>CM053769.1:247344302-247372067 GCA_028658325.1 Potorous gilbertii
TAGACAATTTTCAATTCCTATTCTTTTTTACTGCCCTAAAAACACTTACAGGCAGCAGCTACAAGTGCCCTGTTTCTGCTGCCTTCTGCACTTCAAACTCAATTTCACCCATTCTTCACATGTTATGATCTTAAGGCATTTTATTGCCCTGAGATACTCAATATCTTCTCAATGTACTTCCTAAAATGCTATATCCAGAAGTGAAAGGGATTCTTCATATATGTTCTGACCAAAGCCAAAAACAATAGGTGTCTAACTTTGATAGTCCGAAATACTAAGCCCCTTGTAATTCTCCTGCCTTTTTCTACTTCACTGGGTCATGAGTATGATTTTTAGGACTCTTCACAATATTCCAAGTGTGGATATATTACTTTTGTTTTTTTAAGAAAAAAAGGGAATAATGACGTTTCTGCCAATTTTATTTATTATTTTTGACCCTTAGCAGCATATCAAGGGTCTACCATTAGGCAACAGCCTATGATAAGGTATCTTCCTGCGTATTAACTGATAGCTAAGAATTTGGTTCTGAGATCACATTGTGACTCTCATTTTGATTATTTTAGGTAATTTGTTTTGTTTCCTACATACATTAATGTTTCTCATTGAAGACAAAGATTTGATCAAAGCAAAACAAAATTAAACAGAATTCTATCAAAACCATGATAAAGGGAATTTTAAAAGTCTACTCAATGAGGCTACATTATAAATAGATTAAAAGACAGATTTATTGGAATGGACTGCTTCCTATAAAATTGGAAATTCAAATATAAATGCATATATTTTTAAAGTACTAAAGACTGTAACCCTAGAAAGTAGATATTTATCTGTTTGTCAGCTAAGTCCTCAAGGATGGGTGATAATCCACAATTCCACATATGACATTGAGATTGCTGAATAATTTATAATTAAAAATGGTAATGAAAATATGAATGTCCATCCACCACTCCATAAGACGTGCTGAGAATTTATTTTTATAGTCAAATGGACAGAAGTCTTAGAATACTTAATAGACCATCCTACATGAGAGATAGCATGATGTAGTGATTGAAATGCTGAACTTGGAGCCAGGAGAGACATGTATGCAAATACTGCCTCCAACACTTACTGGCAACATGACCACAGACAAGTCAACTAATATATCTCAGCATCAGTTTCCTCAATGGTGACAGTAATACCTTTACTACTTACCCTGAACACCTTTAGTGATGATCAAATTGAATTTTATACATACATACATACATGCACATGGAAAAAACAACTAACATTTATAGAGCACTTTAAAGTAGTTGCAATGACAAATCCATTTTACAGATGAGAAACTTAGGTAGATAGAAATTACTTAAGTTTACATAACAAGAAAGTGTCTGAAGCAAGATTTGAACTCAAATTTTTATTTTTCTAGGTCCAGTACTGTATTTTCTGTACCATCTACCTACCAATTTATAGAATTTAAATTTATAGAATAAGGTGAATGATTGAATAGTTTATTGGTACTTGAATTTAATGGAAGATTACCCTGTTTATGGAAAATATAATGTTGGATATGATGAGTACAGAGAAGTATGGCAAGACCTATAAAAACTAATATAAACTGAATTAAGCAAAACATGGAAAGCAACAAACACACTAACTCACAATGCAAGTGAAAGTAATATCAATAAAGTAGTAAAAATTGAAGTAATCTAAATTGCTATGATTAAGCTTAGCTCCAAAGAAGAGATGGAAGATACTTGTAGGGAGGGTAGATGCAGGTGTGGAACATTGCATAAAATTAAAACTTTTTAAATCAGTTAGTTTTACTAAACTACATTTTTAATTTTTTTTTGACATAAGGAATTATTCATATATTGGGAAATGTAAAATAATATAAAACAAAAATCAATAAAATTATTTTTAAAATAGAAAGTGCTTCCTGCCAGAAGCAACATTACCATAATCACCATTATTATAATCAACAGTCATATTTTCAAACATTTTACAGTCTACTAAGTACTTTCCTTAATACAATTTTATGAGATATATTGTATAATTTCCAGGGGTTTTGGGGGGGCTTGTTTTGTTTTATTTTCTCAGTTTTACATATAAGGAGAAGGACACTCAGATAAAACAACTTACCCATACTACATGGTAATTAAGAGTAGGCCCTCACAAAGCTTATCCACATTGGACGGACTGTACACTTAAAGTTTTGGTTTTTTTAAAGTGTGTGAATGCAAGTCAGTACAAGGTAAGGGATAAAAAAGTGTCACTGACATTCGTTATTATAGACAATTCAAAGATGGAGTTATCACTGCTGATTGTGGAAATTAAAGAAGAAAAATCACAAAGGAGTTAAAAATTTATCCTTGGTATGAATTAATTATCTAAGGTTTTGTGGATCCAAATCTGCCCGCTAATGCAAAAGTCTATCTCCTGGGTGCTAATGGTCATGTGTCCTTATGGAATACCATAGCTTTAGAAAAAATCACATTTGAAGGAAACACAAAAAATGATGAAAAATAACATGGCTCATTTCTGGCGCCAAGATGGCAGAGTAAGGAAAGAACCCTCTGAAAACCCTGTGAAATTCCCCTCTAAACAACTAGAAAGTCACCTCAGAATTATCCAGGCTCTGTGAAGCAGTTTACCAACAAAGCAGGAAAGATATATCTCACTGTGGGGTAAGGGGAGCAAAGTCCAAGAGCAGCAGCAGGAACAGTGGTACCTAGCCTCACAGCAGGAGACCTACAGCAAGGCTCCAAGCTTAGGGCAATCTACCTGCCAGGCCCTGCCCACCTGCAAACCGGAAGCCCCTTAGGCAAGTGAGTGGTCTGTGTAGCAGTGCAAAGCACCACCCCAGTGACCCTACCACCAGCATAATAGATCAGCAAGTCCCTGACCCCATTGCTGATCAGTAATCAAGCCCCTGGGGCCTACTCACAGAGAGACTTTGTTTCCATAGCAACTCAATAGCGGTTCCCAAACCTTGGGAAGGCCATCAGCTAACCTCACACCCAGGGAAGTCCCAATTCCCCACCACCCAGTAAAAGCCAGAAGGGTAACCTATGCTCCAGCTGAAGCTAACAGCTAAGCCCTGAATCCCAGTGAAAGCTAGCAGTAACATCCTGAGCCCCAGCACAAAAAGCCTGGAAAAGTGCAGGACCAAAGCCCAACTCTCACATAAAAACCCTAATTCATAAAAAAGGTAGGAAAAAAGTGAGCAAAAACAAAACAGAAACAAATAAAAAACTTGACTATAGAAAGTTACTGTGGTGACAAGAATCAAGGTATAAATTAGAAGAGGATGATAGTATCTAAATGAAGTGAAACCTCAAAGAAAAATTGTAATTTGGTCTCAGTTCCCAAAAAAGTCTTATAAGAGCTTCAAAATAATTAAAAAAAAAACAAGTTAGAGAAGCAGAAGAAAAATAAGAGGAAGAAATGAGAGTAATGCAAAAAGAATCATGAAAAAAAGAATTAATAACAGAGAAAAGATGCATAAAAAGTTACAGAGGAAAATAATTTCCTAAAACATAAATTGGCTAATTGGAAAATGAAATATAAAATCTGAAGAAAATAATTTCTTAAAAGTTAGAATTGAACAAATGGAAACTAATGATTCTGTGAGAGACAAAAATACAATGAAACAAAATTTAAAAAGTAAAGAAAATTGGAAGAAGACATGAAGTTTCTTATTGGAAAAACAACTGACCTAGAAAATAGATCTGACCTAGAAAACAGAGATAATTTAATGTAATGTATAGAGAAATAAGTCAAGTTTGTAAGAATATTTTGATATCAAATTGTTAAATGGTCAAAGGATATGAAGATAAAATTTTCAGACAAAGAATTCAAAGTCATCTATAATCATATAAAAGTGCTGTAAATCACTATTTATTAGAGAAATGTAAATTAAAACAATTCTGAGGTACCACCTCACATCTACTAGATTGTCTAATATGATAAAAAAGGAAAATGTTGGATGTTGGATAGGATGTGGAAAAACTGGGAAAGTAATGCATTGTTGGTAGAGTTATGAATTGATCCAACTGTTCTGGAGAGAGACTTGGAACTATGCCCAAAGCCTATAAAACTGTGCATGCCCTTTGATCCAACAACACCACTGCTAGGTCTATATCCCAGACATACAAAGAAGGGAAAAGGACTTTTTGTTCAAAAGTATTTATAGCAGCTCCTTTTGTAATAGGTAAGAATTGGAAATCAAAGGGATGCACATCAATTGGGGAATGACTAAACAAGTTGTGATATATGGTTACAATGGAGTATTATTGTGTTACTAGAAATGACAAGCAGGGTGGGTAGAGCTAAGATGGTGGAGTAAAAGCAGGGACTTATTAGAGCTCTCCCCCCCAAACCCAGCCAAATACCTGAAAAAATGACTCTAAATAAATTCTGGAGCTGCAAAACACAGAGAATCACAGAGTAAAGCAAATCTCCAGCCCAAGACGGCCTAGAGAGTCGATAGGAAGTGTCTATCAAGCCATGCTGGGACAAAAGTGCAGTCCAGTGTGTGCCACTCCTTCACGGATGAGACTTGAGAAAGTCTGGTGGGGGATAGAGGTGGGGTGGACTGAATCACTGGCACATGTGGCAGTTTCCAGTCTTCACAATCCCAAAACTCTGAGAACAAATTTCAAAGTCAGTGGAAAAAAACCTGTCAGATTTTTGTGTGAGAATAATGTGATCTGCTCTCAGGTCCAGGGCTGTGAAAGAGGTAGAAGAGCATGAAGCGGTAAAAAGGGCATAGGTAATGGCTGTTTCTACAACTCTAGACCCACAGACTGTGGGGCGATCGAGGAGCTAACAATACACCTTCCTGCCCCACCTAGAAGCAGAGAAATACCTTGACAAAGAGCTCAAAAGTCAAGTAATTGGCTAGGTAAATGAGCAAAAATGGGGGAAAAAATGAGACTGGAGAATCTTACTTTGGTGACAAGGAAGATCAAAACATACAATCAAAAGGAGACAACAAAATCAAAGCTCCTACATCAAAAACCTCCAAGAAAAATATGAATTGGTCTCGGGCCATGGAAGAGCTCAAAAATGATTTTAAAAATCAAATATAAGAAATAGAGGAAAAATTGGGAAGAGAAATGAGAGTGATGCAAGAAAATAATGAAAAACAAGTCACTTGCTTGCTAAAGGGAAACCAAAAACTGCTGAAGAAATGCCACCTTAAAAAATAGACTAATCCAAATGGCAAAAGAGATCCAAAAAGTCAATGAGGAGAAGAATATCTTTAAAAGCAGAATTGACCAAATGGAAAAGGAGTTCTAAAAGTTCACTGAAGAAAAGAATTCCTTCAAAATTAGAATGGAGCAAATGGAAGCTAATAACTTTATGAGAAATTAAGAAATTATAAAATATAGGCAAAAGAATGAAAAAAAAATAGAAGACAATGTGAAATATGCCATTGGAGAAACAACTGACCTGGAAAATAAAGAAAATTCAAAAATTATTGGACTACCTGAAAGCCATGATCAAAAAAAGAGCCTAGACATCATCTTTCAAGTAATTATAGAGGAAAATTGACCTGATATTCTTGAACCAGAGGATGCAATAGATATTGAAAGAATCTACCAATTGCCTCCTGAAAGAGTACCCAAAAGGAAAATTGCTAAGAATATTGTAGCCAAATTCCAGAGTTCCCAGGCTAAGGGGAAAATATTGCAAGCAACCAGAAAGAAACAATTTGAGTATTGTGGAAAAACAATCAAGATAACACAATGTCTAGCAGCTTCTACATTAATGGATCAGAAGGCTTGGAATTTGATATTCCAAAGGTCAAAGGAGCTAGTATTAAAACCAAGAATCACCAGCCAAACTGAGTATAATACTTTAGGGGGGAAAATGGTTTAAAGAAATAGAGGACTTTCAAGCATTCTTGATGAAAAGATCAGAGCTGAATAGAAAATTTGACTTTCAAAAACAAGAATCAAGGAAATCATGAAAGAGTAAAAAGGAAAGAGAAATCATAAAGGGGCTTACCAAAGATGAACTGTTTAATTCCTACATGAAAAGATAATCTTTGTAACTCTTGAGACTTTTCTCAGTATTAGGGTAGTTAGAGGGATTGTATACATATAGACAGAGGGCACAGTGTGAATTGAATATGAAGGGATGATGTCTAAAAAATAAAATTAAGGGGTGGGAGAAGAATATATTGGGAGGAGAAAGGGAGAAAAAGAATAATGTAAATTATCTTTCACATAAAAGAGGCAAGGAAAAAGCTTTATCAATGGAGGGGAAGAGGGTGGAGGTAAGAGGGAAAGAGTGAACCTTACTGTCATCTAATTTGGCTTAAGGAGGAAATAATATGCACACTGAATTTGATACAAAAATCTATCTTACACTACAAGAAAGTAGGGGGGAAGGAGATAAGCAGGCGATGGGTTGGGAGAATGATAGAAAGGAATGCGAATGGGAGGTAATTAGAAATAAACACTTTTGATGAGGGGCAAGGTCAAAAGAGAGAGCAGAGTAAATAGGAGCAGGATGGGATGAAGGGAAATATAGTTAGTCTTTCACATGACTGTTATGGAAGTGTTTTACATGACTACATATGTATAACCTACATGAATTGCTTGCCTTCTCAACAGGCGTGAATGGGGAGAAAGGAAGGGAGAGAAGTTGGAACTCAAAGTTTAAAAAATGAATGTTAAAAATTGTTTTTACATGCAACTGGGAAATAAGATGTATAGGCAATGGAGTGTAGAAATCTATCTTGTCCTACAAGAAAATAGAGGGGAAAAGGAAAAGAGAAGGGAGGGGTGTGATAGAAGGGAGGATAGATTGGGGATAGAAAAGGTAAACAGAATGCACGTTATCTTGGGGTGGGTGGAAAGGAGAGATGGAGAGAAAATTTGGAAATCAAAATTTTGTGAAAGTAAATGTTGAAAACTAAAAATAAACAAATTAATAAAAAAGGGAAATTAAAAAATACACAAAGAAAATACAAGCAGGGTGATTTCAGAAAAAATCTAGAAAAACATATGAATTGATGTATAGTGAAATTAACAGAACCTGGAGAAAGTTGTATATAGTAACAGCAATATTGTCAACGAAATGTGAATGTCTTAGCTATTCTCAGTAAACCAAGACAATCCCATAGGACTCATGATGAAATACACTATCCTCCTCCAGAGAAAGAATTCACTTTTTTCTTATATTTTTTTTCTTTTGAGTCATAAAAAATTACTAATATGAAAATGTTTTATATACTTGTACATCTATAATGTATGTCTTAGTGTTTACCATCTCAGGTAGGGGTGAGGGTAGGCAAGGAGAGAAGGATGGAATTTGGAACTCAAAACTTTAGAAATATAAAAAAAATAACACAGTAGGTTTGGCTGAAGCATGATACCATTCATGATTTGTATGTTAGAAATTCCAGGAAAGACATCACTAAGACTATTCATGATTGGACACAAAGTATACATATCACATAGTGCTAGCATGCATGACTGATAACAGCTTGAGCATTCCATTGGTATCCATGCAATTTTCAAAAAAAGAAAAGAAATGAAAAGAAGACCTACATTACATTGCATAGCAACTTCGTGAAGTTGTTTTTTTTTAAATATGATGCAAATTTCAGAAGGTGAGGAAATCTAAATAGGCTGCTATCTTAGATGGTAAAATACTTACATCCACAGGATCTGATGTCCTGAAATGGTGAATAGTAACTGCCCTAAGACAATACAGTACATTTCTGAATTTATACACCAGATCACTTAGCAGATATTTGTAGCATTATCAATAGGAGGGGGACAAGATAAAAACTAGAAAATAATTTCATCAGTGCAATAAACTTCCAGGTGAGGAACTCCCTCTGCCAATGAAAGTTACCTCCTTCTCTACAAGTTTTACAGTTTCCTTTAAGACTGAAAGGGCAGCTAGGTGATACAATGGATACAGCTCTAGACTGGAGTCAGGAATATTCCAAAGTTCAAATCTGGGTTCAGATACTTACTAGCTGTTTGATACTGGGCAAGTCACTTAAACCTGTTTGCCTCAGTTTCCTCATCTGTAAAAAGAGTTGAAGAAAAAAATGGCAATCCACACCAGAATCTTTGCCAAGAAAACCTCAAATGGGGTCACAAACAGTCATTTAAGGTTGAAAAGTGACTGAACAACAATCCCACTGAAACATTAAGTGACTTGCCCAGAGCCACGCAGGAAGCATATGTTAACGGCATAACTTAAACCTGAGTCTTATGTTCTTCAAGACTGGCTCCCTATTCATTATGCAAACTATAGATGCAAAAATCAATCACCTACAGAATAGTATAAGCAAAAGAACTGTCTAGTAAAGATTGAAAAAGTAAGATGGTGTCCCATCTTCCTCATAGCAATTAATGTACATACTGATTAGGATGTTGAAATATGACTTAGGAAACCCTAACTTCTAGACCTGTCTTTGCCAGAAAAGCTATGTGACATTAGGTCAAGTGGAAAAACGCATAGGTATAGAATTCAGAATCCAAAAAACAAAATTTAAAAATGTACTTTTACTGCCGGGATGTCCTTGAACAAGATATGTGCCTTCACTTGGGAATAACGAAGTGGCACAGTAGATGAGAGCATTGGTCTTGGAGTCAGGAAAACCTGAGTTCAAATCCTGTCTCAGTCCTTTGCTAGGTACATGATCCTGGAAGAGTCCCTTGACGTTTCTCGGCATCAAATTCTTTAGCTGTAACATGATAGTAAACATCTCAAATGAGACGATCTGTATAGTACTTTGTAAACCTTAAAGTAAAAGCTGGGGATTGTCATTGTTACTGATAATATTGTCATTGTCATTGTCATTAGCTTCAGTTTCTTCAAGGGTAAAATGTAGAGATTGGGCTTTATGGTTTATCACTAAAAACTCCCTCATTGATCAAAACACTATGATTGTATAAGTAATCAAACCTGTCTGGGCTCCAGTTTTCCCATGTGTAAAATGTGGATGTAGAAAGAATGATCTCTGCCTTCGCTCATACATCAAATGCCACATGATTTGTTTGAGTTATTACAAGGAAAGATTCTGCCTTCAGTGCTATAGAATAACCCCTTTCCAAATCCAAGCCTGACTCAGCATTGGAGTTGGTGCGTTGCCCATCTTAGCTAGTAAGATCCTTGACCTTGTAGCTATGGTAATTACGTATGTGTTTTAATTAAGACAACCTCAATACACTCTCTTCCCCTCCCCCTTCCATATAGCATTCCCTTTATAGTAGCTGGCCAAACCGCCAATAAGCCAACTTGCCTATTGGTGAAAACTTGAATTTTTATAGGGAAGCTACCTATAAGGAAAAAGGAGGAAGGAGCAGCCTGTTTTCGCCATCCCCATCCAGCAGAAGGGAAAACAAAGGGATAATTATAAACTGTTTTTCTTATTGTTACCCTTACATTAGACATGTGCATCTCTCACGCTCGCTTTCTCGCTTTTTTTTTCCACAGAGAAGTGATTCTGCTGTGGAGATAGGACCAGGTGCATGGGGGTGACCTCACACACACCAAATCGGGAGCTGACATCCATCACACTTTGAAATTTTGGATTTCATCATTTCCTGATCTTTCTAAAGGGATCACAGCACCTGGCCCTCACAGCTGTAGTTCATTTAGAAAGCAATTTAAAAACCGAGAGAAAAGCAAATGACATCTTGCTGCCTCAGCCTTGTCATTAAGTATAGCAGAATGGCCTCCATTTATGCGACACATGGCTAAGAATTAATATCTTTCAGGGCTTTCTCCAGTAGAGATTACAAAAGGTTTGAAAGACCACTAAATAATTAGTAGTATGACTGAAGCAAGCAAAAAAAAAGGGAGGGGGGGGATGATGATGATGAAGAAAAGAAAGAAAATCCCTTTTCTTCATGCTAAAGAAGAATTATTAGGAATCACACTGACTCTGAGATGTTTTAAATACTGGGACTATTCATACTCCCAGCCTCCAGAAATTACATTTTATGCTTTATTGGTCTGTATTTATGCCCACAGTGACAGTCTCATTGTTTTCTATACATAAATAGCTGATTTCTCTGGATATTTTACATTCCTGGGACTTCAAAGTAAGAACTCAGGTTTTTAAGCCAAAGCAATTCATTTTAAATCTTGGTTTTGCCATGTGTTACCTATGTCACCTTACATTGTCATTTCCTCTCTTTGGGCCTCAGTTTCCTCATCTGTAAAATAAAGGGTCTGAACTCAGAGGTGTCTCTAGTCCCTTCCAACTCTCAAATTCTATGATCTTTGCCTAAATTAATTGCTGTGGTGAGTAGGGGGAGCATTTACAGGGTCTGCATGAAAACATGTTACATTGTCTTGTTTTTAAGGAAGTGCAGTTCTTTGAATTAAACCCATGGGATCTTATATGCTAGGATGCAGCTTAAATTTGGGAGCAATGTTGGAGAAAAAGTTCGAAGGTTTTGCAAAGACAACATGCCTGGCCTCAGACACCAGGTTGCTCAATAGTTTGTAAACTAGGGATTTCTTTTTTAGTCGGTTTACAGCTGCTCCTCTGGTGAAATTGCTGTTTGTGTAGCTGGTTGGCAAGTTCCTGTCCCAGGAGCTACACCCCAACTTGATGTAACCCATTTTTATTTAATTTGTATAGAAGATGAATTGCCCTGCTAATTAGGTGTTCTCCAACATGCATTTTGGCTTACTGTGTATGTACCTGAAAACTCATTTTTAAAAATGAAAACTCCATCCTGCCACCTCTATATCATGGAAATCATCAACCTGATTTCAATACATTGATTATGTTTCTATTATATGCAATACCTTGTTTGAGGACTGAGAGACAAAGAATGATAAAACATTTTTACATGTCCTCTAGGAACTTAAAGTCTAATGTGGAGAAGATGATAAGGAATGTGGTGAAGTGATGAGACGTAGTCACAAATAGGTATAATAGAATGTAGAGTATGATAAGTTTGTAAGAGAGATATAAACAAAGGGGAAAGTAAGTCCAACTAAAGTGCCAATTTCTTCCAGTTGGAGGAATAGGCAAGTTTAGTCAAATGGTGGTCGCTTGTTGGACAATGGGCAAGGCTTCAGCAAATGTAAGTAATTGGGAGGCTATTGTTTTTTCCCTTGGGCACATTTTTAGCAAAGTTATAGAGAAAGAAATAGACAAAAAAATAGTCATCCAGTTTAATAAGGCACGGGGTAGACAAAATAGTGAAGGAAAGATCTACTCATATTCAAGCTCTAAAGCATTCTAGACTTCATTTTCTCTTTACAATGGAGACAATAATACTAAAATTGCCTTTATATCTGGATGATTTTGTGACATATACTTTACTAGACTCATGTAGATGTTGTCTTCACTGACATTTTCTCCCTCCTTTCCACCTATTACCATGTAATATGCAAAGCAGATAAGAATGAAAAGGACAAGTTAGAAACATTACCATTCACACCTATTACCTACTATCTACAATCAGATTGTGCTATCTAAAATGCAATACTTTTATACAAAAATACCAGAAAGGCATCATAGTATGGACTTACCAAAATCACCATCATCACCATCATCTATGTAGAAAAAATTTATGAAGTTTGAAGTAGAAATACAAGTTTATATATCTTTAAAAAATATCTTATCAATTGCTATGAATGATCCTTCCAGCGCTTAGTAAATCTTAAAGCACTACATGAATGTTATTTACTACTATTATTAGTATTACCTTCTAGAACATGTAGTTCCATTCCCTCGACTTACAGATGAGAATTTAAGGTTCAACATGATCAAATAACTTGCCCAATTTCCATAGGTGATAAATGACAGAGTTGCGATATGAATTCTGGTCTTTAGACTCCAAACCCAATCTACCTGATAATATTCCATCTCATGTCTCTGTGCCTTTGTAAAGTCTGTTCCCCATGGCAGAAATGCTCTCAGTCTTTACTTCTGCCCCTTAAGATATTCCACTCCCTTCAACACTCATCTTGAGTGCAACCTCACCACTGAAAAATATTACACTAACTCTTTATATATCTTGAATTTACTTCCATGTGTATGTATTATTTTCTACTAATAGAATGTTAACTTCTTCATATTGGAATCCATTGTTTTGTTGTCGATGGTGGTTTTTGCCTATACGTGTCCAATACCTATTTAGCAAAGAACTTCTAGCATAGCGGGGTCTTAGTAGAAACCTTGAATTGAATAAATTAACAGCAATCATAATAAAGCTTACAACTTTCATTCAGCTACCATTATTTTGTCCTCCTATGTGATAAGCTGTGGAACATTAACAATGAAAGGAAAATTATAAGATAACGTCTTGTCCCAGGATCTTTCCTATCTGACTTCCATCAAATAAAAAGAGGATGATTTTTCTAAAATGATGAGTATGCAAAAGAGCTGGCATTTATATAGCATTTAAAATGTTGCATAGTATGTCATAGACATTCTAATATGAACCTCACATCAATGCTGTGAGATAGATTGAAAAGGTATCATTAAAGAAAGAGCAAAAACTGTGCAAATCATACTGGGTAGTTTGTCAGAGGATATTAGTTCAAATCCCAGATATGATACTACCCAGATGAAATTGCACAAGCCACCACTTGTTCTCTCTCAGTCTCAGTTTGCTTATTTGTAAAATATGGGAGCTGAAATAAATGATCTGTAAGGTCCCTTAGGGCAACTAGGTGGTGCAGTGGATGGAGTTCTAACTTGGACTCAGGAAGACTCATTGTCCAGAGTTCAGATCTAGCCTCATACACTTACTAGCTGCGTGACTTCAGGCAAGTTACTTTACTCTGGATGCCTCAGTTTCCTCATCTCTAAAATAAACTGAAGGAGGAAATGGTGAACCACTCCAGTATTTTTGCCAAGAAAACACCAAATGGGGTCACAGAAAGTTGGACAAAACTGAATCAACTGAATCACAACAATGCCACCAACAAAAAGATCCCTTAGAGTTCTAGATCTGAGAATTGTTGTCCTATATATAAATCTTGTAGAAGATGACTTTATCCACTGGCATTCTCACAGTAAGTATTAGAATTGAAATTATATGTGGACTTCAATTCCAACCTACGAAGAAATAATTTACCTAGAAAATTATTTTCTTTCCAGTTCCAATGTTAGTGTTGTGGAAACTAAGGATAACTAGAACTTCATTTTGTATACAGACATATGAAACAACTTCTTAAACAGGGAAAAGTTAATGCTTTGAGATAAGTTCCTGCCAGTTTAGGGTTTTCTAGACATTAAGCAATTGAATATCAACCAATGGACACCCAAATCTTCCTGTCAGGAAGCTTTTGTTCATCCCAACTGCACTATACCAACCATGTAACCTTAGGCAAGCCCCTTCTTATCTCAGACTCTCAGTTTTCACACACACACACACACACACACACACACACACACACACGCACACTCATCCTATATGAATTCAAGGGTACTTCCTCCCTATTCTAATGTTTCTCTTCAGAGAAGGCATACTCTCCATCAGGAACACTGAACATTATTACAGTACGTGAAATCAGACATTAAGAAATGAGCTTATAACTCGTCAGGTATGTGTATGTGAATTCATAAAAGTAGCATTGCACTAAGTAACCAACCTATGTTACACAAGGAGGTCTGTTTTCAAATAAAATGCTGCAACCATAATTTATGATAGTAACAGTATGTGGGCATAGAATAGGAAATATGCATTTTTCCTTGACTTTATTGCTTATCCTTTCTTGGTATCTTTCTTATCTAGCCAAAAAATTGGGATTGTTTCAAGATAAGAGCTTTGTAGACTGTAAAGTGCCATGTATAGTTATTAAACTTTTACAATTTAATATTAGCTTTTCATAATATATTACTTCTAGGTAAATTTTCCAATATAGTGCAGAGATTTAATTCTGTAATTGCTATTATTGTGATGTTTTTATCCTTCTATGAACAGTGAGGTCAAATCTCACCCACCCCATAACAAACTTCCCATATCATTTGATTCTAAAATTATTTCTTCTTTTCCCAAACATTGTCAACATGTGCTGCCTACGCCACTCATCTGTCACTGACCAGTTCTTTTCTGGTTTTGTGCAATACCTTTCTGTTCCTCATTATTGCATTTCAGAAAATCCAACAGAAATCTGTTATTTAGGGTTGGAAAAATGAACCTTAAAGATCCTTTGGTTCAACTCTCACATACTTGGTCCATAGACAAACCAGATTTAAAGGTAGATAGATAGATAGATAGATAGATAGATAGATAGATAGAGATAGATGAATGAACAAAACAAAAAAACCCAACAGCACAGAAATTAGATTTCCTGATAATCAAGTGCCTTCTCTCTATTTATCTGAATATCTTTTTGTCTGTCTAAATGTTTATCTATGGTATAATGGGGGAAAAAGTAATGGTTCAAAAGTCAAATTACATGAATGCAAATCCTCATACTGGTAATTACTAGCTGGGTGACCTTGGGCAAAAGATTTTGCTTTCCTGGGTCTCAGTCTCCTCATTAAAAACATGAGCGATTTGGATTCTCACACCTCAAAAGTCTCTTTACATTGAAATCTATTATTGTATAATCTTATGATCCTATACTTCCTTCCTAGCTGTCTACTAACCTATGACAGTCTTTAAAATGTACACAGAGATCAGTGGCATTATTTCAGATTTTTTTCCCTCCCGTTTCCTGCAGTGGGGTTCATAGGTGAAGGATGTACAACACTGGAGGATTTACTAATTAGTTTTAGTGCCAACTGTGGATCTAATAGTGGGATGCCTGGCTAGGCAACCATTTAAAGATTCTGGCCATCCCTCCACTGCTATTCTGTCCTAGAAGATTTGGAAATCTTCTAGTTTTACAAGTTGTCTTAAGAATTCTAGGGTTCCCAGTTCTACCATTTGGCCCCTGGATCATATGAATACTGCAGTCAGTCTATTTTATACCACATCAATCACTACCCCATGTGTGTGCAAGTGCTTTCCATCCCACTCGCCAGCATTCCCATCAGCAGTAGCTGCAGCAATAGCAACATTACCGTTATTATTAAAGAATGATGACTTCTTAACTGATATAATCATTAGCTCTTGCCTCCACAAGAATTTTGTCTTTGTTTTAAACCTTTGCTCACGGTCTTCAGATCTATAGAATTAATAAAATACAATCACTGTCTGGATCCAGCACCTCCAGATTGCTTTGAATCTTATTATCTCTCAATGACTATCTTTTTCCTTTCAGCTCTTCCTGCTTCATTTTTCTGACTTGGTTTAGAGCAGTGTTTTTTTTGTTTTGTTTTGAATTTTCATTCATTTTTTAAAAATTAGCATTCTGTTTTCAATTTTAATTTCCAAATTCTTTCCCTTTCTTCATTCTCTCCCCTACTCATTGAAAGAGCGGTGGTTTTCAAAGCAGAGTCTGGTGCATTTTTGTAATACCTATCATATACCAAGTACTGTGCTAAGCCCTTTAGAAATGTTCTGTCATTTGATGGGCACAGCAGCTCTGTGATGTGGGAACTGTTGTTATCCCCATTTTGAAGAGGAATTGTTGAAGAGACTGAAGTTTTGACCAGGAACTATTGAGAGTCTCTGAGGTTAAAACTATTTTTATAGAAGTATTGTAGTAACATAATTTAGGGAAGGGTGGCTTCAATAATGTTTAAGAGAATTAAAGTGGCCTGAGATCAAGAAAAAGTTTGAGAACTGCTGGCTTACTTTTTAAGGTAAAAATTAAATAGGACATTCTTGGCACAACAGATTGCTATCTTGAAAGAGAAGAGACCTGAGCTATTCTCAGCCTTTATTTTCCCCTGTTTCTTTGATTCTGCCTGAGTACCTGGTTTATCTTCTCCACTTCTTCTTAAGGGCCAGCAGCTGAAGAGGGGGAGGCTCCAACAAGTTTAGATCTGATGCTCGTCTGTCTAAATACACCGAGGAAAATTCATTCAGTAAGCATTCACTAAATGCCTACCATGTCACAAGAACTATGTTAGGGGCTCGTATGAATAAAGTTCTTTCCTGAAGGAGTTTTAAATATCTTTGGAGAGAAAGTCTCTCATAAATAAAATAATTAGAATCATAGCAGTATAAAATTATGTTTAATTCATTTATTGAACAAACATTTATTAAGCATCTACTATGTGAAGAGTACTGCACTCAGTTTGCAGATATATCAAGATTGAAGTGACAGTGGTTCCAGTGTCTAGGAGTCTATACTTTAATAAAGAAGGAAATACAAAGGAAAAATAACTATCATTCGATGCTAAGTGTGATAAATCTAGCAGAAATCTAGTATGATAAATTCGAGGTGGGAGAGATCATTTCTGTCTGTGCTGGGTTGTCCTGGATGGCTTCATGCCAGGGGTACTACCTGTGCTCAGCCAGAAAGGAGAGGAGGACCTTCTTCAGATCAAGGCAGAAGGATAATCCATTCTAGGTATGGAGTACAGAGTGAGAAAGACAAGGGAAATGAGATGGGGGTAAAATGAAATGGGGAACTAAAGAAAAGTGCAGTTTCACTAGACCTCAAAATATGTGAAGATGAGCAATACGAAACAAAACTGGAAAAATAAATTGGATTCAAATTGTGAAAATCCTTGAATCTTGAGAGAGCATAGAGAAGTGAACAGGTATAGGACAGAATGTTGGGAGGAAAATCTATCATACTTATTTAAGAGCAGAAGGTTAAAGGGATTTAAAACCGCAGAGAAATGCTGGAAAGTAATGAGATCTTTTTTAGCTACTTTGTATTTTTTTCAATTAAATTCAATAAGCCTTGATGCATCCATTATGTGTCAGGATTATGCTAAGCACTGGGGATACAGAAAGAGGCAAAAGGTTCACCTATATGTACAAAACAAGTCATAGAAAAGATAAATAGGAAATACTGGAATTAAGCAGGGGGTGGGAAAGGCTTCTGTAGGAGATGGGATTTTAGCTGTAACTTAAAGGAAGCTAGGGAGATCTGTAGTCAGAGTGGAGAAGGGGGAGCATTCCTGGCAGGGGGCACAGCCAGAGAGAATGCCCTAAGCTGAGATGGAATGTCTTGTTCATGAGATAGTCAGGAGACTGGTGTCACTTGATTGAAGCTTAAGTATTGGAGAGAAAGGTGTAACAAGTCTGGAAAGGTGGGAGGGAACTAGGTTATGAAGGAATCTGAATGCAAAGCAGTATTTTATATTTGCACATGGAGGGAATAGAAATCCCCTTGGAGTTTATTGAGAGTATGTGGGGGGAGAGGGGAGGGGCTGAAATGATAAGATCTGAATTTTAGGAAATTTATTTTAGTGACTGAATGGAATATAGAAGATGGTGAGGAGAGACTTGAGGCAGGCAGACCCACAGGAAGGCTATTATAATTTTTCAAGGTATGAGGTCATGAGGGCCTGTACCAAAGGAGTAGAGATATCAGAAAAGAGAAAGGGGCATATTTGAGAGCCATTGCAGAGGTGAAATCAACAAGCCTTGGCAATAGGTTGGATTTTGGGGGAGTGAAAGATAGTGAGGAATCTAGGCTTACTCCTAGATTGTGAGCCTGAAGAATTAGGAGGATGATGTAACCCACTACAGTGATAGGGAGATAAGGTTGGGAAGGGTTTAGGGGGAAGGATAATAGTTTTGATGCCATATCTGTGTGGAAGTGGAGAGGTTTTTGTCTTAATAGAACTACTTTCTAGAAATAATTGTTGCCCCAAGTGGAATCATGTATATTATAAAGTAGTCAGTTCCACATTTCTATTGATATTTAATCAGTAGAGACATGATCATGTATCAGGTATAGTGTAGAAGTAATTGGACTGTATGACCACTGAGATCCCTTGCAAACCTGGCATTCCACACTTTAAGATGACTCTCATGTCAAACTGTTTTGAGTATTAATTGTGCTAATAAGAGCAACAATAGATATTTGTATGCTACTTCAGACTTTTCAAAGCACTTTGTAGGAAATATTTCATATAAGACTTAAGACTACCCAGTGAAGTATGTTTATGTCCATTTCACAGCTGAGGAAATTGAGGCTTAGAAAAGTTGTATTACTTGTCTGAGATCAAATAGCGAAAAAGTATCAGTGATGGTATTTGAATCCTGAACTCCCTGAGTGACTCAAAATTTGACACTATCTATGGATAGTGTGGTGTAAGGGCACCATTCTGCCCCTTATGTAAGCTAATCTTGTATCATCATCATCATCATTACTGGGAGATAGAGTAGTATAAAATATTGAAAAATCTGGCTTCTAACTTTTCATGACCTGTAAGGGCAAGCAAAGTTGAATCTTTTGCTGTTTTTGTTTTAGTATAATCAAGAAGTATAATGCCTCTCTTTGAATGTGACTGAGGAGGGTCTTTCCCACCCATTGATGGGCCTACCCATTGTGAGAAGCTTGATTAGGGGAATTGTTTTGTAGGAGGGTCCCAAGCAGCTTTTGTTTTTTCTGTGGAGGCACTGGGTTAGAGGGTGATGCCTACTGGCTCTAAAAAGTGTATAAATACTCAGAGGGTGAGGTGTTACTTTGGGGCTTACTGACTAGAAGTATTTGTTTGGCCACAAGAGAGCTATGGGAAGCTGCTTGGGAGCCCCGTGTCTTTGAGAATCGCAGAGGTTCCATCTCTGCTAAAGATGGATGTATGTTAATGGTCAGATATTTTGAAAGCATGTCTGTTGACTTTTAATTTCTCTGTATTTTCTTTGAAGTTTGGGGTGCTGATTCCCCTGAAATAAGTAAATGATATATGTGCTTGATTAAAGTGATTGTTAACCCCTCAAAATTGCCTTTTTTTTATGAATGCAGATCTAAGGACTTGTGATAACAGGTTCCCCTGTGTATATTGAGGTACCTTGATATATGACCCCATTTGGGGATTTCTTGGCAAAGACACTAGAGTGGTTTGAATTTCCTTTTTTTAGTTCATTTTACATTTCAGTAAACTGAGGCAAAAAGAGTTAATTCACTTACTCAGGGTCCCACAACTAGTAAATGATTGAGGTGAGATTTGAACTCAGGTCTTCTTGACTCCAGACCTGGTACTCTCACCATTGTGTGACTAGCAATGATTTAATTGCTCACATTTAAATAGGGTGCCTTTCTTTAATTTCACAAATCATTTCATTTACGATAGGCATATTGGGAAATACTATAAGAATTATCCCCATTTTACAGATGGGAAATATGAAGGTCAGAGAGGTAAAAGGGAATTAAAATCTGACCTACATGGAACTGCTTAGCTGCTACTGAGCTCATATGTAACTTTGAATAAGTGATCACCTCTGTGAGCCTTTTTTTCCCCTAATTTGTCAAATGAGTGAGTTGGACTCCCTGAGATGATCTCTTAGGTCCCTTCCAACTCTAAGAATTCTATGATTTCATTTTATTTCATTTCATTCTTAGCAGCCATAAATGGTTGCCAATTTCATGGAACTAAGAGGTTTTAATTTAAGAGTAAAAGATCTTAAAAATAAATCCAAAAATAAACCCTTTTCTGCTAACTAGTCTCTTCCCTTTTTTTCCTTACCTCACTGTTTTTGGGTAAAAAATGTGTCATGCAAACACTACATTTTCCTGTTTCCTAAAATGGTACACTTTACAGGTTGATGAAGCACCAGCTCTGACTTTCTCAAATTTAAATTTCATAAGTCAGGTGCTTATAATCACTGTTAAGTGTGGGGGTGGGGGTGATAGGAAAGAGAAAGAAATAGAGAAAGGTAATGGCAAGAAAGGAGAAACTTAGAGACTAACAGAAAAAGTCAACCCGGCATTTGAATAGCGGTTCTATGCCAATCATGACTTTTTTAAATGTAGAAAATAGAAAGAAATGGAGGAAGGATTGCAGTGAATTCTGCTTTTCTCTTTTCATCATAGTGATATCCTCTTTGAAAGTAAATTTCATTCTGTATTGCCAGGTCCTTAAACAAATTTGCGTTAAATAAAATTAAGTAGCTAGTGTTAGATCAAATTGGGGGCAGCAAGGTGGCTCAGTGGATAGAGCACTGGGCCTAGAGTCAGGAAAACTTAAGTTTAAATCCAGCCTCAGACATCTACTAGCTGTGTGACCCTGAGCAAGTCACTTAACCTCTGTTTGGCTTAATCCATTGGAGAAAGAAATGGCAAACAACTCCAATATCTTTGCCAAGAAAACCAGATGGACAGTGTGGTCCACAGAGTGAGACAAAATAAATTGTCATTCCAAAGGCCTTCCCTGCCTATCTCAGTTCCTTGAGATTATTTTCAAGAAAATCTACGTTTAATTGATAAAATTCATATCTTTAGAACATTACTTAAGTAACATATACCTAGTGGCAATATACACGAAAATGAAATGCCTTCCATTCAACCAACAAGAAATGGATTCCTGTTCCTTGCAAGACACTGCTATATGTCTTTGATAAGGCCTGCATAGATTCTACATTGGATAGGACCCCATCCTGGAGCTGTGTGGATAGTGAAAGCTATATCATTTCTCAACAGATTGCTTCTTTAAACAGAGGCAACAGCTTGAATAAGTGCAGGGCTGTATTTAGCTCAAAGGTTAGAGGTGTGAAATTCGGTGGCAGGAATGCTGGATGCCGTCCATTGGCAAATGTGGCATAAAATGGCAGTCTTATAAGGATACATATAGAATGAGGGGTGAAGTGTGACATTCACCAAGGCAACTTTCTGGAAACCATTCAGACAATTGCTTTTTAGCATTTTAAAAAATAGATAAATGTCAAACTTGTGTTTTCTTTCAATATGGCATGTGCTGATTTCCCTCTATTTCTTAAAGGTGGTGTCTATTCTTGATGTAGTAGGACATGTGAGGCAGAATGGTGTGGAAGAGAGAGAACCCTGCCTTTGGAATCAAAAGACTTAAGATGAAGGGCTCACTCTGATATTTGCTGGCTGTATATGTTTGAGCAAGCCACTTTCACCCTCTAGACCTCAGTTTCCTGTCCTGAAAAACAAGACTACATTTAGGAGAGCAATTTACACAGGGAGTGCAATAATATAACAAAAAACAACTTTGAAAGACTTCAGGACTCTGAAGCCAAGAAGACAGAGGATAAATGATGGCTTTTGCTTCTTGTCAGAGGTGATGGGCTTAAAGTACAAAATGAGAAACTTTCACACAGGGCAAATGGGTTGGTGTATTTTTCTTGTCTACGTTTCAATTCAATTTAATAAACGTTTATTATGAGGATGGGAACAAGAACAAGGAGAGACAGCCCTTGCCCTCAGAAAGCTTACAATATATGAAAGAAAATAACACACAAAAGGAACATCAAGAAAAAGAGTTGTAGAGTCCAAGCCAAGCAGAATTGTTGATGGGAAGTAGGGTTACTTCAGCTCCCATATCCCTATAAAGGAAAACTTTGGGCGACTTGAGTGCTCAATCCTCCAACCTCCATCATAGGGGAGAGGCCACAGAAGAGTTGAGAAGGAGTATCAAAAACTGAGTCAATCAGCATGATGATGAGATTTCAGCTTATCCCTGTGGGAATGATATTCTGTGGAGTCCAAAGGGAAGTAGAGCTGCTGATAGAAAGTGCTGTTATCACTTTCCTTGTAACAAATTAAGTTACACATATATTACAAAAACTAGTTCAGTTTTATTTGGGGATATGAGTTAATATTTGGTGATGATACAAATACAAAAGGAAGAGGACAGAAATAGGACATTAAAATTAAATACATGGAAACAAAAACAAATTTAGAAGGTGCGACAAGTAAATGTGTTTTAACTACATAAAGATCTTCCTGATTGAATATAAAATCATAATAGATTACTCGATAGATGTAATCTCAGAAATAACTTTGTTCCACAATCCTCTTTCAACATTAAAGTATAAGTAATACTTCAATAAAGTATATAAAACAAGAAGACATACCCAAACAAAGTAATTAAAAATGATGTGGAGGATGTGCCTTATAGATTTAAAATGAGAGAGACTTGGAAACCATTGAGTCCAAAATGCTACCTCAAATCTCCCATCTTTCCTGATGCTTCCTCCTGCTAGGCTCTTCCCTCAAATTTACCTCCCATTTACTCTATATACTGTCTATCTTGTACCTACATCCTTATTTGTATGTTATTTCCTCAAGTAGAATATTAGCTTCTGGAGAGAATTGACTATTTTTACCTTTCTGTCTATCATCAGTTTTTAGCACAGGTGCTTAATAAATGCTTGGTAAAAACGGATTATATTGTTCAATTTAGTGCACACTTGAAAAATTTAATCACACACAATTGCTGGTTTCACATGTATAATTCTTTTATTTTATCTTTATGGAAATGTCTGTTTATCATAAAATTACTAATAAAAACATAAAGTAAAAACAAAATCAGTTGAGTTTAATTAGATCACAGATTCTTAATGTCTTTGTATGTCTTGTACACCATTGGCAGTCTAGTGAAGACTATAAACTTTCTCAGAATGTTCTTTTCAATTAATATTTGAAGAGGATTTAAGGAAAATTTAAAGAAAGAAAATTAAAATGCACTTTCTTTCCATTCAAATTTACAGACACTATGAAGTCCTTCTGCAGATTCATGACATTAGATTGTCTCTAATGGTCATTACAGCTGTTAGATATTTCTCTTTTTTTTTTACCTAGGTTTTTTATGATCAACTTGGTTAGACATTTCTCTCTTTTTTACCTAGATTTTTCATAATGTCTTTAGTAGTGCCATTATTCCACAGTGGGCTCTATAGGAAATCTGAATGATTGGAGACACCACAATGTTTACTAACATTATCTTAATAAAGTAACCAATGTAATCTGTGCATCCAAATGCTTATGAGTATTATCTAAAGAAACTGACCAGTTAAGCCTTAGATGGCATAAAAATGAAAAACTGAACAAATAAACACTATGATTTTTTAAAATAACATTATTGTAGTCTCCTAGGAGCCATGAACCAGCTGCAAATATCCATATTCATTCATCCACTCATCCATTGAAATATTGTTATTACTCAATAAAATTGTATAGAAAAGCTAGGACACAGGTCTTGAAGAGTTCAAATTAGTCATTTATTTAGCACTGTCTTTCGTATTTTCTTAACTACGCATGGTACCCCCTCCCTATAATTACTACCCATACCTAAATTATCTTGTTTTTGATTTGTATATACTTTACATTGATTTATGTATAGTCAAGGCGCAGAATAAGGCATTTTTGATGCGACAAATATTCAGAGTTAATTTGTTTAAATAGACATATTTCATAAGGAGTTTTTGTTTTTCCTTTATGAGGAGTAGTTGGAAGGAGGAGTGGGAGTAGTAGTAGAGTTACCTAAATGAAAAAAGAAAAGGGTGGAGAAAGCAGGAATGTGGCTTTTATTCTTCACCTCTCTGCATGGGAGATGAAGAGTGTTGCTCATTCCAGGTCTTCTGAAGTCATAATTGGTCAGAGTTCTTAAATTTTCTTGGTTGCTTTTCTTTACAAGGTAATTATGGCAAAAACAAACAAACAAAAAGCCTTGGGTCCTTGGCCACATCACCTGGCATAAATTTGTACAAGTCTCCTCAGATTTCTCTGAAAAAGTTTTTTTTCTCCATTTTTATGTCCCTTTATTATATTTTATATATTTATATGTCATAATTTCCCTACTTCATGGGCCTTCCCTTAGATTTCACTCCTTTACTTTAATACAAGAGCTACTATAAACTATAAATAGATTTGTACTGAAGCTTTTTCTTCTTTCTTTGATTTCTTTCTGGTTTAGCCCTAATAGTGGTATAAGCCTAGTAAGTATGTCAAAAGTTATGTACAATTATCAACTTCTGGGGAATAGCTAAAAATTATTTTCCAGAATGTCTAGAGTCTCTACAACAATTCATAGTTCCAAAAAGAGTATATTATTTTGCTTAGCATCTCACGGGTGCTCTAACATTTTCATTTTCTCTTCTATTATTTTTACCAATCTGATATGTACGAAGTGAAACTTTAGAGTTGTTTCATTCCTTTAATTATAACTGATTGGACCATTTTTCCCCCTCCTCATGTATTTTGGTAGTTTATGTTTCTTCCTTTGAGATTAGCCTATATGTAGCCTTCGATCATTTAACTATTGGGGATGGGTTCTTGTGCACATACATACATACTTACACACACACGTGTATGTACATATATATATATATAACATATATATATTAGATTTTTAACAGAGATATTTGCTACAAAGAATTTCCCCGTTTATTTCACAGCATGACCAACAAAATATTATCACTTTAAGGCTTGCAAAATATCTCATAATTATTATTTAGATCCTCACAAAAGCCCTGAGATAGAGGTACTATTAATTTCATCATTTTACAGCTAAGGAAACAGACAGAAGTTAAATGACTTGCCCAAAAGTTACATAGTAATTAGTCTGAGGTTGAATTTGAACTCGGATCTTCCTAATTCCAGGTTCCTAGATTCTACTTTACCATTTAGCTGCTGCTAAGTAATTACAACTAGATTGTATTTGGCAAAAACTTTTAAAATTGTCTATTTTTCTGTCTTATTTTTGGTAATAAACTTTTTACTCATCCATAGTTGTGAAAAAAAAATTTCCTAATGTATACCTCTAATTCAGTTCTGTGTGTGTGTGTATGTGTGTGTGTGTGTATGTATGCCTCGTAAAGATAATGGACTTCTCAGAATGATGGTTTTAAATGCAAAAAAATAAGTAAGCAAATGGATGAATAAATTAAAAATAATATTGTCATACAATTATTAAAATGGGCAGCTAGGTTGGCAATGTAGACAGTGCTGGGATTCATCCTCCTTAATTAAAATCCAGCCTCAGAGAGTTACTGTGTGACCTTGGGCAAGTCACTTTAACCTGCTTGCCTCAGTTTCTCATTTTAAAATGAACAAAGGAAAAAAACAGCAAACCATCTCAGTATCTTTGCCAAGAAGTCTCCAAAAGGGGTCATGAAGAGTTGAACATAATTCAACAGTAACAAAAAAAATAACTACCAAAATATTTTTTAAAAAGGAATTGGGTCCAAGTTGATTACCTCTGCTTTAATTAATTATTATGTGATCTTTTCTATTTAAATCATTTGTGATTTATCTTTTGGATGTTTTCGATGCTCCTCTAATCATAATTTTTTGCCTTATTGTTTTCCAGTTTTCCTAGTATGTTTTGTTTTGTTTTTGAATATTGAGTCCTTCTCCTTGTAATTAGAGCTAAATGAGATAATATGTGAAAATTTCTTTACAAATCTTGAAATACTACATAAATAACAGCTATTACTATTTTCCTCAAAAATCTTCCTGAGTTCAAATCTGGCCTCAGACACCAGTTGTGTGACTCTGGACAAGTAACATGCCGATATTTGCCTCAGTTACTTCATCTGTAAGATAAGATGGCAAAGAAATGGTCAAACCCTCCAGGGTTTTTGCCAAGAAGACCCAAAATGGGGTCACAAAGAGTAGAATTCAAACAAAAAATGATTAAAAGTTGCTTTCGTATGCTGTGTACCTAATCAGTTCTACTGATTAGACATTCTACTGTTTAACCACTATCACATAGTTTAGATAATTGTTGCTTTGTAATGCAATTTGTGATTTTCACATTTTTTTCATTATTTTCTTTGAGATTCTTGACCTTTTATTCCTAAAAATGAATGTTGACATTTTTATAATATTGGTTCAACCTATTATAAGCAATGAATATTTTTCCAATTATTTCTTTATTTTTGTAAAAAGTATTATGTAGTTATGTTCATGTTATTTCTGTTTGTGTCTTGGCAGGGAAACTCTTAAATATTCCTGTTTTCAAACCATGCTGCCTGCACTATGGTCATCATCATATTTTGATTGTGACTGATCTCTCTAAGAAACCAGTCTCTCTCATTCCTTATTTCTGTTTTCCCTGTCCTTAACTAATTTGAATGAAAAGTTTGTTTAAAAGGCACAAACTAACTTGAATGAAAAGGGCATATAGCTTAAAACTGCATAAAAACTTTTGAGATGCCCTTTATTTGTTTTTCAAACTCTTTGTTAATGTGTTTTTAGACAAGTGGATGTGTTCTATTCTCCTTTTCTGTTTCAGATGAAAGTGAGGATGTAATATTACTTATTCCTCAACTCTTTCTTTTCATTTGTATACTCTTCTTGTGAACTTAGCTTATATGGTAAGATAAAAGTAAATTCCATCATTGCTTTCCTCCCCTGTCTTCCTTGTCTGAAGATCATCAAAATATAGCATAAACACTTCCTGGTTTTTTATCTTATTTAAACCTTTATAGTCTGTTAAGAGGTCTTAAGGACTACTTGTTTTATCTTGCTGTTTTAAATTACAAATGTTCTGTCTATGTAGAATCTCTTCTATCTACACAACTGTATGTTTTTCACCATGACTCCCATCTTTGCATTTCAAATTTTGACTTTGGCTCTGGCCTTTTTGTTAAGAATATTCAGAAGTTTCCACTTCCTTAAATGCTCATTCTCTCCACCAACTCTACACCAGAACTTTAGAGGTGATTTTGTTGAGTAAGCTCTTATTGGTTATGAGGCTTTGTTTTGCTTTTCAGATTAGAGTGGTCCAAACTCTGCTCTACTTTTGTCTTTTAGCTACCAAGTCTTGTGATACTGTGACTGTAGGGCTTCAGTACTTGGATTCTTTCTTTCTGGCTGCCTATTAGGTAGATAGATACATAGATAGATAGATATAGATATATGTGTATATCTATATCTATATCTATATATATATATATATATATATATATTTCAAACTGGAAGATCATTAATTTTATTATGGTATTCCCTGGATTGTTTTGTCATTTTGAAGTATCCTTCAGTAGACAACAAGTAATCATTTTTATTTTTACTCTACCCTCCTTTTCTTGTATACCAAGTCATTATATTGGGGTGGAGCCAAGATGGCAGAGTAGAAAGACTAACATATGCTAGCTCCGAACCTACAACCCATGGATATCCTCTAAAAAGAACTCCCAACAAATTCTGACACAGTGGAAGCCACACGGCAACACAGTGAAGGAGATTTCTGTTCCAGAGAGCCCTGAAAAACTGATCCCAAAGGTCCATCGCACACCCGACGGGAGCAGAGCCCTGCCCTGCCCCAGCCACGCGGCACTGAGAGGAGTGAGCAGATGCGAGCAGGCTTCAGGGACAGAATCTCCAGCAGCCGCAAAGGTCCCTTCACACATAGACGCACAGGTCAGTGAAAGAGACGGGCTGAGAGGGGAGCAGGGTGTCTCTGGGATTCAGGCCCCCTCGGGAGGCAGCAGCAGAGGCACTGGCAGTGGGCAGCTAGAGGCTCCCAGAGCAGGCAGGAACTTGGCAGGAGCTCCATTACAAAAGGTCTCTGCATAAACCCCCCTGAGGGAACTGAGCCAGGGAGGTGGCCCTGCTCCCACCTGAGCACCAGAAATTAAGCTCCCATTGAATAGGAGCCAGGCCTGCTGCCAAAAGCCCCGAGGCTGGGGAACAGCATTTGAATCTCAGATCCCAAGCACTAGCTGGGCTGACCTAGGCCAGGGGTGGAGAGGACTCTCTGAAGTCAAGTAACTGGCTGGGAAAATGCCCAGAAAAGGGAAAAAAATAAGATCATAGAAGGTTATTTTCTTGGAGAACAGATGATTGCACCATTCCTCTCTGACGAAGAAGAAAACTGCTTACCATCAGGTAAAGACATAGGAGTCAAGGCTTCTGTATCCCAAACATCTGAAATAGATATCCAATGGGCTCAGGCCATGGAAGAGCTCAAAAAAGATTTTGAAAATCAAGTTAGACAGGTGGAGGAAAAACTGGGAAAAGAAATGAGAGATGCAAGAAAACCATGAAAAATGGGTCACTACCTTGATAAAGGAGACC
>CM053769.1:247372567-247408433 GCA_028658325.1 Potorous gilbertii
TAGGAGTCAAGGCTTCTGTATCCCAAACATCTGAAATAGATATCCAATGGGCTCAGGCCATGGAAGAGCTCAAAAAAGATTTTGAAAATCAAGTTAGACAGGTGGAGGAAAAACTGGGAAAAGAAATGAGAGATGCAAGAAAACCATGAAAAATGGGTCACTACCTTGATAAAGGAGACCCAAAAAAGTGCTGAAGAAAATAACACCTTGAAAAATAGGCTAACTCAATTGGCAAAAGAGGTTCAAAAAGTCAGTGAGGAGAAGAATGCTTTCAAAAGCAGAATTAGCCAAGTGGAAAAAGAGGTTCAAAAGCTCACTGAAGAAAACAGTTCTCTCAAAGTTAGAATGGAACAGATGGAGGCTAATGACTTTCTGAGAAACCAAGAAATCACAAAACAAAACCAAAAGAACGAAAAAATGGGAGAGAATGTGAAATACCTCATTGGAAAAATAACTGACCTGGAAAATAGATCCAGGAGAGACAATTTAAAAATTATGGGACTACCAAGTCATTATATTCATAATTTCTAAACACTAAAAGGATCTTGCTCATATATATATATATAAAACATATATATATATATGTATGTGCGTATATACATATACATATTTGTACATATACAATGTATATATAATACATATACAGTATATGTGTATATATAGACATATATGTGTGTATTATATATACATATATGTATGTATGTGTATGTATATATGTGTGTGTGTGTATACATATATATATATATGTATGTATGTGTATGTATATATGTGTGTGTGTGTGTGTATACATATATATATATATATATATATATACATTTCATACACTTAGGCATTTTTCTCTAGTTATTGAAAATTATAACCTTTAAAGATCTCAGCTTCCATCAACTAGTTTCAGACTTTCAGTCCTGTAAGCAATCTGCTGTAGGCCAGGGTATGAATACTGCCTTCATTCTGAGTTTTTCAGGCTTCCAAATTTTGTTTGGGAGGTTGGACAATGCAGCTGCATACTCTCCCCCTGTTGAATTTCCAGAAGATTGATGCATGCCCCAGGCCCTGTCAGCAAGCCTGAAGGCTCTGTGGATTCAGTTACAGAGCTGCAGGCTTGTCACTGGGAAGCATTCCTTTCATTCATTTAAGCGTTCAGCTTAAGACTCTAGCCCAGAACCTTCTTTAGAAGGTTCTGGAACACTAGTCAGACTGACTTGTTGCTAGGCTCACTTGTTGCTATTTTTTACTATTCTAGTACTATTCTAGTACACAGGGGTAGTCTTTGGCTTCAGGTGATAGAATGTTCTCCACTTGACCTGGGATCTGAGAGATACAACTGTAGTCTTGTCTCTGGTCTATTCTCCCTAGCCTTATCATCATGCTTGAAGGTATCCATGCTTATATTTCTGACCAGACAACTTGCCCATTATCCACAGGTCTCTGATTTTCTGCATGAGATGGAAAAAGGACATCCATTATAGTTTCTCTTTGGATGCCCAAACACCTAATCATCACTCAGACTTTCATCTTTGCTAGAATAGTAGCATAAGAGAGAGCTTGGCCAAACTGTTTCCCTTCTCTCCAATATTTTTGCTGATCTCTGTAAAGATCTCTTTGAATTCTAATTCTGCCATCCCATTTGGATTTGTTCTCCCAATTTGACTCAAGAAATATTAAAGACCTATTACATGCAAAGCGTCATTCTAAATAATGAAGATATGAAAAGCAAACGTCTGCTTCAAGGAATTTAAATTCTATTAAGGAGAATCAAAATGTTCACCTAAAAACAAGTGAGGTATAATATAGAATCATACAATGTAGTTTCCAGAGGGTAAGCATCCTTACAGCTGGAAGACTAACAAAAGGCATGTGAGTTGTGCTTTGAAATAAGTTAGATATTATAGATATTATAAGGGTCAGAGGTGAGGGGGGATTGCTTCCTGGACATGAGAGAACACCTTGGATCTCACAAAGGCACAGAGACAAAAGTTAGAATGTCATGTACGAGGGATAAGTAACTAGCAAGGCTGTGTTTTGGGGATAGGAGGTGGATGAAAGGAAGTGATATGAAATAAGACTACAAAGGGAGGTGGGAGCCTAGATGCAGAAGGCTTTAAAAGTTGAGGCAAGTATTGCTTGCAGTAAAGCACATTTGAAAAACATGCCTTATATATTTTTATCAATATAATTAATAAAAATATTACATAGCTGAGGTAAGCATGGATTACTGAGCATAACCCAGGAGAGGTTCCTTCCAAGTTGACAACAAGCTATTAATTGACTCCTCATTGTGTCCAGATATTCAACCAGTTCCACATCTATCTAACTATACTCTTTTCACACCCACAACTCTCCTCCAAATTCCCACTGCATTTTATTCTTACTTTTATTACATACTTTTTGCTTAAGGGCATTTCATTTTTTATTATATTTTTATTATCTCCCAACTAGACTTTGTGTGTGTGTGTTCATCCTTTGTTGCCGAAGAAGACCATGCCATCAGAGAAATAATGACATCACTTGCACTTGACTTTGTTTTGAGTGAGGGAGGACTTTCCAACTAGGCTATAAGTTCCATGAAGGCATAGACCATATTATATTTTTATGTCCCTAGTGTCTTGCACAAAACAGTCTCAAATGTTTGTTGATGAGATGAATTAGAGAATGAAAACTTTGTGATTGTGTTCTGATTTGACATCTGCTTAGCAAAATGTCAAAATATCTTTAGAAGTTGCTAGACCCTTAATGTTTTAGTACACAAGTTATGGCTTAGATCTGGATAGGCTATTTGCAGCACTTTAAGCAATCACCTTAATACCAACCAGAAAAAAAATATTTACTGTATCTTGTGCCTCACACTGTGCTAGGCATTGGGTATGAAATAGCAAACAGCCTCTACCTTCTTCCTTCCTTCCTTCCTTCCTTCCTTTCTTTTTTCTTTCTTTCTTTCCTTCTCTTTCTTTCTTTCATTCTTTCTTCCTTCCTTTCTACCTATATCTATCTATCTCAAATCTATTTATCTTTCTATAATCTATATATAAATGCATTTATGTATGTTAATATGTATATATATTCACAGGAATATATACGTGTGTATAGATATACATGTATATGTATAAACATAATACATACACACATCTATACATACACATACACATACATATCACATATATATATATATATATATATATATATATATATATATATATATATATATATATATACACATATATATAAAACTGCTTTGCAGTCTATTATCAGGTTATTTTTATTTTAGGAGTGAAAATGTTTGTGACCTTCAAGAGGATTGCCTAATTTATATCATCTGCTTAAACAATATCATAGATTGAGTATTTTGGAATTCCAAAGAAACTCAGAGTTTGTTGTATCTAATCCAGCCACTCAAAGGAATACTCCAAGTGTCTTTAGCAAATACTAAGTCAGCTTTAAATTTAGGCCCTTCTGAGAGAGAAATCACTACTTTTGAAAGTAGCCAATAGTATTTTTTGGACAGTTCTAAATGTTAGGAAGTTTTTCCTCTAACTGAGATTAAATGTGTCTCTTGTACCTTCTGGTTGCTTTTGCTACTTCCGTGGGTCCAAGTGTGCAAAATTCTTCAAGTTCTTAAGGCCTGCAATCATGCTCTCCCTAAGCCATCCCTAGCTTGTTCCATCAGTTCTCATAGTATGAATTCAACACTCAACTATCTGGGTTGCCCTTATTTGGATACTCTTCAGTTTACTCATGCCCAGAAGAGTGTTACCAATGACTTAACATGATAGTTAATATTAGCTTCATTTTGCAACATTATCACTGTGCCAAGGATCTAATATGAACCTGAAGAAAGAAAATGCTACTTACCTCTCCATGTATTGGGGAAATCCCCTATCATTTCAAAGGGTTTGATTGTTCCTTTTGAAGCAGAGGATTTTACCCAATCCTACAGTCTAGGAAGCATGCTGCCCTTGCTATCCAAACAATAAAAGGTGATTTGGTGAGTTATAATTATATTCAATTGAATTCAGCAAGAATTTATAAAGCAGCTGCTATGTGCCAGGCACTAAGATAAAAATTAAAAGATAAAAAAAACCCACCTAACCATAAGGAGCCAACATTCTATTAATGGAGCATGACATACACTTAGGCAAGTAAATATCAAATATATACAGAGTAGCAGAAATTAATATAGCATCAAATATGACTGTATTCTTCATCAAGTCATTTAATTTCCTTGGACCTCAGTTTCTTCATCTGTAAAGTGACTTGGACTAGAAAGGATACTAGATAGATAGACAGACAGACATATCATCAAGGAGTCTTTATTTTAATGAGGACGTTAGCACATAAAGGGGAAGGATACATGCAACACATTCAATACAAATGTGAAGAAGAAAGGAGAGAGATTCCAGGGGTAAGTGTGATTAAGGATGACTAAGATATTTCGAAAAATGTTGACCCGTGAGGAGAAAGTCACCAACCAGAATAAGAAGACCCCAGGGCAGAGATTTCTCAGGGTAGCAGGAAACAGGAGGATTCTGGAAAGAGAAACATAAGTGAGAAGAGACATGTCTGGGGTCCTTCCTAAAGTAGAGACCTAGGAAAGGGGATGCCTTTATGGGCCCTTTCAACTCTAGATTTATGACCCTAACACATGGTGATCATAAACAGATTGCTTGTTAGAAGATAATACTTTCATTGAGGAATTGCACACATTCTCAGGAGAGTATGGCAGAAAAGTATGTGGGCTATGTTTATCGAGGACGAAGAACAAACCACAGACCATCCAAATAGTATGTTTTTAACTCTAAGATAGCAAAAAAAAGCATGAGAAGGGTACACAATGAGACTGTCATCCATAAGGGATATAAGGAAAGGCATGTACAAGAATTACTCAATACAGAGAGCCCTGAAAGGTCTGTGCTTTGCACTAGGGGAGGGTAGACCTATTCCAAGGAAAGCAAAACTTAACTAACACATCTCAGTCGGGCTTCAAATTCCAAATCAAGATGCAAGTTTATAGAACACTGGTTTTTCTCTATCTTTCTTAATCTACAAATTGTATCTTGAACCTTCCAAATTTATTGCACTAGACTTTTTGCCCAATTTCATCAACATCTTCTCTGAGCCACATTGAATGCCAAGGAAGATGGCCAAGCACAGTCAGGCTTAACAGAGAAGCAGGGTCACTGCAGCACAGCCCCATCTGTGCATACACATGCGGTAATCGGATGCTTCAGCAGCTGTTACATGAAGGCCTGGCAAGAAAAACACACAGTCAGGAAATGCTGGGGAGCGACTTCAAGCCATGGGCTGCTGCTGAAGAATTCTGGGAAAGAGACAAAGCATGTGAAGGTCCCACCCCAATAAGTGAAGCAGCTGTCTTCAGTAATAAGTTATTGGTTTCTTCAATTATACTCTCTGTCTCTCTCTCTCTCTCTCTCTCTCTCTCTCTCTCTCTCTCTCTCTCTCTCTCACACCTTATTCTAGATAAATACAAGCTTGGACAAAATTTACTAGGATGCTCTATGAACAGAACTTAGTGATGATGTACAATGGTGAGTTTTCAGTCAGTCACTCAATATATAAAAATGTTTTTTATCAATACATTCAACTACCTGTGCACAGAAAGTATTTTCAGTGGCAATGTCACTTGACTACTAGAAGGATGCCTCAGCATCATAGGAAAGCAAAGATGGAAACATCTAAAACATAGAACATAAAATGTTAGAACAAGAATACAGAATATAGAATGACAAGATCAGATGTCACTTTAGAGTATAGTTTAAAAGAAATGCAAGGAGCCATAGAATATAGGAGATAACTAGAAGGGACCTTAGAGATTGTCTATTCTTACACTGTTCATTCATAATGACCCATTAATGATAACAGCAGTAACATTCAAAAACTTAGGTATTTTGCTGAGAAAATTCACACTAACTAATCAAGCACACCCTTGCCCAAATTTTTAGTAGACTTTATATGGACATGAGTTTCTGTAGCAATAGTATTAAACAACCCATTTTTTAGATCTATATTTGATGACAATGACGTGTTTACGGATTCAAGGAGTTGAACCTTCAAGAATCCCCATACCATTGAATATATATAAACTCCCCAAAGTCCAAAGTTAGTATTAAAGGAACCATAAAATTGACAAATGACCGATCTAAAAAGGACCTTAGAGATCAAGTAGCCCAATTGTCCTCATTTTATAGATGAGAGAACAGAAGTCTGGGGATGGGGAGTCACTTACCTAAGACTGTTGGTTAATGACTGAGCTTGATTTAGAAACAGGCTTTCATTACACTTAGTTGAATGCTTCAGATACATCAGGTGATTTGATTGCTGTATCTAGTTAGGTTCTTCCTTCCTCCCTACACACTGAATTCATAGATTCCTCATACCTTTCTATGAAAATCAACTCTTACACATCTAAACCTGTCCTGTCCTCCAACCTTGTCCCTTCTTTTTACTAATCCAACCTTTCTCCACCTGTGAGATAGGAGAGCTACTTTGCTCTGGCACCTGTATATAGTTCACAGTCATGGCAGGTTTCCTCCCATGCATTTGGTGAGCTTTGGGAAGGCTACTGATGTGCCCACAATAGGGTAGGGCTCTCTGAGGCTATTGGCAGCATTTCAGTTGTCAACCAGCTGCAGAAAGCTTTAAAGGACAGTGTTGCATTAAAAAAAAAAAAGAAAAATGTTGATTGAGGACATATTGCCTTTGATTGAATGCTGAAGGAAACCTGCTGGTCTGGAAACTGATATCTGAGTGAGAAAGGAAGTAAAATAGGCAGGGGGAGAACAGGCTAGGCCATTTTACCAGCTGTACAGGGAGGCTTGTCCAGTCCTCAGCCAAGACTCTTTTGTACAGGATTAGGCATGGTCTCCTAGAAATGAAATTCTGTGGTTATGGAGGAATCTGGCCATACTGTGCCCCTGGTCAATCAGATGCTGATATAAGGGGAGAGGTATGTGTATTGTCTACACCTTTCCAAAAAAAAAAATGTTTGCATAATTGATTTCAAGAGCATGGCCAAGCTATCCTGACTCTCTTTTTGCCTAAAGTTCTTAAAGAGGCTAAGCGGGAAGGAGGAGTTCAGTATTGTTGTCATTGGTGTTTATCAGTCTGAGTCAAACTTCAGTGATTTTCAATTAAGGAAATGTCTGTTTCCTCCCACCATCTCCCCCAATCTTGTTTTTGTTTTCTTTTTCTCGATCAATTTTGAGAGGTTCTACTATTTCATTACATATGTAAACTGTCTCAGGGTAATGCTAAAGAATATATAGTCTTATCTAACTCTCTCCCCCTCCATATTTCTTTGAATTATAGCATTTTGAGCTTGAAATAACTTTGGAGACCATCTGTTTTGTCCCTTTGTTTTACAGATGGTAAGACTGATATTTGTGAAAGGGAGGGACCCAAAATTAAAAGTGAGTTGTCTGAGATCTCATAGGGTGTGTGATGGACTCGAAGGCCAGTCCACGGGTACAAAACTCAACATTCTTCTCACTGATAATAAAACCTGTTGCATTAAAATGATCCATTATCTTGTCTGCTTCTCTTTCTGATAGACAATGTGTTACTTTTGAGAACATCAAACATTTTTAGAAGAACTGAGTTCAAGTCCCAACTTTTCTAATTATTAGCTTGGTCAAGTCATTTAACTCCCCTGAAATTCTATTTCCTTGTTTGTACAATGACACAAAATAAAACTCATCTTTCTTCCATCCTAAGATTGTGTTGTAGAGGGAATTAATGCTTTGTAAAGATTAAAATGCCATAGAAATATGAACAATCATCATTTTGTCTTTTTAAAATATATAACTTTTTATTTTAAAAAATATTATTGGATTTTAGAATCAGAAGACTTGAATTGAGTTCCACCTTTATCACATCAAAAATTAGGATTGAATAAAACTTGTACGGTTTACCACTCAGTATTATGGTGAGAGCAAAGATGTGCAGCATTTTTAATATTCTTCTTAAGCCATTAAGTGCTGTGTTCACAAAAGTTGTAATTATTACAAAATGCACTCAATAATCAATCATTTAGTGCTAAGGGAATGTAGGCCTCTAAATGACAGCTTGCATTCTTGATTCAATTTGTTTCAGGCTTCTTGAGGGCATAAACCATGATTTATAATTTCTTCCATCTCTCAGAACATCTATCATAGTGTTCATTAAGGATTATATATATATATACCCATCAAACCACTAGTTAGTGGTTTGTTTTGGATTTCACTGAAGAATCTTAGATTGGAAGGATCCTTGAAGACTATATTGTCTAACTTCCCACCTGAGACAGGAAACCCTTTCTACATCATATCAACAAAATCTAAGACTGTCCTATTATTGAACGTTTTGAGGGGTAAAGGCTATGTATGTCAAGATATAGTCAGTCCACTGTTAGGAACTCCAGGTCATTTGCTTATACCTTAGAATGACCTCCTTATGTTGCACAAAGAGCTACCTACCAGTCACTTCTACTCTTTACCCTTAGTTTGGCCTTCTGGGGCAAAGTCTAATCCCACTTTCACATGACAGAACGCTAGATATTAGAAAACGTCTATTAAATCCATACTCAGCCTCTATCCTCCACACCCTCCTTCCCCGCTCCCCGCCCAATCTCTTCTTCAGACCAAATATCTTTTCATTGCTTCACTGGATTGCCTAAGTAAATAAATTGAGTGAGAGGTTTCATTGACCATGGCAAGAACATTTTATATTTTCCTTGAATGTAGTTCAAGTCCTTGGATATTTTTGCTTTGGCCAACAGTATTAAACATGGAATCTGGAAGATGTCCTCTTTCATGAACTGAATATAAAGGTATGCATGAGGTCAAAAAAGGGAAAACACAATTTAGCCAATCAAAATAATATCCTTAAATAGTAGGTAATGTCCATAACCTAAGTGGAAAGATGTTTAAAAAGACATGGTTCTGTGACTTAGTTAGATTTTTGATTATTTGAAAGTACATGTAGGAATTAGATCATTGTAAATGAAGTCATGAAACATTCTGCTTTTGAATTCTTGATAAAGGAGAAACTGATCATAACCAATATTGTATATTTATAAGGTGGGAATCATAGAAATTCAAAACACCACCTTTTTCTCCTTGGTACTATTGTCCTACCCCTTCTCCAAAAACCCAATATCTGAAAGTTCTTTATTAGCAATGTCCATCTCCCACAAAACCTCATTAACTGATAATCCATCACCCTGATATCAGAGATGGGAAAACAATTCTTCCATTTAAAACAAGATACTATTCCTATAAAATATCTGACCCACTTTCACATGATGCCAAGATTTTCTTCTGTGGGACAACTGTGAAGACCTGCATAAAAGTACTGGAGGAATGCTCAAGATCCTAGTGTAATTGGAAAATGACGCTCATGTCCTTTCACAGGTCCTGTTTTACTTTTTTAAAAATCTTTCAAGGCCCCCCAAAGTACCTAAAAAGTCCTGGGATAGTCAAAATCAGAATAAATCTCAGAGATAATCCAATATATCCTTCAGTTCATTTTGGAATTCCTTATATAGCATCTTTGAATCATTCCATTAGACGGTAATTCAAATACATGAAATTTGAATTTTCCTGGGATAGGGATTATCATGGACCTGCTATTTCATTGGTATAAGGGATTTCCATATGAGGAAACCTCATCCACTAATGCAATTCAGCACCTCCTCAACAATTTGGCCCCTTGATAGTCATTTAGATCACTGAGAGATGTTCTAGGTGACTTGCCTAGGATATCTCAGCCAGTACATGTTAAAGATGGAATTTGAAACTTTATGTTACTCTCTCCCAGAGTATCTTCCCCACTATGTCTTGACCACCTCTATCAAAGTAATAGTTCATACTTAGAAAACATTTTATTCAAACTAGCCCCATGAAATATGTACAGTATTATCATGGTTTTACATGTGAAGAATTTGAAATCTCAAAGAAGTTTCTCAATTGATTAAACAAAAAATTATTTATTAAGTGCCTTCTATATGTGAAGTATTCTGCTGGGTTTTAAAGATAGAAAGGAAAAATCAAAATAATCCCTGACTCCAAGAAGTTTACATTCTACTGAGAAAAAAAGGCATGTATATAAATATATACATACAAATTACACAGATATATGTTTATATGTGTGTGTCTGTCATTATCTCCTTTAATCCTAGCAACAAATCAGTGAGATAGCTGCTATTTTCATCTCCATTTTACACATGAGGAAGGTAAGTTTGAGAAGGAATAAGCTACCTGCCCAGTAGCACACATCTAATAGATATCTTATAGATTGTAAGCTAGTTATTTAAAGTCTCATCCTTGTCTATTTTATTTTGGCTGCTGTTTTGGTGGCATACAGATGTGACTGTGGTTGTATAAGCAAGAAAAATCGATGTCATTTGTTAATGTACAAATAGATTGGCTATGACCTTACATTAAGGAGAATTCCAACATTAAGTAGAGACATCAGAATGATCTTTTCTCCATTTCCTGACAGCTACACTGCTTTTACCCTTCTTTGAACCTATTCATCATGTCTTTCTTTCTCAGGAAACTTATCATTGGGAAATATCTTTAATCTTGGAATATTGAATCTGCCTAGGTATTTACATATCACATATACCCCTCTGATTGGGCCCTCTGCCCTGAGGTCAAGGTCATGGACTTCAGTGTCTCTATTTAAGGGGAGGTCTCAGCATGGTATTCTCACCATTTACCATTAGCTATACTGCTTCTGAATTTTCAGTTACTGCGCTGACCTCTTTGTTGTATGCTTGTGAAACCTGGACAATATGCCAGAGCCATGCCAAGAAACTGAATCACTTCTATTTGAATTGTCTTCGGAAGACTCTGAAGATCACTTGGCAGGATGAGGTAGCAGACATGAGGTCCTGTCTCAAACTAAACTGCCAAACTTTTGAACTCTGCTGCAGAGAGTGCAGCTATGATGAACTGGCCACATTGTTCAGATGCCACATGTACACTTGCTTAAAAGACTATTTTATAGAGAACTCACACAGGTGAAGCACTCACATGGTGGTCAGAAGAAGTGCTACAAGGACACTCTCAAGGTCTCTCTTAAAAACTTTGAAATTGATTGTGTGACATGGGAGACACTGGCACAAGACAGCACAGGGTGACCTCATCAGAGAAGGTTCTATGCTCTATGAGCAAAGCAGAATTGAAATAGCTCAAAAGAAAAGGAAGATGTGCAAATTTAGAGAATCCACTCCAAATGTTCACATGGACTGTTTATGCTTGATATGTGGTAGGTCATTCCGAGTTTGTATTGATCTGATCAGCCATAGACGAATGCATTGTAACTTGACTGTAACATAGTAATGTCATTTTGGTCCTCTTGGAGAATAAAGGACCACACTCAATACTTTTCCCCAACCCTTGTGTTTCACCTTCTTTTGAGAGTTTACTTCTCCCATTAGATTGTATTCTCCTTGAGGGCAGGATCTATCTTTTTGTTTGTATTTCTATCCCTAGAACTTAATGCAGAATGTGGCACATAGTAAACACTTAATAAATGTTTATTTATTGATTGATTGCCTCGATGCCTTCCCCAGGATTGATAGAGTATAGAGTGAGGATCAGAACTTCCTAAGCTTTAGCAGCTTAGACAATATGGAGAAATATCATCTGGGTTTCCCAAGAAGTTTTCCTAAGAGAAGGGTAAACTGGCTCTCTGTGTGTACTGATTGGTAGGAAGGCAGCCAGGAAAGCAACGTGCAATGTCTGTCTCTTCCCTGAATCTCTTCTCCTTACAGGAGAGTACCACAGGGGGCTAGTTCCTGACAGGGAGTGAGTCTGTAATGATGATCAAATTACGGTACTATCCAGGATGCTTTTAAAATGGAAAGATTGCTTGGAAAATCCTTTGCGGCTATGCTCTATTAGCATCTCTATTCACTTGGTCAGATCATGGTATCAGTGAGACCTGAAGTGATATTGAATGCAACTCAGGATGAGTAGACTGGACACAACAAAGGACAGAAGAGAGCAGCCTTTCTAAGCACCCACTCTCTGATGAGCATAACTGTGCAGAAAGTGGCAAATATGCTATGAGGACATATTGAAGTGCAACAGTAAACTTGATGTAGAACTCCAGGGCTTGGAGACATCAACATATCAGCAAGAGATGATGTTTAGAAAAGGAGGAGCTCAGCAGAGTACAGGGGCAAGAGGTCAGAGCTGGAGATGATAATGACCAGCCCTGCCAAGGGGGGACGACATAGCAAGGACTATTGTCAGGTGCACACACTGTATTGGAGGGGCTACTATGGACTCAGTGGTCTTTTCATCCACTCTGGTTCATAGCTTCCCCGTAGATGTTATTCATGTATGTGTGCACACATAGAGAAGAGAGAAAACAACAGAGACAGAGAGAAACAGAAAGACATAGAGACAGATAAAAGGGACAAAGAGTCAGTCAGACAGGGATAGAGAAAGAGATACAGAGAGAAACAGAGATGGAGGAGGGAGACAGAAACAGAGGTACATAAAGACATAAAGGAAAAAGAAAGAATCAGTCAGACAGGGATAGAGATACAGAAAGACAGAGATGGAGTGGGAAGACAGAGAAAGAGGAAGAGAAAACACAAAAAAAAATAGAAAGAAAGAAGCAGAGAGGATGAAAAGGAGTATTCCTCAATGAGAAACTTCTCTCTATAATTATAAATTTCCAACTGTTCTGCAGCTTCCAGTATTAGAGTTACCTGGGGACTGAGAGGTTAAGCAACTCTCCTGTGGCTGTGTTATCGTGTGTCAGAGGAAGGATGTTGAACCCATCCATATCTTACTGACTTGGAGACCAGTTCTGGTCGCATCATGCCATTCTTCATGGGATCTTATCATTTTCCTTTTGGAGCTAGAAGCTGCCTCAGAGGTCACTGAGCTCAACTTCCCCATTTTACAATGACGGTGTAGTAAGTGCTTAATACATTTTAGTACAGAAAAAGGAGAGTGCTGGGGAAGTGGTATGATATGGTGGGGCAGGGGAGTGTGATCATTTAAACTGTAGTCAGAACACTTGGGTCCCTGATATTTATTTCTGTGACTTGGGCAAGTCATTTAAGCTCCATCAGCCTCAGTTTCCTCTGTAAAATGAAATTGATGCAGACAGTCTTTGAGATCTGTCTCAGCTGTTCATTTGTGACTCTATGATATTGTGATAATGGATTAGGAAAACCAGCAGGAGAAAGCAAAAAAGACAAAACATCTCCTATTTATTTAAATCACGTCTACCACATCTTCTCAGGGGATCAAAAAGTTTGCCTGTTTTTCAGTTCCATATTGTTTCAATATTTCAGTGATTCATGATTCCGTCAGTGTGGGCACACCCTGCATCGATGCAGACATGCTGCTGCAGGGTGTGCCCAGAAATTCTATCACCCCACAGAAAAAAATTCTGGTGAGGAGCCTCTCTGAACTTTCAGAGCTGGCCTTGTGATGACAGATATGTGGCCATCACTCAACTTTTATTCAAAATTGTCATCATTTGGCGCAACCTGCCAGAGCTTGCACTCCATTGTCATGCACTGCAAAAACCTGAGATCCCCCTGCTTATCGATGAGGCATCGTAGGAGAATTTCATGTATTTGCATAGTAAAAATAAATCATTGTTATGGTGTTTTAAGATTTACACACCATCTTCTATTTACAATGGACCCACAAATAGGTAGTACATGTAACATCCCTTATTATACAAATATAAAGATTGAATTTCACTACATCAACCAACAGTTCTATAAAGAATAATACCCATGGTGAAATTTTTGTAATATCAAATAATTAATTTGATACAACAATAATTATAAACATACTCAATTTATCTTGTTCCCCAACAATGCAGTGGCTTCATTCTTTTAAGCCCAACCATTATTAGATTCTTTAGTTCAGAAAATCACTTGCAAATTACAGTGGACTGATAACATGTTTATTTTTTTTCAAAAGACCCTGCCACTAAGTGGACTACTGGTTGGAGCAACTCTCCAAGAAGATGGTATATTAACGGAGAAAAGTTGTTGTTTTCTTTTCTTTCATGTCACTTCATAGATCTTGAACTCTCTGTAAACTCCATGGTTGAACAAATCCACATAGCACTTAAATGCTCAAATGTACTTTAGTTAGAAAGAATGAATCTTTCTTTAGAAAGAAATTCTTTCTTTGGAAAGAATTCATTCATTAAGCCAAGTAATTATTAAACTGTGCTGAAGTCCAAGTCCAGAAGTTTGGCTTGATTGGAGGCTAACGACTGTAATAATGGTACAACAGAAAAAGAGAGGTTTATGTTGGAAAATTACAATGGTATCCCCAAACCAAAGACAAGTCATGCAAGCATTTTCAGCCTGTAAAATTTTGAGGTGATTTCTGCCCTATTTACTTTCCATCAGGGTACTCCCAGGATTTTTCTGTGTTCTTGGAGTTGAATTGTATGATATTTAAATGTTAATTTTGTTTTTTCCCCCTTCTCCCCAATCCGAACAACAAAAGAAGGAATTTAACCTCATATCCTTGCTCCGAAATTAGCTCTATTGTCAAAAGATGACAGCTGTATCCTGATTTCAAGAATTTCATGTTGGAATAAAACAGTGTTTTGGAAACCATTGTGTTACTTCAAACAGATCCATAATGGTCCCTCAGCAAACCATTTTCAGAAGACTTGTGTAAGTAAGATAAAAAGACACCATTTCTGAAGAGTGGCTTTTATGGGCTAGGTCAGAGTGCTCTTTCTCTGCTGTTCATTCCCAGTTGAATTTCCTAATAGCCTATCTCCTCAGCTAACAGATGCCCGGCCTCATGTCGGAACCAGATCGAGCCACCACTGAGATGCTACCCAGCTCCTTTCTTACTGAGCCGTTTCCCTAGCAGATGGTGTAATGCTTCAGGCACACTCCTTCCTGTTAATTACCAGCCTTAGCTACAGATGGAAATGTCAGTCAGCCTCGCAGGTCCTAGTTCCTGCCATTGCCTCAGTCCATAGCCCTCTACCTAGGCAAGATGCTGCCAACACACACCATGTGTTTTGTGACTGCTGACTAGGCAGGCTACAAAAAACAACTTACTTCATGAATATTCATGGAGGAATGTTTAGAGTTCTGTTCATCTGCGATGCTTATAGATCTGCTTAAAGGGGATTGCACCTTCCTAAGAACACTCTGCCCCTTGTTTTCCTATACGGAGGCTCTGTGAATTACCCAAGTGGGTTGCCATGGAGACGTATAAAGGACCATTAAACGGCCGCCATTTGGAGGCTTCCATAGGCACATCAATTTCTGACTAACGTTCTTCCCATACCTTAAGTGCTGCTTAATTATTCTTGTCCTGCTATAGCAGACCAATAGTCACCAAGCTGAACTGATTAGCTAATAACTGTTGATTTTCATTAAACCCTGATTATCTCATTAGCTCATAAGTAACCAATATGAATTCCTTGATCCTTCCTGGTATTTAAACACACTAAATCCAGATAAATGAATTTCAGCACAGTCGTTTTGTATTCATTAAGTCAAATTATTTCACTGCATGTGGAAAACCATTTAGTAATCAAAAATGCCTTTCTTTTTAAATTTACAGGAGAAAATTTGAACTCAAGGATAGAGGAAAATGGAAGGGGGAGGGAGTCAAGGAGAGGCAACTTTCACCAGGCATTTTATAGAAGGCAGTTTAAATAAGACTCCCTTAATTGTTCATTTTCTAAGGGAGCATGCAATTTAAAAGGAAGGGGTGATTAATACAGTCCTACAGCTCAGTCATCTCCTTACCCTGAAATATTCCTAGGGGCTGAGAATAAGGGCCTAGTACAGGGTCGTCAACTGAAAAGATTCAATACAAGTGTAACAGCTAGTAAATGGAAATGTGAAAATTTGAATTTAATTGAAGACCAATGATGACCCATCCATTGACTACTAAAGGGAACAACATTTTGTCTGTGTGTGTGTGTGTGTGTGTGTGTGTGCATGTGTGTGTGTATAGAAATAGTTGCCTTCATATATATACATATATATATATATATATATATGTATATATATATATACATATATATATAAAATAAACAAGTGATTTTGAAGTATTTCTTATCTTTTCCATATGAATCTGCTAAAATATGAATGTAGTTTTCCTTATTTAGAATACTTCATATTTTCCTTAAATGGTTTTGAGTTCCAATCCTCTATGATTTCCAAAGGATAAGACAACAATTATATCAAATACTAGCAAAGACATTGGAAGACTGATGCCAGGGATTCGTAATGGGGCAAGATCCAACTGTTCCCTTCCTGGTTTGAAGCCTCATCCTGATGGTAACTAATTTTCCTGTAGTAGGTATTAATGAGCACTTATTGAATTGAAGTAAATTAGACTTTTCACTCCAACCCACTTCCCCTTTCCAGAAAGGTTTTACCTGCTATTTATCTCTTTTTCTCCATAGATATAAATATTCTAAAGCTCTTAAAGAGCAGGTATGAGTATACCATCATTCTCATGGTATATGTCTATGGGACACCCAGCTGTTATATGACAGTACTTCTTTATCCTAGAGGGAATCTTTGTAAGTATATTTCGAAGTGTTTAGAGATTCTATGGCCCCAGGAATATCATAGAAACTGATGGGTGCATAGTCTAGACAATTCCCCAACTGGCTGAATTCATTCACCATTCAACAAAAATTTACTGAATAGAAGTACAAGGTTCCATGATAGATATTGTGGGAAGCAAAAGAAAGAACTAGGCAGATACTAAAATTTAAGTTATGGCAATACAATTTTCATATATCCAAAGTTGAATAAGTATATAATATTGTGTATGTTTAAGGGTCAAATGGATTTTGTAGAGCAACACTGGTGTAGAAGGAATTGTCTATTTAAAACCATAAGAGCTCAATTCAAATGCCAGTATTGCAACTTGCTCTGACTCAGTTTCTTTATCTTAAAAAAAAGATATAATAAAACTTATACTATTTGCCTCATTTGGCTATCATATTTACAGTGAAATAAAGTATGTAAACAGATTTGTAAAATTTAAAGCACTATGTAAATGTTTTCTATTAATATGAAAGAGCTAAAAAATTCAGTGGATGGAAAGATTAAAAGATTACTTTATAAGTGGTTTCTTAACATCTGGTCCATGAATTTAATATTTTAATAAATAAATTTCAATATATTTGCTTTCTTTTCTAGTACCATGTACTTTACTTTATGTACTTATAAACATTTTTCTGAGTAGGGATTCATAGATTTTACCAGTCTGACAAAGGAGTCCATCACACACACACACACACACACACACACACACACACACACACACAAAACCCTTGCTATAGAATTATGCTAGCAGTGAGGACTTCATGGAGAAAATAGCACTCAAATTAGACACTGAAGGGTGAATAAATATTTGGATAGATAGAGGAGGCCTAGTATGTAATTCATTAAGGAATAGCTATTCTATCCTTTATCTTTCCTTTCCCTTCTCTTCAGTTATTTTGTCTTGCTTTGCTTTTGTTTGTTTGCATGTTTAGTTTGTTTCTCCTGTTTACCAAATAAATCTTCCTGTCATCTCTACTTTTATCTCCCCACCTGCTACAGATCACTTCCATTTGTCTCTTCTTCTTTTCCTTTGTAATTTATTTTTTCTTTTTCTTTCTCTTTCCTTCCTTTTTTCTTTTTTTATCATTTTCCCTTCCATTTAATTTTTAGATTTTCTTTTGTTTTCTATTTTCTTACCCTTCCCTTTATTTATTTCCCTCCTAGAATGAGAAAATGTTACCTAGTCTGACCTTTCTCATTTCGCAGACAAGGAAACTGACTCAAAGAGTATAAATGGCTTGTCAGAGGTCATTCTGTTAAAAGAAAATCTTTGGTAAACCTTTGCTCTAAATAAACAAGCAAAACTCAAGTAGATAAAATTAAATGAGTTTATTTAAAAAAACATCACCAAGGCTGACACCCATTGATGGGATGACCAATGGAGACAGTACGACCTTCAAACCTCCAGTCACTTTTAAAGATATCATTTCCTCATAGGAGCAGGACAATCCTGATAAGTATATATTTAAAAGAAGGGGATGGGCTAGTCACTACTGTTAACTAGTTTTATCTCAGAGATGAATTAATAATCCAAGTAGCTGCAAATTTCTACATGGGGATGGTCCATTGAGTCTCAGATCCTCCCTCATTGTCCCATTTTAAGAGAATGAAATTAGAGGGAAGGGGGAAGGAATGAAGTTTCATGCCAGCAAACTAGTTGACAACTCTCCCTACAGATTGATTAGCCCTATGTGCTGACTAGCAGGTACATACTTGAAGACAAGCTAGACTAGAAACAATGGGGGTTATTTAGGGCACAGATTTCAATAACAAAAATATTAGGGAAACTTCTTTTCTCCTCAGTTTAATCATTTTAATTAGTCAAGAAACTGCAAAAACTGGTATTTATGAGGAAGAAAAACTGACTTTTAATTTAAGATTTGAAATGAGGGAAGTATGTCTTCTCAGGATCGAATTATGATAGGCAACTTCCCTCTAGGGCTGCAAAAAAAACCAAAAACCAAACAATTATGGTTGTGATCTGTCAACCAGTGATGGGTAAATTTGAAAAGTTCAAGGGATGAACAAAAAAGTTGGCTTCTTTCCCAAAACTTATCTCACCTACTTAAAAACCTGTGACACAGCTAGAATGAACTGGAAAAGCCCGACAACAAACTTTCCCGTGGGATGAATGGTGCTTATTACTTCAGTCAGGCTGGGAATAGGGGAAAAAAAACCCAGTTTTCTTTGGTGGTATATTAGCCCTTTGGTTCTCCATGCCAAATGGATTTGGGAACTAATGTTTTATAATCTGACAATGACTGAAAGGTCCTAATAGAAACACAAGATATTTTCTCTGGGAATCTTGGTCCAACAAAGCATTTCCTATACAAAGCATTGCACATGAAAGATAATAGGACACTATGGTTTAAAACCACCATGATCAACAAGTTTTATGGTGCTTAGTGTCTATGCTGAGCAGTATTCAGATTGATGTAAGTATCCCTGCCTTCATGGATTTTACAATCTAATGCAGAGGGTAATAGTAGAAACATACATACCTATCATACAGAGAGAGTATACCAGAACCCTTAAGTGAAGATGGAAATTAAACTACACTATAATGAACATAAAATAAATGTCAGTAAGAATCATAGAACTATTAAATTCAAAGAGATTTCTGAATTCATTTATAAACCTAGTCACACAATTCAAGACTCATTCAATTGGCAATCTTGGCATATAGCACCTGGAATGACTGTTAAACAATGACCACCTCCCCATTTATGGGTTTGCTTACTTCCTCATTCATTTTTATTCATTCATTAATTCCTTAAAAAAATCGATTTCTAAATTCTGTCCCTCACTTCAGTCCCTAACACACCCATTTAGAAGGCAAGCAATATATCAATTATACATGTGAAATTGTACAAACTATATTACCATTTTAGTCATGTTGCAAAAAAAAGTATGAAAAAAAGTGAAAAAAAAGTATGATTCAATCAGCACTCTAGATTCATCATTTCTCTCTCTGGAGGTAGATAACATTTTTCATCATGGGAGTTTGAAATAGCCTTGGATCACTGTATTGATTACAGTAGCTATATCATTCACAGCTGATTAACATTACAATAGTTCTGTTACTAGGTAAAAAGTTCTCCTGGTTCTGCTCACTTCATTTTGCATCAGTTCGTATAAGTCTTCCAGGTTTTCTGAAATAGTCCTGCTCAACATTTCTTGTAGCACAACAGTATTCCATTACAGCCATATATGACAACTTGTTCAGCCATTCCACAATTGTTGGGCATTTTTTCAAAAGTCAAATTCCTTGCCACCACCACCACCACCACCACCATCACCACCACTACCACTACCACCAACAAGACAAACAAAACAAAAAACCAACAACCAAAAAGAAAAATAAAACCCAAACCAAAAACAAACAAACAAGAACTAGAAGGACATGGTATAAATGTTTTTTGACATATAGGTAGGTCTTTTTTCTTTTTCTTTGATATCCCTGGGATATAGACCTAGTTGTGGTTTTGCTGGTCAAAGTGTACATATAGGTTTATAGCCTTTAGAGTATTGTTTCAAACTGTTCTCCAGAATGTTTAGATAAGTTCACAACTCTACCAAGCATGAATTACTTTCCCACCTATTTTTCCACATCCCCTCCAAGTATCTATCATTTTACTTGTCTGTCCTTCATAGCTATCTAATAGCTATGAAGTGGTTCCTCAGAGTTGTTTCAATTTTCATTTCTCTAATCAATAGTGATTTAGAGCATTTTTTTCATGTGATTAGTGATAGCTTTGATTTCTTCTTCTGAAAGTCCTTTGACAAATATTGTGGAATTGATATCTTTATATAAATTTGGCTCAGTTCCCCATATATTTTAGAAATGAAACCTGTAAACTCCCTGTAAATCCCTCCCACCCATGCTGCCCAGTTTCCTGCTTTTCTTCTAATTTTGACTGAATTGGTTTTGTTTGTGCATGTAATCATGTAAGTCAAAATTATCTGCTCTACTTCTTGCAATCCTATCTCTTTTTTGGTCATGAAGTATTTCCTTATTCATAGATCTGAAAGGTAATTTTTTTCTATTCTCCCCCAATTTACTTATGATATCACCCTTTATATCTAAATCATGTAAAACATTTCCACATTAGCCATTTTGTACAAGAAGACTTAAATAAAGGAAAAGAGAAAAAAAAAGTGAAAAGTAGTCTGTTTCCATCTGTATTTTTTAAAAAAGCAGTTCTTTTTCTGGAGGCAGATAGTATTCTTCATCATTAGTTCTTTGAGATTGTCTTGGATCACTCTATTGCTTAGAATAGCTAAATCATTCACAATTCTTTATTGAACAATATTGCTGCTATTTTATACAATGTTCTCCTGGTTCTGTGTACTTCACTATCTATCAGTTTATGTAAGTCTTTCCAGGTTTTTTTCTGAAATCATATGACTTATTATTCTTTTTAGCACAAAAACATTCCATTACAATCATATACCACAGATTATTTAGCCATTCCCCAATGGATGGGCATCAAATTGATTTCTAATTCTTAGCTTTCACAAAAAAAGAGTTTCTATAAATATTTTTTATACAAATAGGTACTTTTCCCTTTTTGGAAGGGTATCTTTGAGATATATACTCACTAGTGGTATTGCTGTATCAATGGATAAGTACAATTTTATAGACCTTTGAGCACAGCTTCAAATTGCTCTTCAGAATGTTGCTCCACCAACAGTGTATTAATGTCCCAATTTTCCCACATTCCCTCCAATATTCAACATTTTCCTTTTATTGTCTTATTAGTCAGTCTGATAGGTATGAAATGGCACCGTGGAGTTGTTTTAATTTGAATTTTTGTGATCAAAGTGATTTAGAGCACTTTTTCATATGACTATAGATAGCTTCATTTCTTCATCTGAAAACTGCCTGTTCATATCCTTTGACCATTTATAAATTGGAAATATCTTTTACTTTTATAAATTTAACTCAGTTCTCTCTGTATTTGAGAAAGACTTTATCAGAGATACTTGTTGCAAACACCCTACCCCAATTTTCTACTTTCCTTTGGTTGCATTGGTTTTGTTTGTGCAAAAACTTATAAATTTTATGTAATCAGAATTATTTATTTTATATTTTATAGTGCTCTCTATATTTTCTTTGGTCCTAAATTCTGCCTTTATCCATAACTTTGACAGATAAATTGTTCCATGCTCTCTTAATTTGCTTATCACATCACCTTTCATGTCTAAATCACATACTCATTTTGACCCTTTCTTAGTATGTTCTATGAAAGTTAAACAGTTTCAACAGATATACATCTTAAGCATCTTCCTAGATGGCCAAATGAATATTACTACCTCATTCAAACCTCATATACTGAATCAAACTGTCTTAATTTCCATGGGGAACAACATAGGGCTTAGAGTTAGAGGAACTGTTCCTTTTTTAAATTTTTTTTTCCTCCTCTGATTGCTACCTGTGTGACTTTGGTCAAAACACAACATTTCTGAGTCACAATTTACAAAAAGGACTTTCATATACCTTCAAAACCCCTTCCAATTCTTCATCTGTGATCCAATCATTTGTTTTCACAATAATATTCCATTCTCATATACTGTCACAAATAATCCAAGAATTGATTTGCTATTTCTATATATTTCACTCACTTCAGCTTCTGGAGATAATTCTAACGTGATTATTGAGCATGAGGTCAGGAGGAATATTTAATAAATATAGAGAGCTGTAATCCCCTTTAAATTTCACAGAGTTATTGTTTTTTTCTAACCTTTTGTACTCCTACCGAACTCTTTACTTTTCTCTGCCTTCAGATTCCCTTTATGGTATGGGGGTGGGGAGAATTAGGATGTGGGTTGTAGGACAAAAGAGAAGCAGAGACTTTCTTCTACACAAATCCCATGAACCTCTGAGATTTTAAGATTGTTCAAATATTTCACTCTCGCTGAAAATTCTCCATATCATATGTATTCAAATGGATAATCCAATCCATTCATATTACAGATGAAGACACAGGCCAAGAAAAGTGGAAAAAATCATCCAGTCACCCTGCACATTGTCAGTGCCAGTTCTTCTGTATCCAAGTCTAATACTCTTTCTACTTTTTATAGCATAATTCCTCTTGGAGGGCAAGCAAAATTCAAGTTTATCCAAGTTTTGGTGAGAAGAGATAATGAGCTCTTCTCTGTTTAATCCAGGAGGTGGATATTGTCCTTCATACCAAAATTACATCACAATGTTGGGGTTAATGTACCAGTGTGTTCAACTGTGGCTGATGACACCCATGTAAACTCAGAATGTTCTACACAGGTCAGACACAAATAGTCCATATGAACATCTGGAGTAGAGATGGATCTAAATTTTCACGTCTCACATTTTGTTTGAGCTACTTAAATTCTCTTTGCTCATAAAGCACAATGCCTTCTTTGATGTAGATTTAATCCAGGAAGAATTTAGGGGAAAATGGGATGGTAGGTGCTATTTAAATGATGAGAGAGAGAATATATAGCAAATAGGTGGATGCCATTTTAAAGAAGATAATCTTAGACAAAACTGTGATGCAGAAGAGATTGTCTTTGGTTATCTATCTTCCTGTTCCCACTCAACATCCTTCTCTGTTCTTATCCCCAGTCCTCTATCCACAGAGGTCTGTTCTGGTGCCTCAATTCCATTCTAAATTCTACTTCAGACACCAAATGTATTAACTCTTCAAATTCTCTAAGCATTTTTTTTAAATCAAGAAAGATCATACTATAGCAATATAACTGCTGATAACCTGACTCACCAGTTTTTATGTTTTCCAATTTTTGTTGTAAATATGACCTCCTTGAAAATTCATATAAATAATAAATGTGGTTTATCTTTCATTCCAACTGTAACTGTTTTTTTCTGGGCAGCTAAGTGGTGCAGTGGATAGAGCACCAGTGCAGGAGTCAGGAGGACCTGAATTCAAATCTCACCTCAGACACTTGACACTCACTAGCTATGTGATCTTGGACAAGTCATTTAACCTCAATTGCCTCATCCTGGGTCATCTCCAGTCATCCTGATGAATATCTGGTCACTGCATTCAGATGGCTCTAGAGGAGAAGTGAGGTTGATGACCTGCATAGCCCTCCCTCACTCAAAACAAAGTCAATTGCCAATCATGTCATTATTTCTCTGATGGCATGGTTTTCTTCAGCAACAAAGGACGAATACACACACACACACACACACACACACACACACAACTGGTTTTTTCAACACCTAGCACAGTTTACCATGGCTTTTGAGACTTTTGTTATATTGTTAGAAAATATAACTTCAAACTTTTCATCAAAAAGTGTCTTTTCACCCAATTCTCCCCTGAAGACACTACATACCTTACAACTTTTTCCACTGTTGTACAATCATTTTTTACTTCTTTCAATTGACAGAAACAAAAGGAGGGATAGGTACATGCTTTATCCCTCACTGTCACTTTCATATCATTCTTTACCCACCACCTCTCAGTATCCTATCCTCTTTTGAGGATCCTGCAATCTATTTCCCTCTTCCCATAGTTATTATGGTCTGTGTTCTCCCTCAACCTCCAAGTACAACTGTATAGACTTAGATAAAATCATTGCTAATGGCTATGCTATTTATTAGTAGATATCAAGTAACATCATATGCAGAAAATATTTTAAAAGGGTAGAAAACTTTAACAGAGATCATATCCAGGATTATCTCTTATTCATCTCCTGTGCCCTATTCAAGATGTTCTAAAAAATTTGCTTATGAGAATGATTGAAATGTAAGCATTAGGGACAAATTTCTCCAGAGCTGTAATTTGAAATAGCAGTGGAGAATAAAGAATCTATTAACTAAATTGGACTCAAGCAAACTTTCCAAACGACTGGTTTAAATTGGCCAGTCTACTCTGTTACTTCCCTCACATCTTCTCTTCTCTTGCTCTCAGTTCCACATATTCATGCACTTATGTCTTGCTCTCATCCTTCCACTTGTGCCTCAGGCCACTGGTACCCCCCAAAAACTGAGCTCTCTAATTGTGGAATCTGACATGAAGACTTTACATGACCTCAGGAAATCTTCTGTATATTAAAATATCTTTGATTCTAGGGTGAGGGACTACAGATGCTCCAGGTCAAATATAATGGGTCCATGCTTCTCAATAATGAGAACCAGTTCCTTTGGAAATGATAACAAATGTGATGTGTTGTTCTTTCATCTGCCTATCTATCTGTCTGTCCATCTATCTATCTATATGTCTGTCTATCTATCGATCGATCTACCATCTATCTATCAATTTACACACTCCTGTTTACTCTGACTTAGTTGAGTCTGCTACTGTTTTTTAAGAACTTTTTTTTTCCCATTCACTACTTTGTTCTCTTTTCTGAGATAGTATTAGTCATTTTCTTCTTCATCACTCTATATAATATCTTTTAAATTAACTTATATTCTAAATTAGTGTTGCCTTTGTTTGTCATATCTCTTTTCAACAAAAAATGCCAACATGCTAGTTGAGATAGGTTGCAAGAAATAACATTTTTCCACACAAATCCCTTGGAATGGTATTAGAACATTGTATTTCTGAAAACAGCTACGTCATTCACAATTCAGCATCATACAGTGTTCTGTTTCTGCTCATTTCAATTTGCATCAGTTCATGTAAATCTTTACAGGTTTTTCTGAAAGCACTCTATCACAATTATATATCATGACTTCTTTAACTATTTCCAATTGATGAGCATCCCCTCAATTGCTAATTATTTTCCACCATAAAAAAGACTTAGTATGCATATTTTTGTACATATAAGACCTTTTTTCTTTCTTTTTTTAATCTCTTTGTGATACAGTCCTAGTAGTGGTTTCTAAGATTTAAATCAAGGGCTTCACAGTTTTTATTTTATGCTTCTTCATCCTTTATAACAAATGTTTGTAAATAACTTGCATTTCTGCATGTGACAGTTCCTTTACCTACACTAATTGTGAGCCCTGAACAATGATATGACTAGCTCTCCCATGAAAAATTGTATCTCATCTTGCCTTTAGCATATAGTGAAACTTCACAAGCTTTTTTATTTTACTGACTGAAGAAAGCCTGCAAGTTTACTTTATATTTGGCTTCAATTATTTTCTTCTGGTTTCATTTATAGTGAGAATGTCAACAAGAGTTATGACTCAGTTATTCCAGTATTATATTAACTCTTTGGTTAGACTGATTTCACATTTATAATATCAGCATTTCAATTAATGCTTCTGACATTCCAGAATGATTTCTCAGCACCCCCTGTACTTTTCTCTCTACTCTTACATCATGTCTATGGAAGCAGAAGGTGATTATAGAAGATGAAGATTCTATTTGCTTCTGAAATATGTTTCATGGGTTATAATCAAATAATTAGCCACCAACTGATTAACTTACTGTAATGATCCTTTTTTTATATTTAGTCAAGTTGGCCATCTACTAGCAGATATAGTTGCCTGATGTTGCTACTTAATGATCTCATCAGATTTCTTGGATATTTGTTCTGGAAATATATTTGGCTCATCTGAAAATGGTGGAGTCAGTTTTTAACTTAGACATAAAGCATGACCCATTCCACTTTTTCAAAAAATGATATACTACCTTAAACTTCAAGAGTTCATGGTGGTAGAGGGAAGGCAAATGGTATAATGTAGACTCAGACAAAGTATCCTCAAGTTATCATAGTCTGAATATTCTCTTTAGTCTATCAATAATAGCCTGCTACTGGGTATGTAAATTACAACATAACCTGCCAATTGTGGTAGGGTGGTTTTTGTTCTTCTTTTGCTTTAGTCTTCTTGAAATATTGTGAAGAATTAACAGACTATTTCTTTTTCACAAAGGCAAAACGTAAATACTCTCTATTGCCACATTCCAAGCATCAAGATCAAATGAATGGGGCTTGTCCTCATAGAAGATAGAAAGTGAATGAACTTGCATGAGTCAGAACAGCGAGCTTCAGCTTCAATAAGGTGTACGATGAATACATATTATTTACATGAACAATTACTTCATTTCATGAATTTATTAATAAGGATTAAAATACATTTGGTAAAGAATTTCAGCACTGAGGGGCTGGAAGGGATATCACATCATCTTCATTTTGTCCAGTTCAAACCACAATAGAAATAATATTGACATCATCAAAAGTTCAAACTTTCTTCCTCTTGACAGTCCTTCAAAGACTTTTAGACAGTGATCAAATTTTTTGAAAGTTTTCATTTTTAATGCTAAATATCCCCGTTTCCCACAGAATAGTGCCTTAAATCTAAACTATTCTGTTCGCCCTATTCTGCAAACATTCCAAGGAAATCAATGTCTTTCTTGAAGTATGGTGCCCAGAAATGAACACAATACTTTAGATGCAGTCTGGTCAGGATGGAAGATAATGGAGCTAGATCCCTAGTTCTAGAGAGTATGTTTCTATTAATGTAATATGAGTTCACAATCAATACAAGAAAAATCAGTGAACCACTTTATTTTCCTTAATAAATAATATATTTATTTTGCTTCTTAAAATCTAGTCAATGCTATAGACATTACTCTCACACTCTGGTCAAAATCTATTGTTACTTCCATACTTCTGCCATTCTAGATTATCATTTTAAAATCTCTTCTGCTCTTCTCCTTCCAGTACTAATCATTTCCATGACAACATATAACTTCCTCAATCCCATCTGTGAAGCCAGAAGGGCAGCTTTCTCCTAGTCATTGGAGGGTCCTTGACACCCTGGGTAACTGGCAAATACCAAGGAACGGGTGACTAGAGTTGAATGTGATTAAATGAGGATAGTCACACAGAGTTTGGGTCTTTCTGTCTGTGTTTGGGTCTCTGGGGTGTATACCCATGCAATGAGACATCTGCATTATAAGCCATCTCCTTTCTAAATGCAAATGTCCTTAAAATTTTGTGACACCTGAGCAAGCAGACCTTGGCCAGTATTCTAGTCTTCATGCCAGCCTCTACTGCATATGCCCATGACATAGACTGGTTTCTCCTGGTGGGAGAGCTGATATCTGTCAGAAGGCCAAGGATTCAGTCAATTATCCATCAACCTACGGGGCACATCTCTTGGTATCATTGACCAAATATTGAATGGAACATCATGAACCTAAAATGTTTGCTCCTTTGCCACTGACTGGATCATTTCCAGATTGAGTATTCTTACCGGTGAGAAAAAAAGAGATCAGGTTTCTGAGCTGCTAGAAACATTGTAGATAATCTAGTACAATTTCTCCCTTGACATAAAGAAAAAGAGGTCCAGAAAAGTAAAATAATATTTAATATAAACCCAATAATAAATGGATAAATGGAATCATGATTTGAACCATAGTCCTTTAAGACCAAATACAGGTTTATTTCCATGACAATCACACTGCCTTTTTTTAAATAAAAGACCAATGGGAACTGGAAGCAAATATTAACTAGAGACTGAAAAGCTCTGATTTTCTAATTGGAGGTAATCTTCATATTGGTGCAGGTTGCAAGAGCCTCTCCATCTGAGGAAATGATCTCTGCTATACAAGAGCCAAAAAAATTAAAGACCATGCAAACAGCAGATGACAAGCCTCTCTATGCTGGACTAGCCTAATCCCTAGATAGCAGATGTAGAGTTTGTTTCTAGACCCACATTTGAAAACTTTGTAGGTTGGTAAGACCTTTACAACCTTGGATTCTCATGTAAATAACCTTTATGAATGGCTGGCCTTACTCATCATATAATGAGGTATCAAAGTAGACCTCATATCAGATAAGCAAATCCTGTCATAAAACATTTGTCAAAAACTCTATAAAATAGGATAATTAAGTTATATGGTCATTGGGGTCTGAGATGTTTTAGGTAAACTCCTGTGTAAGACAGGAGCAATGGTTTAGATGTCTTCTCTGGATGAAACTGGTTTTAGATAAAGTTGTAAATTGGATGTAATCACCCAAGCCCTTTTCTTTGACTCTTCACCCTAAGGTGTCACATAACCTCCATCCTGCCTCATGCTTAGCATGGTCATACTACTTTGCCAAAAACCTTATCCAAATCCCTTCTCAAGAAAGGATCTGATATAAAATCACAACAATCTTAACAGCACTTCTATTGCTTGCTTTATAACTTCATGTAGGAGCAAATTTATGACTTTCTATGATATCTTATTCCATGCTAAGGCAGTTTAATTGTTAGGAAACATTTCATGACATCAAATTGCCCTACAAATTGACTTCAGTTTATTGATAATTACTCAGAAGACTTTTATTTGATTTGACCACTATATCACCAAGCCCATAGTTCTCTATCCTTCAACACAGATTCATGAGAAATTTTACAAAATATTTTGTGAAAATCTAAGTAAACTGCCGATAGCATTGATCTGATGTACCATATCTGGTTGATGCCTCAAAGTATAATAAGACTAGGCATATTGGTGTATGTCTATAATCACAGTTGCCACATGAGCTAAGGCTGGGCAATCTCTTGAGGTTAGGAGTAAAGTAAGACAATTATATGTCCATCCATACTAAGTTAATAATTTAATGTGGTGAGCCCTGAGATGAAGAAGGCTTCCAGGTTGCCTAAGGCCAGGCAAACCAGCCCAAGTTGCAAACAGAGCAAGTTAAAACTCTTTTACAGATCAGAATGGCATCATGAGTAGTATCTGCACATCTAGCCTAGGTTATATAAGCAAATCCAGTAATAGATGATGATGATGAGGAGGAGGAGGAGGAGGAGGCAAATTCTAGAAAGCAATTTGGAATCATCACCAAAACATTATCAATTTATGTGTGCCCTTTGACCCAACAACACCAGTACTGGACCTATAGCCAAAGAGATAAAAGGAGGGGGAAAGCTCACATGTACAGTAATTCTTGTAGAAGCTCTTTTAATGATAGACCAATACTGGAAACTAAAGGGGTGACCACTAATTTGGGAACAGCTAAACAAATTATAGTTTTTAATGTAATGGAATATTGTGCTATAACAACAAAATGAAAGTTTAAGAGGAAACTAGGAAGAACATTATAATATGACAGATACTAAATTGAATAGAACTAGGAAAATTCATACAATGACCACATAATTGTAGGGGAAAAAATTGAAAGACTTTTGAACTCTGATAAATATAATAAATAAATGAGCCCAAAGTACTGAAGATGAATCACATTACCTTCATCCTGAGAGGGAAAAAAGGATTTAGGGAAAAGAAGCCTTTTTTAAAGCAAATATCTAATTTGATCTTCACAACAACCCTGAAAGGTAAGTACTATTTTTATCCGTATTTTACAATTGAAGAAACTGAGGCAAACAGAAATTTAGTGACTTGCCCAGGGTCACACAGATGATAAGTATCTGAAGTTGGATATGAGCTTCTCCTTCTAACTTCAGGCCAGGTGCCCTATAAACTGCGCCAACAAAGAGACATTCATTTTTTTTTTCTGGAAAAGGCCAGTATGAGAATTTGTTTTGTTGGACTATACATAGCTATATTGAGGAGAGGGGTTTTTTTTGCCTTTTTTTGTCATTTTTGTTACTTTTTGGGAGTGGGGAGGTTAGCATGAACTGATGGGAAGGATATATGTTTTTTAAAAAGGAAAAGAAAATCAATGGGCTCTAATCAACACCACATTTAGGGAAATACATTGATCATCAAAGATAAGCTTAATATCCAATGTGATAAAATACAACTTCATGAAGAAAGATTTAAGAATACATCTTAAAAATTAGTGAGGCTAGCTTAGTGTGAGCTATTCTTGAAGAAGCCCTGCTATTTGATGACTTTACTTTCTAAATGTTCAAAATAAAATCCTTTAATATTTTTTCCCTATATTTTGCAAGGACTCGAAGTCAATTTCAGTTTTCTATAGCATAATGACTTCCTTCTTTCCCCTTAAAAAATGGAAAATTTGAATTTTTCTAGTTTAGCAGCATCCCTCCCATTATCAGAAACTTTCAAAGACCATTGATATTCAACAGTGAAAATTGTCATTTCTTCAGTCCCTAAGGATATTAACTTATCCAGTGATCTGAAATCATGAAGAAAACTAGATATCATAGTTTTCTTCCTTATCTCATGAATCCATTCTGTGTTAACTATTTTGTTTTATCCTTCCCATTCTAAAAACATTATCTTTAAACAAGAAGATAGAAATATAAAATTCAACTTTTTACACATGTTCATTATGTCTTCACATCTACCCCTGATTTGTAGTCATATACCTTATTTGATAATAATCTTTTCCAGTCTATAAAAAGGTACACGGTATTGTTTTTTTTTCTTGCGCTTTTAGCATCCACTGTCTGCTTCATTTCAATCTAGGTTTTAGTACTCCTGACACATTGCTTGTAGGACTGTACTCCTCTTTTGTCTTCAAACTCATGGGACCTCCTTGAGGACAAGAGCTATATTTTATTTTCTTTTTGTCTTCGGGGCTTAGTACATTCTTTGGAGCATAATACATGCTTAATAAACCTTATATTTGCTTGTATTTACTTCTAGTATAAATACATACATATATACATACACACATACATATAAGTGTCTGAATATGTGCATTTCATCTTGTCTTTTACCCACCTGTAAAATTCACATCTTTACTTAGACCACTAGCAGCCAGTTGCCCCAAGTCAAAGCCAGACAACATCTGGCAAATATATTTCTTTATTTTCAGTAACTAACTATAGACTTTGGTGACATCTATTTGTCCAATCCTGTTCTACATCAATACCACGAATGCTTCCCCCATGCAAAGCTGTTACTTCTCTTAAGTCCCTCACTCTACAGTCGAATTCAATATTTAGATACAGTCCCTTCTGTCCGTGCTCACAGTTATCCAGCTTAGAAGAGGTGGTCTTTTGGAAAGACAGCAGCCACATTTGCCAGTAAAAATTATTAAAAAAGGAAAAGGAAAGCAATTTAAGAACTTCCAACCTTGTGTGCTTCATAGCATATGGAATCCGGTATATCTCAAATCTTTTGAGGGTCAATACTCTTAGATTATTTACAGAATGACCAGCATAGCATCTGGCAGTTAGATGTCTTTAACTAAAGACAATTTTTTTTCCTAAAGAGGAAGGGCCAGGCAGTGTGAAATTTATTAGCTCAATAATTAACTCAAACATAAATCATTCAATCATTAACCACCTACCCAGGCACTGGGCTAAGATCTGGTGATATAAATATTGGGGGGAGGGAGAAAGATGGCCATACCTTCAAGGAGATTGCAATATAATGGGGGAAAACAGCACAAAAAGGGAAGCTGAAGCATCACATATTGGTAAAAAATATCAAAGAGTAGACTTGAGATTATTACTGCTATAAATTGATCCCTGGGACTGTCCTGTTCTCAATGATGAAAGCTAGCTATTTCTAGTCTACATCAAGCACTCTCATACTGTTTAACACAAGCCATCTTCTTTTTTGCATGGCCACAAGATAGAGGAGAGAGGAGCATGGAAGTATTTACTCTTTTTCTCCTGTTTAGCTCAAAGGGTATCCTAAGAAATTAGGGCAGTTGTAAGTTACATACATATGTAATAATTATATATGTACACATACACATGTATATATACATATAAGCATAAATATACATGCATATCAATATCATCCTGTTGAGTTTTTTATACATTTAAAACATTACTCTTAGAAGGGATCCATAGGCTTCATCATACTACTAAGGGCATCCATAAAACAGAAAAGCTCAAGAACCATTGCATTGGTTCCTTTATTGAAGGTTAAGAATTGTCTTTTCTTTATTGCAAGTCCTATCAGCTCTGAAGGTCAGTAAAGGGAATTTTCCTTTTAGGAGAAATGACAAAATTGTGAATTAAGGGTGTCTTACTCTTTTAACAAATGAAAAATTGCTTCCCTGATCTAGTAATCATGTTTCATTGAATATGAGAGTTTTGAATCAAAGGTTTTCTAAATGTGGAATATTAATTGCTAAATTACTGATATGGAATATTAATTAACAGAAAGCCACACCCATTGTTTCCTGGGTCCTATTATCCTAGGTGGAGTTGAATGAGGGAGGAGTTAATTCCTGCGGTTTTTTTCCCAGTTCATTCTGAATATGTAAAAGGTAATTTGGGATCAGTTAATAACTAGTATATTTTCAAGGATGGCTGAGCAAGCAGGCTAGTAACATTATCTCCGGAAGGAAAAAAAAAATGTAGTGCTGAATTTATTGAACAAAGAATTTCTCCCTGAGCTCAGGAATTATGAGAGGTATAATAGTGTGGACAAGATCCTGTTACTTTAAAAAAATATATTCTGAATGGATAGATGCTTTCTGATGTTACTCCCAATCCCCTTTTCCTCCTCGTTTGAATTTTTTCTGCTTTTATATTCAGAATTTTATTGCTGATATTTTTCTATCATGCTTGTGCTGACTTCCCATATGAAATATTAAGTTATTTTATCCTGCCTATCCCTTATCTAAAACATGTGATATTTGTGCTTTCCCAAACCTACAGTGTATATGAAAGTTTAATTGCTGATATACATCACCTCCTTTTTCTTCAAAATTTGTGCTGTTCTGGCATTAACCAACATTTCCTTATTGGTAATATCTAAGTCCTGGAGATCTGTAATCCTTGCTAATTTCTTTGCTTTATGAAGAATTAAATTGCTATCAAGACAAGAATCATTTTGTTCTCCACTGAGCAGGAAGGCTCATCCAGCTAATATCTTGATAAGTAGAATCCTCTATCGCTGTAACATCATGCTGCTGTTTAGTCATTTCAGTTGTGTCAGGTTCTTTGAGACTCCTCTTTGGAGTTTTCTTTATAAAGATACTGGAGTAGTTTGCCCTTTCCTTCTCCAGCTCATTTACTGATGAGGAAATGAGGCAAACCCCCACTTAAGTATCTGAGACCAGATTCAAACTCACAAAGATTATTCTTCCAGACTCCAGGTCTGGCACCCTATCCACTATGCCATTTACCTGCCAAGTTTGTGATGTTTCGACTCCTAGTTTAATTCATCTTTAGTCCAGGTCATCTTTAATGTACTTCAAGTAAAATACTGCTTCTGCTTCTCCCTTTATTCAGACCTAAATTAATGCTCTCTATTTAAAGCAATACATAGATACATATAGACATAGATAGATAGATAGATAGATAGATAGATAGAGATAGATAGACAGGCAGACAGATAGATAGATAGATAGATCGATACATGTATCCATAGATCTAGATATAGATGTAGAACTACCTATTTCTCTATCTATATCTAATTAATATGTTCATTCAACATTGCCTAAACTGCTATATTTTTTGTGCCTTATTTCCAATTGTGTGATAGCTTTTATATAACTTCTAGAGATTCAAACTTCTAGAGATTCAAATCTAGAGATTTATATAACTTCTAGAGATTTTCAATGATGCAAAATGATGTCACATCAGAGGAAAACTCCTAGGGAAAAATTCCCCTTAGTCATTCTGCTTTTACTCACAGCAATGGTTAATGAAACTGGTTCCAGAATATCTGATTTATGCTCTATGAACATCAGTAATACTCTGTAATATTGATGATTAAGTCTGACCCTGAGGAAGAGAGGAGAAAAGAAACCATCATATCGTTTTTTTCAGTGTGATACTATGCTTTTAGAGCATTTAATTTGTCAGACTTGATTGACATGTTGGTTTTGCTTTTCTCACTCTTTTATTTTTGTTTTTATTCTTTGCCACAAGTGATGGTCATCTGGAGAATAGAAGGGAAGTAATAGATTTAGAAATGAAGGTAATATGAATGCAGAAGACCAATACATTTTTAAAAGAAAAAAAAATGTAAATACCTTGATTTAGTTTATTCATTAAAATACATATTGTACATGTCATGGATAAAGAATTGGATTCAGAAACATAAGACCTTGATTTGAATCCTGAATGTGCTATTTAATCAATCAAAAATACTTATTAATGACCTGCTATGTGCCTCAGGAGAGAGTTGAGTGATGGATTTATAGATTTTGGGGTCAACTGCATAGATATTTTTGTTGAATCCAAGGATTTATCCCTAAAGAGAACAAATATATGAAGTTCTAAGACAGAACTTTTGAGAGTATATCTACACATAGGATATGAGACATATGGCAATCTTCAAAGATGAATAAGGAGTGTTAGCTTGATGGATACAAAGAGAACCATAACACATCAGTGTCACAACAACTCATGGAGATGACATTGGGAAGGACAAAGTAACTAACTAACAATATCAATATTGTATGTGTGTTTGCCCTTTGTTGCCGAAGAAGACCATGCCATCAGAGAAATAATGACATGACTTGCACTTGACTGTTTTGAGTGAGGGTAGAATACTGAAAGAGGATACAATACAGTAAAGGCAAACCTGACCTTAATAATAAAAAGATCATTGATGATGTTGGAGAAAGCAGTATCAGGCCAGTGGTGATGGCAGAGACAAAATTGTAAGCGGCAGAAAAATAAGGAGGAGGTAAAAGGGTATAGGTAATGAATGCATTAACTTTTTTTTCCCCTTAAGAATCTGACTATGACAAGACAGAGGAATAGAAGAGAATAGTTTATGGAGATGGTAGGACTAAGAAAAGACATTTTCATTTTTATTTGTTTTTAAGGGTGGGAAGATGTGAACTTTTATTAAGACAATGAGCAAAAAAGCCTACATGAAGTTGAGCAAATCCCCTTGGTACCCCTGGTTATCAGCCTCCTGAATTGTAAATGTGGATGAACTGGGCTACAGATTCCTAAAGTGGGATATACCAGCCCCAAAGGGGCACTAGAAAAATGAGAGAGGGCACGGTAGTAGCGTAGGGTACAACTGGGGGGTTGTTAAATAAAAATAAGGAGGCAGTGGAAACATAAGGAAAGAAGAGAAGAAAATTTTGAAAAAAACATTTGTACATGTTTCATCTGCTGTGTAACAGAGTTAAAGTCATAGTTACTATATTATTTTCCAAATAAACACCCAAAATGAAAGTTATAATCCATCAGTGATCATGTCTGCTGACAGGTCTTAACAAGCAAGGGTTGGTATGGAAAGAATGTCCCACATTATTGGGAAGTCCAGAATGCATCAGCAGGAATATTTGCATGTGAAGACTTGTTTACAATGATACTATATGGTTATATGATACAATATTGCATCATAAAAATTTCAATGCAAGAGAAAAACACAAATTCAAAATAAATTATTAAATTTAAGATATGTCATTTTTTAAATCTTTTTTTGTTTTTGTTTTTTTGTTTTTATTTTTATTTTATTTATTTATAAATGTTCTACAATCACTTCCTTAAAATTAAGATTTTATACCCCCACACCT
>CM053769.1:247408933-247431551 GCA_028658325.1 Potorous gilbertii
AAATTTTCTTTTCAGCTCTGGTCTTTTCATCAAGAATTCTTGAAAGTCCTCTATTTCATTGAAAGACCAGTTTTTCTCCTGAAGTATTATGCTCAGTTTTGCTGGGTAGGTGATTCTTGGTTTTAGACCTAGTTCCTTTGACTTCTGCAATATCCTATTCCATGCCCTTTGGTCCCTTAATGTAGAAGCTGCTAGATCTTGAGTTATCCTGATTGTATTTCCATAATACTGGAATTGTTTCTTTCTAGTTGCTTGCAATATTTTCTCCTTGACCTGGGAACTCTGGAGTTTGGCCACAATGTTCCCAGGAGTTTCTCTTTTCGGATCTCTTTCAGGTGGTGATTGGTAGATTCCTTGAATACTTATTTTGCCCTCTGCTTCTACAATATCAGGGCAGCTTCCTTGATAATTTCATGAACGATGATGTCTAGACTCTTTTTTTTGATCATGGCTTTCAGGTGGTCCCATAATTTTTAAGTTGTCTCTCCTGGATCTATTTTCCAGGTCAGTTGTTTTTCCAAGGAGATATTTTACATTATGTTCCATTTTTTTCTTTCTTTTGGTTTTGTTTTGTGATTTCTTGGACTCTCATAAAGTCATTAGCCTCCATCTGTTCCATTCTAATTTTGAAATAACTATTTACTTCAGTGAGCTTTTGCACCTCCTTTTCCATTTGGCTAATTCTGCTTTTGAAAGCATTCTTCTCCTCATTGGCTTTTTGAACCTCTTTTGCCAATTGAGTTAGCCTATTTTTCAAGGTGTTATTTTCTTCACCATTTTTTTGGGTCTCCTTTAGCAAGATGTTGACCTGCTTTTCATACTTTTCTTGCATCTCTCTCATTTCTCTTCCCATTTTTTCCTCCACCTTTCTCGCTTGATTTTCCAAATCCTTTTTGAGCTCTTCCATGGCTTGACACCATTGAATATTTATTTTGGATGTTTGGGATACAGGATCCTTGACTTCTTTGTCTTTCCCTGATGGTAGGCATTGTTCTTCCTCATCTGAAAGTATGGGAGGAGATATCTGTTCACCAAGATGGTTTTATTTTTTTCCCCTTTTCTGGGCCTTTTCTCAGCCAGTTACTTGACTTCTGAGATTCCTCTCCACCCCCACTTTGCCTCCATATCTGCCCAACTAGTGCTTGGGGTCTGAGATTCAAATGCTTCTCCCCAGTCTCAGGGCCTTGGGTGGGGATAGGGCTGATATTTAATGTAAGATTAAATTCAGATGCTCAGGTGGGGGCAGGGCCACCTCACAGGGCTCAGTTCCCTCAGGGGGTTTACGTGGAGACCTTCAACAATGGACCCGAACTATTGACTGCTTTGGGAGCCCCTGTCCACTGCCCACCCCTGCTGCTGCCTCCCGAGGGGGCCTGAGTTATGGAGATATCCCGCTCCCCTCTTGGCCAGTCAAACAGGCTCTCTCACTGACCTTTGTCATCTGTGGTTGGAGGTACCTGTAGGGCTGCTGGAGATTCAGACCCTGAAGCCTGCTCGGATCTGCTCCTCTCGATGCTACCATGGCCAAGGCTGTGCTGGGCTCTGCTCCGGGTCCAGTGTGTAATGGACATTTGGTGTTGGTTTTTCAGGGCTCTCTGGAACAGAAATCTCCTCCACTCCATTGTTGTGTGGGTTCTGCTGCTCCAGAATTTGTTGGAAGTTCTTCTTTACAGGTATTTTATGGACTGTGTGTTCGGAGCCAGCATATGTGAATCTTTCTACTCCACCGACTTCCACCAGTGATTTTCTTAAAATAAAAGACTGACCAAATCACTCCCCACATCCACCATCACTCACACACACACAGTAAACTCTAGCAGTTCCCTTGTCTATTCCAGGATCATATATAAAATCCCATTTGATATTCAAAGTCTTTCACAACCTAGCCCTCTCTTACTTTTCTAGTCCTCTTACATCTGATTCCCTGCTGTATATTCTTTGATCCAATGCCACTGACTTCCTTGCTTTTCCACAAATAAGACATTCCATCCTTCAGTTGCAGGTATTTTCTCTGGCTGTGTCCTATATCTTAAATGCTCTCTTTCCTTTTCTCCACCATTTGTCTTCCTTTGCTTCAAGTCTTAACTAAAATCTCATCTTTTATAGGAAGCATTTTCCAATTCCTCTTTATTCTAATGCTTTCTCTATATTAATTATTTCCTACTTACTTTTTATGTATCTTATTTGTGTGTACATGTGTGTATATATACATATACAAATGTGTGTGCCTTGTTTTTTACTTACTGTCTCCCCCACTAAATTGTGATCTTTTTCTTTATTATTTATTTATTTTGGTTTTCAGCATTCATTTATGCAAAATTTTGAGTTACAAATTTTTTCCCCATCTCTTCCCTCCCCCCACCCCAAGACAGCATGCATTATGATTACCCTTTCCTCTAGTCTGCCTTTCCCTCTGTATCCTCTTCCATTCCCTTCTCTTCCCTTTCTTTCACTTTCTTATAGGACAAAGTAGATTTCTATGCCTCATTGCCCACATATCTTATGTCCCAGTTACTTACAAAAACAACTTTTAACATTTGCTTTTAAAACTTTGTGTTCCAAATTCTCTCCCTTCTTCTTTCCCCACTCACTATCATTGAGAAGTCAAGCAATTCAGGATAGGTTGTACATGTGTAATTATGCAAAACACTCCGATAACAGTCATGTTGTGAAAGACTAACTATATTTCCCTCCATTTGGTCCCACTCCCTATTTATTCTATTCTCTCCTTTGACCCTGTCCCTTTTCAAAAGTGGTTACTTCTGACTAACCCCTCTCCCAATCTGCCCTCCCTTCTGTCATCACCCCCTCTTGTCCCATTCCTCCTACTTTCCTGTTGGGTAAGATAACCACTTGAGTATGTATATTATTCCCTCCTTAAGCCAAATCTGATAAGAATAAGGTTCATTCATTCCCTCTCACTTCCCCTCGTGCCCCCTCCATTGGAAAAGCTTTTCCTTGCATCTTTTATGTAAGATAATTTACCCTATTCTATCTCTTCCTTTCTCCTTCTCTCAACATATTCCTCTCTCACTCAATTTATTTTTAGGTATCATCCCTCCATATTTCACTCAAACTGTGTCCTCTGTCTGCCTGTCTATCTAGCTAGCTAGCTAGCTATTCTCTCCAGCTACCCTAATCCTAAGAAAGGTCTCATGAGTTACAAATATTATCTTTCCATGAGTTACAAATATTAAAGTTCAACTTTAATAAATCCCTTAGGATTTCTTTTTCCTGTTGATCTTTTCAGGCTTCTCTTGATTTTTGTATCGCGAAAGTCAGATTTTCTATTTACCTCCTGTCTTTTCATCAAGAATTCTTAAAAGTCTTCTATTTTATTGAATTATAATTTTTCCCCCTTAACTATTATACTCAGTTTTGCTGGGTAAGTGATTCTTGGTGTTAATCATAGCTCCTTTGACCTCTGGAATATCATATCCTAAGTCCTCTGATCTCTTAATATAGAAGCTGCTAGATCTTGTGCTATCCTGATTGTGCTTTCACAATACTTGAATTATTTTTTTCTGGGTGCTTGCAATATTTTCTCCTTGACCTGGGCACTCTGGAATTTGGCTGCAATATTCCTAAGAGTTTTCCTTTTGGGATATTTTTCAAGTAGTAGATTCTTTAAATTTTATTTTACCCTCTGGTTCTAGAATATCAGGGCAAATTTCCTTGATAATTTCTTGAAAGATGGTGTTTTGGCTCTTTTTTGATCATGGTTTTCAGGTAGGTCAATAATTTTAAATTCTCTCTACTGGAGTCATTTACCAAATCAGTTGTTTTTCCAATGAGATATTTCACATCATATTCTATTTTTTTCAATCTCTTGATTCTGATTTACAATTTCTTGATTTCTCATAAAGCCATTCTTTTCCATTTGCTCCACTGAAATTTTTAAGGAATTATTTTCTTCATTGAATTTTTGTATCTCCTTTTCCATTTGGCCCATTCTTATTTTTAAGGCATACTTCTCCTTATTGTCTTTTTGGACCTCTTTTGCCATTTGGGTTAGTCAATTTTTAAGGTGTTATTTTCTTCATTATTTTGGGGAGTCTTCTTTAACAAGTTGTTGACTTGTTTTTCATGATTTTCTTGCTCACTCTCATTTCTCTTCTCAATTTTTCCTCTATGGTGTACTAGCCTTACTTAGCTTCAGGAAGACCAAAAATCAAATCCTACATCAGATACTTACTATCTATGAGCTCCCCGTTAAGTTATCTAACCTCTCTCAAACTCAGTTTCCTTAATAGTAAAATGGAAATAATAGGGTTAATTTGCCACACATTCTTGTTGGGAAAATGAAATAAGATAATATATAAAGTGCTTTGCAAACCTTAAAGCACTGCATAAATGTGAGCTTATTATTATTTCATGGAAGAAAACTAAGTCTTAAGAAGGGAAAATGACTTGCCCACAATCTCGTATATAATCATTGATAAAAAATGGGTTTTTAAATGTCATTCTTCTCAGTTACCATTACAATGGGATGAAAATTTAAGAAGGAATTTGGATGGATAACAGGCTTATTCCCTCCCCCCAAAAAATACATTTATGAAAAAATATTTATTATTTTATAATAGCTTCTATCAACATATGAACAATTTCTCATTTTCTCTTTAATAATTTGGAAAAGACTATATCACTCTTCTATGTTTTTAGTCTTATAAAAAATAATGATGCTGCATGTTTAATATAGTATTTATATAACACTTTAAGGTTTGCAAAACACTTTATATACTTCCTCATTTGATCGTCACATGACAATGGCAATAAGACACAAGGAAGCCGATCTTAGGTTAATAAAAGGAAAAGTTTTGTAAGAAGTAGAGCTATACTAAATCACTATTGATTAAAGAAATGCAAATGAAAACTACTCTGAGGTAATACCTCACACCTATCTGATTAGCTGATATGATAAAAAAAAGGAAAATGTTGGATGTTGGAGAGAATGTGGGAAAACTGGGACACTAATGCACTGTTGGTCGAGTTGTGAACTGATTCAACCATTCTGGAGATCAATTTGGAACTATGCTCAAAGGGATATAAAACTCTGCATTGACTTTGATCTAGTAATATTGCTGCTATGTCGATAGCCCAAAGACATCCAAAAAAAGAGAGAAAAAGATCTATTTGTGCAAAAAAATTATAGCTACTCTTTTTGTGGTGGGTAAGAATTGGAAATCAAATGGATGCCCATCAATTAAGGAGTGGCTAAACAATCTGTGGTATATGATTTTAATTGAGTATTATTGTGCTATGAGAAATGACAAGTGGGAAGATTTCAGAAAAACTTGGAAAGCTGTACATGAACTGATTCATAATGAAATGAACAGAACCAGGAGAACGTTGTACATGGTAACAGCAATATTATCCAAGGAAGAACTGTGAATGACTTAGCTATTCTCAGCAATACAGTGATCCAAGATAATCTGAAAAGACTAATGATGAAGCATACTATCCATCTCCAGAGAAAGAACTGATATTGTTTAAATACAGACTGGAGCAATCTATTTTTCATTTTCTTTCTTTTTTTCTTTTATTCAAGTCTTCTTGCAAAAAAAGACTAATATGGAAATGTTTTACATAATTGCATATGTATAACCTATATCTGATTGCTTACTATCTTGAGAGGGAGGAGGGGAAAATGGGAGGGAGGCATAGAATTTGGAACTCAAATCTCTAAATAAAAATGTTTAAAAACTAAAAGAAGCAGAGCTGTACAAAAACATATTGGGATGTTTTCTAAAACAGTGAATTCTCTATCCTTTGAGATGCTCTAGTACAGGCTGGTTGACCATTTGTCAGAGATACCAAGGAGGGGACAGATTTAGACCACATATGAAAGTTATTTTCAGCAACCTTTGGGCCCTCTCTTCTCAGAGATTATGATAACTTCTTCCTACATGTAGGTCCAGTCCTACACAGGGAACATAACTAAACTTATAAAGAGATGTGCATAATTTTGCCATGGGTTTATTTAGATTAATTACATCACACATGCATCATTGTACCTTGGAGTTAACTCATCATTCTCACTGTGGCCACCAAACAGTAGGCTCTGTCAGGTCTTCATAGTCTCAAGTGACTTTCAATATAGGCCCACAATGGGATGAACATTTGTGATCTAAGGCTCATCTTAGCTGAACATAGAGAGATTTACCATATTTGTTTCTACACAGACACACACACACACACGAAAGCTATGGTATTTAGGTGGTCTAATGAATAGAGTGAGGAAGATATAAGTTCAAATTCTGACACAAACTCTATTTGTGTGGTCAAAGAGAAGAAAAGAAAATGAGTATTTATATAGTTCCTACTATGTACTAGGCACTATGCTAACCACTTTACAAATGTTCCTTTGTTTGATACTCTTGACAACTCTGAAAGACAGATTCCATTTTTACAGTTGAGGAACTGACAAACAGGCTAAATGTCTCGCCTGGGGTCCCACAAGTATCTGAGGCTAGATTGGAACTCAGATCTTCTTGACTCCAGGCCCAGCACTCTATTTGTTGTGTTGCCTTGCTGCTTTATGACCATAAGCAAATCACTTAACTTCAATCAGTTTCCATTTCCTCATCAAAAAAATGGGGATAGTAAAAGCACCTACCTCCCAGGGTTAATGTGAGAACCAAATGGGATAAACTATGTATAGCTTAAAGTACTCTATAAAAGACAGTTATTATTATTTTGACTGAGCATATAGAGATGTTTTCATCTGAATCGATGAAAGAAGTCCCTGCAATGATGAACTCATGGATTGTTGAGACACTGACAAAGAAGAGAGTGAGTTCTTAGATGGATGACCATACTTAAGCCAGATTTTAAATGTTTCACTGTATATACTATATTGAGTTCTTGACATGTATTGGGGTATTTAGGCAGGACTAGAATTTCAAATATGAGGGTCCTCCAAGCTCTTTTCAAGGATTCTCATCCACTTTTGTTATCCACCTGGCACTCAACTCACCTGTGACTCCAAGGAGATGCAGTATGCATAGAGGTCACATGTTGGTAAAAGCATCTCACCAAAACAGTTAAACCAGGTGGAGGGAAAGTAACAGACCTTAAAATTGTCTGTTACTTAGAGGGATATTGACTCCAAGCATTTGAAGACTTTCGCTGGCAGAAAGGGCAGATGAAAATAATTTGTGCCAATGGTCATGGAGGCAGCTGAAGCAGGCACTGCAGCATGCTTAAAGCTTGGTCAGATATTGAAGACACCAAGGTTATCCACTGCATTCTGTGCCATCTCCAGTCATCCTAACTTTTATCTTGCCACTAGACTTTGATAACTCTGGAATAGATAACGAGACTCATGACTTTGATTACTCTGCCTCACTTAAATCCAATGCACCCATGGGTCAAGATATCACTCTGTGATGTCATTGGTCCTCTTCAAAAACAAAGGATAACAACAATGACCAACAAATGACTGACTAATCATTCAAGGTTTAAGAAGAAAGGAATGAAACAAGCTTTAATTAAACATTTGCCATGTTAGGAACCATCGTAAAGTCTATGGGATGTCTATGGCTTACAGTAGTTAGTCAACTAGAATTTATTAAGCACCTACTATATATCAGGCACTACAGCAAGTAGGAACACAAAGAAAGGAGCTTACAATTTGATGAAGGAGACAATATGCAAAGAACTAGTGTAATATGTATACATACACACACATACATACATATGTGTGTATGTGTGTATATGGATGTGAGTATGTGATTGAGAATAGTCAGAGAGGGAAAGATCTAGGTTTAAGGGCATTAAGGTCTAATAGAAGCTGCTGGTAGAGATGGGACTATTGCTGATTCTTCCAAAAAAAAGAGAATCTAAGAAACTAGGAAAAGGAGGGAGAGCATTCCAGGCATGGGGACAGCCAAAGAAAATGCTCAGAGTCAAGATGGAGTGTCGTGGGGGAGGGACAGTTAGGAGGCCATACTATTTGAAGCTATTGGGTAACTGAAGATCTTGCTGAGCTACATAACAAATTCTGTCAACTTTATAATTTGGCTTATTTACTGACTCATTATGAATTGACTGAATCTTATTCATGTCTAACTCATCAGGGGAACCCTTTAACTACACGTTTTAAAGATATGCTAATTTTCTTGGAGTATTTACTTGATGATGTTTAGAAAGATTGTTATTATAGCTCATATGATGTCAATACTACAGGCACAATGTGGCACACATACTTATTATTGACAAAATTGCCATTTTCACACTTAAAGGACAAGGCTTGTTATGGTAGGGGGCAGGTGTGGTTGCAAAAACTTTCCTGCTTTTCTTCCCCAAGAGATCACACATAGAAACTCATCTTTGGCATCCAGCTGTAACTACTATTGAAAGATTTTCTATTTCTTGCTAGTCTAATATAGTATGACATAAGGCGCAAGGAATTAGAAGCAGAGAACGTAGGTTAGAATCCTTCCTCAGATTCTTCATATCTATGTGACCTCTGATAAGTCATTTAACTCCTCTGGGCTTAGTTGCTTCACCTAAACGAGTAAGAGAAAGGATTACAACATTAAGAATAATACCTAAATATCTACCATTTATAGAGCAATTTAATATATGGGAAGTCTACACGTTATCTGACATGATCCTCACAGCACCTCTGGCAGGTAGATGCTTTTGTTATCCTCATTTTACAGATGCAAAAATTGAGTCTGAGACATGTCAAGTGATTTTGTAAGTGTCACAAACCTAATTAGAATCTGCTATAGAATAAAATTCAAGTCTTTCTGACTCTCAAGTTTTGCACTCACTCCCTGTCCATTTTCTTTGTGGATTCGAAATTTCTTTGGTAATAAAATTTTTGTTTATTTGTTTAACTATGTATTGCAATCTTCTCATGTCCATTATGATCTTGTCCACATGTTTTTGGTTAATCTTCAACTTTAATTCCTCAGACATTAATTAGTCAGTTGGCAAACATTTATTATATCATGAAAAAGAGTGTCTTTTGGAAGGCATGGCTGGCCTGAGGAGCTTACCTATCAGGAGGAACTATCTAATCAGAGGGAGAGAGGGTGGGTACTTCAATGTGCAAATTTGGGGGTTGAAGAATGAAGGAGAGTAAGATGAGAGAGAGCTTGAAAAATATGTTGGAAACTAGTGGGATATTTACTATCAGGTTCATGGAATCACAAGATCATAGAATAAGAACTGGAATGAACCTTGGAGATCATCTAGAGTAAACTTAAATTTCACAGATGAAAAAATAAGCTTTCAGATGTGCCTGAGATCATACTGGCATTAAGTAGCAGAGTCAAATTTAGCTAGGTCATTCAGTGTTGAATCTATTATACCTTCCCCTGCAACATGTTTCATTCAATCTTAAGACTAACAATGTGTAGTCAATAAATTTTTTTTATAACCTCTATTGATAAAGCATTGTTTTTTTTTTTAGTTTTTAACATTCATTTCCACAAAATTTTGAATTCTAAATTTTTTCCCCATCTTTGCCCTCCTCCCACCCCAAAACATGCATTCTGATTATTCTTCCTGAAATCTACCCTCCCTTCTATCACACCTCTCCCTTCCCTTATCCCCATCTTCTCTCTTTTTTTTGTAGGGTAAGATAGATTTTTATACCCCATTACCTGTATTTCTTATTTCCCAGTTACGTGCATATACAATTCTCAACATTCATTCCTAAAACTTTGAGTTCCAACTTCTCTCCTTTCCTCCTTCACCACCCAACCACACTGAGAAGGCAAGCAATTCAATATAGACTGTGTATGTGAAGTTTTGCTAAAGACTTCCATGATAGTTATGTTGTGAAAAACTACCTATATTTCCCTCCATTCTATCCTACCTCCTCCATTTATTGTACTCTTTTTAGATCTTACCCCACTGCAAAAGTGTTTACTTCTAAGTACTCCCATCCTCTCATTTGCCCTCCCTTCTATCTTCCTTACACACTCCACTTATCCTTTTCTCCTCAACTTTCCTGTAGTGTAAGACAGATTTTTCATACCAAATTGAATGTGCATGTTATTCCCTCCTTAAGCCAAATGTGATGAAAACAAGCTTTACTTTTTCCCTCTCACCTTCACCTTTTCCCTTCCATTGAAAAAGTTTTTTTTTTTGCTTTTTATGAGATAATTTGCTCCATTACATTTCTCCCTTTCTCCTCCCAATATATTCCTCTCTCATCCCTCAGTTTTATTTATTTAGATATTATCCCTTCCTATTCAACTCACCCTGTGCTCTCTGTCTATGTGTGTGTGTGTGTGTGCATGTGTAATCCCTCCAACTACTCAAATATTGAGAAAAGTTTCAAGAATTATGAATATTATCTTTTCATTTGGAATGTAAACAGTTCAGCTTTAGTAAATCCCTTATGATTTTTTTTCTGTTTACCTTTTCATGCTTCTCTTGATTCTTGTGTTTGAAAGTCAAATTTTCTATTCAGCTCTGATCTTTTCATCAAGAATGCTTGGAAGTCCTCTATTTCATTGAACTAACATTTTTTCCCGTGAAGTATTATTCTCAGTTTTGTTGGGTAAGTGATTCTCGGTTTAGTCCTATTTCCTTTGACTTCTGGAATACCATATTCCAAGCCCTTTGATCCTTGAATGTAGAAACTGCCAGATTCTGTGTTATGCTTATTGTATTTCCACAATATTCAAATTGTTTCTTTCTGGCTGCTTGCAATATTTTATCCTTGACCTAGGAATTCTGGAATTTGGCTACAATATTCCTAGAAGTTTCCTTTTTCGTATCTCTTTCAGGAGGTGATCAGTGAATTCTTTCAATATTTATTTTACCCTCTGGTTCCAGAATATCAGGTCAATTTTCCTTGATAATTTCATGAAAGATGATGTCTAAGCTCTTTTTTTTTTATCATGGCTTTCAGATGGTCCCATAATTTTTAAATTGTCTGTCGCAGATCTATTTTCCTGGTCAGTTGCTTTTTCAATGAGATATTTCACATTCTCTTCTATTTCATCATTTTTTTTGTTTTATTTTGTAATTTCTTTGTTTCTCATTAAGTCATTAGCTTCTATCTGCTCCAATCTAATTTTTAAAGAAGCATTTTATTCAGTGAGCTTTTAAACCTCCTTTTACATTTGGCTCTTTAAATCATTCTTCTCCTCATTGACTTTTTGTACTTCTTTTTTCAATTGGATTAGCCTGTTTTTAAAGGTCTTATTTTCTTCAGCATATTTTTGGGTGTCCTTTAGCAACCCATTGACTCATTTTTCATAATTTTCTTGCATTGCTCTCATTTCTCTTCCCAATTTTTCCTCCACTTCTCTTACTTGATTTTCAAAATCCTTTTTGAGTCCTTCCATGGCCTGAGATGATTATATATTTATTTTGGTTTTGCATGCAGAAGTCTCGACTTTTAGGTCTTCCTATGAAAACCGAAATTGTTCCTCCTCATCTGAAAGAATAGAAGAAAATATCTGCTCGCCAAGAAAGTAACCTTCTATTGTCTTATTTTTTTTCCCTTTTTTGGGTATTTTCCTAGTCAGTTACTTGACTTTTGAGTTCTTTATCAAGGGGAGAGTATACTCTGGGGTCCTGTCAGTTCTCAGTTCTTCCAAGGTGGCACAATCAAGGAAGAGGAGTTTTTTCCTCTCTTGACCTGGACTCTGGTTTGTGAGCAGCATTCTTCTCCAAAGCTTCCACCATCTCTACCATGCCAGCCAGCACTCTTCCTCACCCCAGGGCGCCCACTCAGTGCTGAGATCTAGATCAGCTGCTCAATTCCCCCAGGGCTTTAGCCCAAGGTTCCAACAATAGAAGCTGCTGCCTGTGGCTGGGGCTAGACCACTGCGTTCCCTTCTCACACAAGCGAAAGTGCTTTCTCACTGACCTTTGAAGCTGTCTTTAGCATGTGTGAGCTGAGGAATCTGAGAACCACAGCTGCTCCTGGTGGCATGGAACCTTGAAGCCACTCCAATACTGTCCTTGCCATGGCATGGCCTACACTTGACTGTCCTCTACTCCATGCCAGTGCTGGGCAGCACTCTGCTCTGCCCCTAGGCTGAGCTGCCTCAAGTCTTCTTTTACTCAAAGTAAAACAAAGTTTATTAAAAGTTCACCATATTGGGCTGACTCTTAGTGAGACTAAACTTTTGTGAGGCTTGAATTGACAAGTGGGCCAGATAGAATCTCACCTAGATAGAGTCAGAGATGGATTGAATGTGAGACTCAAATGTTTTTTTTAATAAAGTGGTTAATGATCACAATAGTGAATTTCATTGGTATGTTGGAAACTTCCAGGGTAAAAATTACTGCCATTAATGCAGATAGGCAGCTAAAATATAACCTGTAGTATTAGTGTGCATGGGGACACTGAATCTCAAGACACCTAGACAACATATCAGTGACAATTTGATCTCAGCCTTTCCTGACTCCAAAACTGACATTCTCTTGGCTAAGTGTCTCTGCTCCCCAAAGGAAAGGATCAGATTAGGAAGGTTACTTTGAGAAGAGAGTAAAGAATGGATGAGAGATATGTTATAACTGTTTCTGTTGCTCACCAAATCAACTCAAAAAAAATTTATTAAGTCTCTTTTACATGAAAAATGCTGACTCCTGCATTCTCTTTTCAGGTGTTTGTTTTAGATTCCAGTTTTTCTGTTAAGCCACAAGATTTATTGGAGCATCTATTCTGTGCTCAAGCCCCTACTCATCCAAATGGAGAATCAAAAGGAATATTCAATTCTTGCTTTCAAGAAGTTTACAATCTTATTGAGGAGATGAGATTATCTGTACAGAACAAGACAATAATAGGAAAAGTTTAATGCTAAATCCTATTCTGTATGTTGTAGCCTAGAGACATTAAAGAGGTTCAGAGAAGGGTACTTTTAATGTGGGCTGAAGTTGTGGTGTGTTCAAAAGATAGGGATTGAGAAGACACTAAAGGAAGTTAATTCTTTAAAGAAGAGAATGTAAGATCTGTTATCTTCCATCTCTATTTCCTTTAGAATTAAAATAATTTCCTTTATTTCAAGATTAATGTTATTTAGATCTTCATCCATTCTAATATCTTTTCCCGGCCATTTTCACATCATTCCCTAGCATGTACTCTGTAAACAAATTGTCTTGCATACCAATTCTCATATATGTTCCTGCATCTCTCATCTCTGTGTTGTACTGTTGCACCACTGTCCCATGCTTTTCCCAGTTCCCTCTGCCTGTTAGAATGGTTTCCTTCAAGGCTTACTTCAAGGGTCACCTTCTGCAGAAAAGCTATCTCAGTTCTTCTGGTTGCTAAAGCCTTCTCTAAGCTTTCATTTTTATCTTCTTTCTTGTATGTACCTTGTTTTTGTTTTATTGTGGATGATGATGATGATGACTTTGTCATCTCCAGCTCTTCATGATACCATTTGGAGTTTTCTTGGCAAAGATACTGAAGTGCCTTGCCATTTCCTTCTCTAACTGATTTTATAGATAGGGAACTGAGGCACACAGGGTTAAATGACTTGCCCAGGGTCACAGGGATAATAAGTTTCTGAAGCTGGAATTGAACTCAAGTCCTCCTGATTCCAGGGCCAACACTCTATCCACTGTACTACCTAGCTGTCCACTTACCTATTACTGTACATATTTCTCTCCCTCGTTAGAATATGAGTTCCCTGGATAGCTTACTATTTTTTCCTATTTTCATGCATAATTCAGTTCTATCTATATATTAAATATTTAATAAATCCTTGCTGATTGATTGATAGATCTATACTTGCAGTAATGCCAGCATAGAACTTTAATGCATAGTACTAAACAAGCAACACTTCAGGGCCTTATGCTTGCTGGTTCCTGCCTTGCCATATAATGTTAAATATGGAACACAGATGAGGCTGATGTAATTGCTCAAGAATCCAGATGTGTTGCCTGTAATAGGTTGGAGTTTAGTCATCATATCGGTCCTACTTGAGCATCAATTATGGAATCACAGAATCTCAGAAATGGAAAGGACCGATGAGGACATCATACCTGAACAAGATTTTATTTTCTATTTCCCTAAAAAGTGATTTTCTGGGCTTTGCTTAAAGACTAGCACAATGCTTAGAACACATAAGATGATTTTAAATACTTTTTGACTGATGGAAGACTGTAATTATGGCAAAGGTCACTCTACTCCCCCTCTAGAGAACCTCCTGAGAGAACTCATTCCACTTTTGGATAGCTTTAATTGTTAAGAATATTTTCCTGAAATTGAATCAAATTTTGCCTCTTATGGTTCTGCCCTCTGGAAACAAGTAGAATTAGCATAACAATCTAGTGTTCTTATTTTAATTATTTAAATATTTAAAGACAGCTACTATCACTCTGCCTCCTAAATTTTTTCTTCCTGATTACACTGGCATATATACACATATATGTGCATACATGTATATGTATAGATGTATGTGTGTAATATTTTTTACATATGATGTGTGTGTGTATGTTTTCCTCATTTTTCAGAAACTAAATACCCTTCACATTACTGAATCTTCAGGATGCTTTTCCTTATAGTAATGTTTTTAAATTGTGGTGCCCCAGAATGAACTCCAGATTTGGTATATGAGCATCACAGTATAAAATTAAAGGGGGCTTGATTATACAGAATTGTTCTTGTAATTATTTGGAGGTTTTAGTAGATTGCAATCTTCATATAGCAGCCATGTGATACAGAAGCTTAAACATAAACAAACAAAACAAAAGACAACAAAATGTTATGCTGAGCTGTATTACAAAATAGTGAGGTATTAAGGAATATCTTTTAGAAATAGGGAAGCGGTAGTCCCAGTATATTTTGCCAGATTTCATCTGGAATATTGGGTTAGATTATGGGTGTCACACTTTTAGCACATTGATATGAAGTAGTGTATCCAGAGAAGAAGACCATGATGATGAAAGAACTTGACCACATGTCATATGAGGACCATTTGAAAGAACTGGGGATATTTAACTTAGAGAAAAGAAGACTGGGGCATGGCAGATGATATAAGATACCTTTGAGTATAGAAAGGGATGTCAGGTAAAGGACAAATTTAACCTGTTTTGATTAATTTGATCAAATTGAGCATACAGTTCTCCAACATCTCCATTTCTTTTATTTTTTCACATAATATTTATGTTTAAACTTTGTTTTTTAAACTGTTGAGTTTCAAATTCTTTTTCTCACCCAAGTACCTCTGTCTTCCATTAAGAAGGCAAGTAGTATGATATCAATTATATATGTGAAATCATGAAAAACATATTTCCAAATTAGCCATGATTCTAAAAAAAAAAAAGAAAATGAAAGTAAAAAAATTATACTTCAATTTGTACTGATAATTCATCATTTCTCTTGGGAAGTGAATAGGATTTTTCAACCTGATTCCTTCAGAATTGTCATGGATCATGGTATTGATCAAAGGAACTAAGTCTTTCATGATTGATCATCTTACTATATTGCAATCACTATATACACTATCTACTCCTGCCCACTTTATTCAGCATCAGCTCATATAAGTCTTCCCAGGTTTTTCTGACACCATCCTGCTTACCATTTAAGTGGCCTAAGGACCTTAATATGTACAATGCTAATTTATGGAATTCTATGAGCATGGCACAGGTGGAATAAAATTAAAAGATGGAAAAGCAAAATAGACAAAATCAAAACAATTATCCCTTGCTTGAGTGTCCCAATATAGAAAAAAAAAAGTGATCAGAAATCCCAGGCTTTATCTTCCCACTTCAGAAGTCAAGTCTGGAATCTCAGGAGTGGGGAACATGAAGCCTGGAGGTCACAAACGACCATCTAGATGCTTGAGTATGACCTTTTGACTGAGTCTAAATTTTACAGAACAAATTCTTTTATTAAGGGGATTTGTTCTATGAAGTTTGGATTCAACCACTTTTGTGGCCAGGAGGCTGCAAGATTCTCCACCTTTGGATCCATGTGGTGGATGATGACAAATATTTTCAGTTCACACTGACAACAGCTGTGACAAAGGCTGTGACAGTGAGCAACATCAGGGCCACAGCACAGGTGATATCACTCTCAGCAGTCACTGATTATTTATAATAGATTAGTGTCATTTACAATTCTATATTTCACAATACCTCTACTAATTTAAGGCAGAGATGATAATCAGGAACATGAAGAGAATCAGGAATATGAGGCTACAGGACAGATGGTCATCCCTCAGTTATATGTCACTTACTCTTTGTCACATATTAAGGTTATCTGTAATGAGGTAGCTAAGAAGTCACCACCCTCTTGTCTTTAACTTATTCTGGTTCCAGTATTAATAATGAGGGCTCACCTATGTCACCACCAGCCCTCAGTTTTCCCCAGTTCACAAGTCAGGACATACTGCACCCTAAGAGTCTCTTCAGGTAAATAATACCACATTATGATTTCTTTAAGAGGCTCCTGCTAAGAGACTTTTTTTTAAAATCTGGAAGTGAGGATTATCACCAAGTCAACTAGGGGATTCCATTTCTTCCATGGAATATACAGAATTACTATAGTTATGTGGAGTCAATTCCATCTCCTTTATACTGTTATAAAGCAAGGTATCTCCCAACAACACCACAATTTGGTCTCTCAAGCCCTTTCTACGAAGGGATTATCCAAATATATAGATATATAAATATAGATATGGAAAGATAGACATGGATAGATATAGATAAACATACTTGCATATGTATGTACAGATAGGCAGATTGACAGACAGATAGATAGATAGATAGATAGATATCTTATATAACTGATCAAAGATACTAACCTAACCAAAGGAGGTCTGCCAATTAAAGGGTATTATAGCTATTTATCCAGGGTGTATGAAGCCCTCTGGGAGGATAAGGCTCCAGAAGTCCCTAGTGGCTCTGCTCCAGGAAGGGAATAAAAAAGGCTTTAGTTAAGCTTCCCTCAGGCTATATATATATTCAAGAAACCTCAAAACTGGAGAGCGCTCCTTTTCATAGGGTGCCATTATTTTTTTTGGACATGGCTTTATTATATAGTACATACCCTTGGAAGTCAGGTGACAAGAAGATGAAGTGATTGATGAGCAGGGTCTTCCAGGGCTGTAGGCTGTTTAGAACTTCACTCTAAAGAGGAAGAATTATGAGATATTCAGTAAATTTGAGATCAGTATACCTAGGTGAAGAATATTTCCAAAAGCCAAAGAATCTACCATAGCTTTTGTCCTCCTTTTAAAATAATATGGAAGTTATTGGTAATAGTCTATTCTAAAACTGTGTCTAGAATCATGTGGAGTCTCCTCATTGACTGTGGAATTACCTAAAATTTGACTGAGTGGTTAAGAACTTGGCTATTGTATTTCCAGAGTGCCATCATGCTGATACTAGCATTTGACACAGCTACTGCTGTTATACTCTTTTGCACTAACTTCACTCTTTGATTTACTCAGGATTGTAGGATTTTACCATGAAAGAGACCTATGCCTGATGCCATCTTGACCTGTGACCTTTTGAGGAAGGTAAAATCTAATTGTCCAATTACATGTTGATCAAAGATCAAAGTAGACTGAGTGTGGGATATAAGTCCTGTTTTATATTTTGCTTTCCCATTCGCCCATTTTCAGTAGTTCATGAAGGGTAAGATGCTAAGAGCAAGATGCAGACCTTGCCCTCAGATACTTACAGTTGTCAGGGGAGATGACTATAGTTGAAGGTAGAAAGTGGTAGCACATGAAGGAGATAGAAATTACTATTTTAGTTCAGAGAATAGAGAGAGAACTTCTGGTAGGAGGGTAGAGCAGAGAAAGCTTTATGGTGGTGGTAGAATTTTAGCTATGACTGAAAGTAAGACATGCAAGTTGACAGCATCTGGAATACGGCATCCAATTCTCAGTATCATAGTTTACAAAGGTCACTGACATTGTCTTGCCTAAATTTTTTATTTCCTTGATAGATTCTTCTACATAATATAAGCACTTAATAAATAATGGCAGTATTGTGATGTGCTGTACTGATAAGATTGAATATGTTTTAAGGAGGATGACCAGGATGCAAAATGTAGTAATAAGAGAATGTTCTGAAGGCCAGAATTTGAATTGATAGAAGCTGAATTGAATTTGAATTGATAGAAATTGAATATTTAACTATTCTACATTAGGCAGTTCTTTTGAATTTTTTGAATTTCAATCTTCCCATCTGTAAAATGAGGGCAATGGATTAGATAATGTCTTAAGTACCTTTCGGTTTTATTTCCTATGGTCCTCAAAGAGGGACCTAGTGAAGGTTTTTGGAATGTCAGCCCTTGCTTCATCCATGTAATAGTCAGTGATGTATTCCCTCACGATGTCTTCAACAATCATATTAAAGCAAAATAAATGGAATGTCCTCAATTCCTTTATGATTAATAGAACAAGAAATGCAGAAGCAGAGTGCAAGTCTAGCATGTGTCAGTGCCAGGGAAACAGAAGCTGTATCCCCCCTCCATGTCTACTAGGCGTCAGCCAATACAGAGCCTACTTGAATGCCATGCTGACGTCCAAGTCCACCCCTCCTCCTCCGGTCTTTTTTCAAGGTCATTATTGCCAGATACAGATCTGTCCTCTATCTATAACCCCAAGTACCCACTCTCAGAACTTTTCCAGCAGAGAGGCTCTGGAGGTGCATTCCAAAGCATCAGTCCCAGCCAGAGTAGCAGCCTGGCACTGACTACTTTGAGCATAACAAGAGGTGCAGTCCTAGTATTAGAACCATTAGAGAGGACCATCTGTCTCATGTTGTTGGTCCCCAAGGCCATTAGGAGGAGGGAAAATGGGCATGTTCATTTGCTGTGCCCAATGTCATTCTTTCTCTGCTCCCAAGCCCCTGCAATTTATTTAGCATGTTGCTGAGCTGTTCAAGTTTCAAACTTTTCTGAAGATGTGTAGAAATAAATTCATCAAAAATGACTTGGAATAGTGCATGATCTTAAGGAATGAGAAGGAAAAGCTGTGCCATTTTTAAAGTCGTGTGAACATTCTGTGTGTACTCAAAGCACTGAAAATGAGGACAGACATCTATTTGTGCTTATTGTTTTTTCTTTTTTTGCATTTCTTTTTAGTAGAATGTCAGGGCTCTTACCACGTTAGGAGCCCAGTTGTGTGCTCTGGATACTACTAGGGTAGACAGTTATGGCCTAATGAGGGGAAAATAATCATCTTTAATTTGAACCCACAAGATTTGCATTTGAATTCTAGCTCTGACATTTAATAACAATTGTCTGAGATTAATGAGGTCACTTAAAAGCAGTTTTCTTATCTGTAAAATGGGCCTAATGACACTACTTGTGAGAAGCCAATGAGACTGCATACGTAACGCTTTGAAAACCATCAAGCATTATCTTATTAACTTTATTCTGTTAAGGTTCTCCTTCAAGTTACCATTATGGCACAGATGGGACCCTGGCTGTGATAGTTCATGATAAGCTCTGATAGTTCCAACCAATCTAAAATATAGTCTCAAAAGATGGGCCTGATCATTAGTTTTTGTTTACTTATTTTGTTTGTCTTGTTTTTGTCATATTTTTGTTTGCTTGTTTTTTCCCCACCAATCTCTCAAGGATAGGAATACTTATCTGCATCAGGGGTGACAATGCTCATGGTGATAAAATTATCAAGCACAGACTCTGAGAGTGAAGAAATATTGCAAGTCATTTATTCTTACCGATGTGATGAATAAAAAGCCTGAGCAATAGAGTTTCTGGGTAATTAAAAATCAGTTGATCAATTAGGCTAGATTATCAATAAATTGATGGTCAGTGGTTTCTTTTAATAACCAAAGACAAATCCATGGAGATAGTTAATGACTGAATTACCTGTATAAAAGAGAATGTCTCTGACATTAGGCAACCCTAATTGGCCAACAAGGAGTGGACATTTAAATGAGGAGGTGGGCTAAAAGTCATCAGCTTCTCCTGTGGAGATCCTGGTTTGGTCATGAGACTCAGCTTCCTCAAGCAATGTGGACAAAGGAATCCATTTCCACTAAGACTACACTGCTAAGTATTCTCTTTCCTGAGCTGGGTCACCCAAAATGCTAATGGAGGGATACAAAGACAGGGGTTTATTCCCTCAGGGTAAGAACTTACCTAGATTAGTTTGTGTTTACATTTCAGACAAAAGTAAGGTATCCTAGTTGAGTAGGGTCCTCCCCAAGTTGAGGAGCCTATACCCAGAGAATTAGGAGAATCTCCTCTCTCAACAAGGCTGTTCAAAGATTGGCTGACTGACCTACATAGTCTGAACCCTGAAAAAGGAAATAAAAGAGCCTGGAGTATAATTAATAATGAATTATTACTATAATAGAAAATAGTCATTTTACTCACCCACTACTTGCATAGGAATCTACACTTCTTAATCCTTGATTTATAGTCATTCAGTCAGTTTGGAAGACCTCTAGTGAAGGGAAAATGATTACTTATTTCAACATTAAGTGAAATGCTTAATCTTTATTTTCATTAAAAAATCCCTATGAGGCAGGTAGGAAAAGTATTCTCATTTTACAGTGTAAGAAACTGAGTTTGTGATGGCGTATAGTCACTATTACTTTTAGCAGGACTTTTATGACATCATACTTCTCAAAATTACTACTGGGATCTTCTTAGAATAAATTGCTTAAACAGATCAATTGGTCAGAAAATATTCTTTGAATACTAGACCTTATGCTCAGAGAAACAAAACAAAACCACAGCAAAAAGCTGGAGCTTACTTGTTTTGTGTGCACATGAGTTTTCTCCCATTATTTTGTATTCTATTTCTTTCCCTACAAAATTCAAGGAATGACTTCTTTGTCAGAAATGTATATAACTAAATTTAAATTGTTAGTCAATATACAGCAAGTACATACTATGTGTCAGGCATTGAAGTAAGCACTTAGAATACAAAGAAAGGCAAAAGACAAACCCTGCTCTCAAGTTTACCATCTAATGAGGGAGATAATATTCTGAATAACTACATACAAACAAGCTATATGCAGAATAAATTTGAATTAATCAACAGAAAGGAGACAATAAACTTAAAAGGATCAGAAAAGGCTTTATATAGGAAGTGGGCTTTTAGTTGGGACTTGAAGAAAGCCAGGGAGGGCAGGAGGGAGAGCATTCCAGTCTTTGAAGACAGCCAGTGAAAATGCCTGGACTCAGGGGATAGAGCATTGGTTTCTAGAAACAGCAGTCATTGGGTAGCTGTTGGGGTGCAGGGGATGGGGGTGATCACAAAGATCTTTGAACACCAAAGAGAGGATATTATATTTGATACTTGAGGTGATAGAGAGCAATTAGAATTTATTGAGTAAAGGGGTGACATGTTCATACCTGTGCTTTAGGAAGAGCACTTTGACAGGTGAATGGAGGATGGACAGAAGAGAGATTTGAGACAGGGAGATCAGCTACCAAGTCATTGCAATAGTTTAGAGATAAATTGATGAGGGTCTGCATTAGAGTGGTGTTAGTGTCAGAAGAAAGGAAAATCTGTAATAGATGTTATCAAGGCAAAATTGACAGGATTTAGCATCACATTGGATATGGGTATAGGGAGAGTGAGAGTAAGGCATCAAGAATAACACCTAGTTTGTGAGTCTGGGTAACCTGGAGGATGGTAGTGACCTCAACAGTAATAGGGAAATGTGAAAACACAAAGGGTTTTGGGGGAATGGGAGATCACGAGTTTAGTTTGGGACACGTGGAGTTTGAGATGTCCAGAAGTCAATTTGAAATGCAAAACTGAAGGTCAGCAGAGAGGTTAGGGCTGGATAATTTGAAAATCACTAGCATAGAGATGATAGTTGAATCCTTGGAAGCTGATAAGTGAGTCAAGTGAAACAAGAAGACCTAGGTCAGAGATCAGTGGGATACCCACAATAAGAGGAAGTAATCTGGATGGCAATCTGGTAAATGAGCCTGGGAAGGGCCAATGAAATAGGTAGGAAGGGAATCAGGATAAGTTAGAGTCTAAAAATCCTAGAGAGAAGAAAAGTTTCAAGGAGAAGAGGGAAAGATAATTCAAAGGCTTTTCTGTAGAGAGGTCAAGAAAGATGTGGATTGAGAAAAATTCATTACATTAGCAAAGTAGATAATTGTCAGTAACTCTGGGAAGATAATTTTCAGTTGAATGATGAGGTGGGAAGTCAGAATATAGAAAGTTAAGAAGAGAGTGAGAGGAAAGAAAGTTGAGGAATATGTCATAGTTGGCCTTCTCTAGGAGTTTAACCTCAATAGTCAGGGGAAATAGGGACAAAACTTAGTGAGGATCAATTGAGGAGGTGTTCTTTGAGGCAGAGGGAGATATGGACATAAGTGTTAAGGAAGGTTAAGGAAGAATTCAATAGACAGAGATTGAAGATAATTGAGAGAGGAGGATGATGGAGGGGAGAATACGTTGAAGATTGGATGGAATGGATCACTTGAGAAGATAGAAACGTTGGATTTGGCAAGAGGACAATCTTTTCATCACTGGATAAAGCAAGAGATAGTGGAAGAAGGCATCTGAGTGATGTGAAATGACGAGGGGAGAAGAGAGAGCTCTTGGTAAAAAGTCTCATCTATCTTTCCCCCTCAACCTCAGTAATATAGGAACCTAGATTCTCAATTGAAAGGGTTCAGAGAGGGGAAGCTATGGGAGATTTAAAGAGGGAGAAAATGATTTGGAAGAAGTCCTGT
>CM053769.1:247432051-247451591 GCA_028658325.1 Potorous gilbertii
TTGGATATCTATTTCAGATGTTTGGGATACAGAGGCCTTGACTTTTAGGTCTTTCCCTGATGGGAAGCATTGTTCTTCTTCATCAGAAAGGAAGGGGGGAATCATCTGGTCACAAAGAAAGTAACCTTCTGTGGTCTTATTTTTTTTCCCTTTTCTGGGCATTTTCCCAGCCAGTTACTTGACTTCTGAGATTCCTCTACACCCCAGCCCAGATCCATCCAGCTAGTGCTTGGGGTCTGAGATTCAAATGCTGCTCCCCAGCCTCAGGGCTTTCAGCAACAGGCCTGGCTGCTATTCAGGGTAAGATTAAATCAGGTTCTCAGGTGGGGGCAGGGCCACCTCCCAGGCTCAGTTCCCTCAGAGGGTTTATGCAGAGACCTTCCATAATGGAGCTTCTACTGAGCTCCTGCCTGCTCTGGGAGCCTCTGCCCACTGCTGCCTCTGCAGCTGCCTCCCAAAGGGGCCTGAGTTATGGAGACATCCCGCTCCCCTCTTGGCCAGTCCAGAAGTCTCTCTCACTAACCTGTGTGTCTGTGGGTGGAGGGACCTTCTTGGCCACTGGAGATTCTGTCCCTGAAGCCTGCCCCAATGTGCTCATCTCTTTGCCAAGTGGCCAGGGAAGGGCTGGGCTCCGCTCCCGTCTGGTGCCTGATGGACCTTTGGGATCGGTTTTTCAGGGCTTTCTGGAACAGAAATCTCCCTCACTCTGTTTCTGTGAGACTTCCACTTCTCCAGAATTTGTTGGGAGTTCTTTTTACAGGAGATCCATGGGCTGTGGGTTCAGAGCTAGCATATGTGAATCTTTCTATTCTGCCATCTTGGCTCCTCCCCCACCTAAAATATTCTCTAAATAGAAAAGTAGTAGGTTTTCTCTCTTCTTAAGAAATGGATCTTTTCTTTCTTCTGTTCTATTCTTAGTTATTAGAGTGACCCACAACTTGTGGTTTTATGAGGTCTGGAGGGTGTATTTTGTGTACTCTGGGTAAGTAGCTGGGACTTGAACCTGACTTCTGATCCTGTACATTTTCTATTATATTCAGCATCTCCTGATAGTTTTCTTTCATTGTTTCTCTACCTTTTTTTTGTCTCACAACACTGGTTAACCACTCAAACAAATTTTCATTAACCAGTAATCTATCAAGGACATTTTGTAAAATACAACAATGTAAGTCTGTAAGTTGTCTGGTTGTAAAATGCATTGCCAATGACTGTGCTCTGTGGGACTTAAATAAACACATCTTTGCAATAATGTCTTTCTATCTAATGAGTCTACAGACTTCTTGATTCATCCTCTCCTAGGGGTTCCCAGGGTGAGTCCAGCTAAGTTATCAGTGGACTGTACCTCCCATCCTTTCCTTATTTCAATGACATTGATTACCTTGGTTATTTACTCTTGATAAAATAGAGATATCACTGTAACTGGGTTTGGGATAGGGAATCAATGCAATAAGGAACATCTAGCAGTTGGTTTCAGTCAAAACAGTAGTTTTATAAGAAAAAGAAAAGAGAAGAAAAAAGATAAATAATGGGAAAGGAAATATAGAAGACCATGTTGTAAAGTACTAAAATAGAAGAAAGGAGACCTTAGTTCTCCTACCATATTTGCCATCAGTGAGAAGAATAATGAAACAATCAGTTTACTTCTCTGTAAAATGGGGAAGGAAGTGATCTCTTAATTCTCTCCCATGTCTGGAATTCTATAGTTTCTGGTCCCTTCTCAGAAAGACTAGAAATTTTTGGCGAATTTGAGATTGCAAACTTGTCCTAAGGGAATAATGAATGACTTTATGTCTTTTTCCTTCCAGGTCTGTCTTTTTTTTCCATTTTGAGCGTGAGACACCCCCAAATGAATTGTATATAAAGGCAGCTCAAACTCACTAACACTGTTGGATTAACTTTGGATTTGTAAAATGAGTTTTTAAAACACCCAGCATTATCTTATAGACATTACATTTTACAAGTGAATAGGTTCCCCAGATTAACCTATAAAGAACAATAATTCCATACTTGTCATTACATGTCAATAAGTCTTATAAGATATTTCATTATATCAAAGGCTATATATGGTGCTCTCATGAGAACAAGTTCTGGAAGATCCTACCAAGTTCAGAAGGCTAATGAGCTTGATGATGGATTCTGCTGTCTGTTGTTGAAGGAACAGCCTGGCTAAACTCAGGTCAGTTTATCGCTGTAGAACTAGTTACTAGGTTCTTAAATGTTTGTAGGGTACTTACTCATGAAACCATGTGCCAGGGCAATGAAGAGATTTTGATGCCAATCAGTGAAGGGAACTCCCACATGGATGAAACCAGAGATCCCAAAGAATTGAAGCAAGCATTGTATTGCTGAGTGCTTAGATTTCTACCGAGTGCCCTATTAATCTTCTAATCACTCAAGTTCGCAAAATCTTCATCAATCTCAATGTCTCACTCTACATCACTCCTCTCATTTAATCAGCTGTCATGTCTTGTCCATTGGACATCTCTCAAAATTGTTCTCTTCTCTCTACTGACATAGTCAACATCATCCTAGTTCAAATACTCATCATTTCACACCTAACCTGTTATAATAGCCTCCTAGTTGAACTCACCATTACTAGTCTCTCTCCTCTCCAAGCAATATTCCACAAGGCTCGATATTCCCAAAGTTAAAGTCTGAACATGTCATTCATATTCTCAAGAATCTTCAATGGCCCTCAATTGCCTCTGGATTAAAATTACAACCCTTCTCTTAGTATTTCAAAAACCACACGAGTTGTATCCAACCTAACCTTCCACAATGATTTCTCATTGCTCCCCCTCAACTCAAAAGATATGCAAGCTAATGTGAGTTGTTTATTGTCCTCTGTTTTCATGGGACTAAATCACCTACTTCCTTATCTTTGCATGGGCTTCCCCAAATGCCTGGAATGCACTCCTTCCTCACTTCTAGCTCTTAGAGTCCAGAGTTCCTTCAAAGTTTTAATTCATGTTACTTCCTATGTGAAGCCTTGTTAAAAGAAAAATTCTGGTTCAGGTCTTGTCCTGGTCAAAGGCAAACCCAGGAAAGAAGACAAAAAGGAATTGATTGGCAACCCAATGCATCAAGCAGTTGATGTGAGACAGGCACCAAATCTGAGCTCTAGCCTGTTTTTATAGAGAGCAGTAGAACAATGCACATATAGAGTAAAACAATCCAGATTTTATTTTTCATGAGGAGGTAGAATAAATGTCATCTCAGCTCCTCCCCATTACAGTATCATTGTTAAGTGGTGGGATTAGTGTGCAGTTTAGGGGATTAGTCTAAAGGGGATCTCCCACTCTGCTCTGCTCTGCCTGAGCACAGTACCCAAAGGTAGAACAAGGTTAAAATATGGGAGTCACTGAGATTATATTTTGCTCAGTGGCCTGACTTTGTACAGTCTTTCTTTATCGTCTAGTAGTGCCCCTTCTCTAAAATTACTCTGAATAAAATTTATAATTTATTATATATTTGCAAATAAATTATAAGTTCTTTGAGTTCAAGGCATTCTTAATTTTTGTGTGTGTCCTCAGTACCTAACTCAGTGCCTAGTACACAACTGGTCCTTAATATTGTTTAAATATTGGATGAACAAAGAAATCATGTGATATGGTGAAAGGAGACAAATATTTCTCATAAATGTGTGAACATAAGCCTAGAACTTACACACTTTTTAAATAGGCAAATTGTCTCCTTTGCTATCCCCTACTTTTCTTTTCTTTTCTTTTCTTTCTCATGTTTTTGTGTTCATCTTCCTAAGGTAATAGTGCCTTCAGAGTATCTTAGGCTATCCAGAAGTTCTCCAGGCTCCAGAGTGCCTTACTTCTCCCATTTGCCCAGAAACAGCTCCATTGGCTCAGTTTGGGAAGTCTCAAAAGAGGCAGAATGATCCTTAATAGAACACAGATTCAAAACAATCACAGAATTGTCGTGTACAACGTATGTAATACCAGACAAGTCATTTACCATCTTGGGAATTTAATTTTTTCGCCACAAATACAGATTATTGTATTGTAAAAAGTCCTTTTATTATTATAGATAGAAGACCTGGTTTTAAGTCCTGGCCTGGTCACTTAATCACTGCCATGTAAGTAATTTTATCTCTCTGTACTTACTTCTACTCATTAATGACATGAGGCCATTAAACTATGTGGTCTCTAAGGTACCTTCTGTTTCTCAAAATCTCCTGTTGCTAAAGTAGTTGTATGGACTGACTGAATAAATTGATGAAAAATATGTATTAAGTATTTTTAAAAAGGGAGGAAAGTCCTTGTTACTCAAGTAGCTTATGTGCTACTTGTGCTAAGTATTGGGGATACACAGCAAAGCAAAAAAGTCAGTTTCTCCTCTCCAGGAGCTCATCCTAATGAGAGAGACAATATATAAACAACTATGTGAAAAAAAAGATCCATCGGATAAACTGGGGCTAGTTTCAGAAAAAAAATACTAAGATTAAGGAGGTTTGGGAAAGACTTCTTACTGAAGACGAGACTTCAAATGAGTTTTGAAAGAAGCCAGGAAAGCTTGGAGGTGAAGATGAGGAAGGGGAGAATCACAGGCATCGCCATAACCAGAGAAAACTCTTGGAGATAGGAAATGGAGTGGTTTGTGTGGAGGCCAGTTGCATTGAATCAGAGTAAATGGAGAGTAAGGTGAAAGAACAAGGAAAAGGTGGAAAGGATTAAAATTATGAAGGAATTTGAAGGCCAAACAGAGGACTTTATATTTGGTCTTGAAGATAATAGAGATTCACTAGAGTTTGTTAAAGAAGAAGATGGCATTATCAGACCTGAGCTTTAGAAAGATCAATATGACAGCTGAATGGAGAATGGATTAGTGTTGGGAGATTTACTTTGGTTTGGAAATTTGAAGGTGTGGTGAGTAGTACCATAGAGGAGTAGATGAGCAGTTCCTTTTCAGTAGAAGTGGCAACATTGTCCTGACTATTGTTTTCCAGTAGAACTGCTGGCCAATTCTTCTTTGATGAGAGGAGGATCTTTCAGTTTCAAAGCGTCCTGAGGATATTAGTTTCCCCATCTTCCCATAGCTATTTTGAATGGTACCCCAGGATCAATTGGAGGCAATGCCTGCATGAGAAGCCAAGGACAAAGGGGATGAAGATTCTTCATGCTTAAGGAGGAACTTTTTAACAACTTATAAATGGTAGAATGGGACTTCTGGAAATCAAGAGCTGTGATTTACTGTTTTCTCAGCTTGATTTCACTTGGTTCTAGACTCTGGAAGACTATATCACTAATTTTTGGGGGGAGAGGCATTTTATGTCAGTTGTGTGGTACACAATCTTCATAAATACCCCTTTTCTAAAAAGAAAAACTACCTAGGGTTCACTGATAAGATATTACTCAACTGAAAATCTTAGGGAAAAGGGAAGAGGCACAATCATTGGGGCTTTAGTCAATAGCTCTTGATTTCTCAAGGGTACTCCTTTGAGCCCTCAGGGGAAAATGTGGACAAGAACTGGGGATATAATTAGTCATTTGTAGTGGGAGTTGGGATAAGAATCCTTGGAGTTTACAAGTGTTTGACAGTAGATAAATAGATAGCTTGATAGATAATTAGTTGGATAGATACATATTTATATATACATATACATATAGATGCTCATATAATTATTAAAATGTTCTTGCTTTTAATTTTCTTCCTTTCTTCTATTTTTTAACCCCCAGATTCTCTGAAATTGAATGTTTTTGTTTTCTTTTTTTTTTTTTTTCAGTTACATGGGCAACTTCATAAGATTTAAGGACAGGAAGAGATACAGAAGCTTGAGTGGACCTAAGGCAGAATGGCTATGCCTCTACTAAGTAGAGAGCTTTGATGCTGAAGAGCATTTGTATTGCACATTCTAAAGTGATTGTGAGAGCAGATAATTGTATCTTAAGTAACCAAATCAAAAATGTGTGAGGCAGAGTACTTAATGATTCACCAAAGTCATACTGTTTCTCTTGTCATATCATCATTATTAAAATGATATCACAGTGAATAGTTATATTAATGCTCTCTTGAATTTCTCAAAATATTAGACCTTGGAGGGACCTTAGAAATAATCTAAACTACAGGTTCTTAACATGGGATCTATGAACTTGTTTTTCTCTGGGAGACTCTGGAAGGAGGACACATTGGGGGCAAAATCTCCAGTCTCAGTAACAGTGAATCCTTGGTCCCAGCAACAGTAGTTTGAAGATCCCTCAACCCACAGGCTCCAAAGGTCAGTGGCGGGTTTTTTTCAGCTTACCAGGAAGGTAGAAGGGCCTTCCCAGAGCTACAACAGCAGGCGGCCACCACAGAGACCACACAGCAGCCCGTACAGCACCCCTGCATCCATTGTTGGAGCATAAAAACCCCTGGGGGCACTGAGGAGCTGAATATTACCTCAGCCCTGTGTAGAGGCCCTGAGGGAGCTGGTCTTTGTCTCCAACTGAATGGTGGCCCTGCCCCTACAGCTTAACTGAAAATTAGCCCCCAGTGTTGACTTGGCAGAACTGGAGACCAGGTGGCTGTGGAGAGGCTAAGATTCTGGGCACAAAAATCTCCCAGTGTATACACTTGATTGTGCCACCTTGGAGGAACTGAGATCTTAGATATTCCCAGAGTATACCCTACTCTTGACAAAGGACCCAAAAGTCAATAACTGGTTGGGAAAATGCCCAAAAAAGGGAAAAAAATAAGACTATAGAAGGTTACTTTCTTGGTGAACAGATATCTTTCTGATGAGAAAGAACAATGCTTACCATCAGGGAAAGACGTAAAAGTCAAGGTTTCTGCATCCCAAACATCCAAAATAAATATTCAATGGTCTCAGGCCATGGACGAGCTCAAAAAACATTTTGAAAATCAACTTAGAGAGGTGGAAGAAAAACTAGGAAGAGAGATGCAAGAAAAGCATGAAAAACAGGTCAACACCTTACTAAAGGAGACCCCAAAAAGTCCTGAAGAAATAACACCTTTAAAAATAGGCTAACTCAATTGGCAAAAGAAGTTCAAAAAGCCAATGAGGAGAAGAATGCTTTAAAAATTAGAATTAGCCAAATGGAAAAGGTGGTTCAAAAGCTCACTGAAGAAAATAGTTCTTTAAAAAATAGAATGGAACAGATGGAGGCTAATGACTTTCTGAGAAACCAAGAAATCACAAAACAAAACCAAAAGAATGAAAAAATGAAAGATAATATGAAATACCTCATTGGAAAAACAACTGACCCGGAAAATAGGTCCAGGAGAGACAATTTAAAAATTATGGGACTACCTGAAAGCCATGATCAGAAAAAGAGCCTAGACATCATCCATCATGAAATTATTGAGGAAAACTGCCCTGTTATTCTAGAACCAGGGGGCAAAATAAATATTGAAAGAATCCATGGATCACCTCCTGAAAGAGATTCAAAAAGAGAGACTCCTAGGAACATTGTGGCCAAATTCCAGAGTTCCCAGGTCAAGGAGAAATTATTGCAAGCAGCTAGAAAGAAACAATTCCAGTATTATGGAAATATGATCAGGATAACACAGGATCTAGCAGCTTTTACATTAAGGGATCAAAGGGAGTGGAATATGATATTCCAGAAATCAAAGGAACTAGGACTAAAACTAAGAATCACCTACCCAGCAAAACTGAGTATAATATTTCAGGGGAAAAAATGGTCTTTTAATGAAATAGAGGACTTTCAAACATTCTTGATGAAAAAACCAGAGCTGAAAAGAAAATTTGACTTTCAAACACAAGAATCAGGAGAAGCATGAAAAGGTAAACAACAAAGAGAAATCATAAGGGCCTACTAAAGTTGAATATTTACATTCCTACATGGAGAGACAGTATTTGTAACTCTTGAAAACTTTTTTCAGTACCTGGGTAGTTGGTGGTATTACACACACACACACACACACACACACACACACACACACACACACGCACACACGCGCACACACACACACACACAGCACAGGGTGAATTGAATAGGATGGGATCATATCTTAAAAAAAATGAAATTAAGGGGTGAGAGAAATATACTGGGATGAGAAAGGGAGAAATGAAATGGGGCAAATTATGTCTCATAAAAGAGGCAAGTAAATAACTTTTTAGTGGAGGGAAATGTGGTGTGGTGAGACAAAAAATATGAAGCATACTCTCATCACATTTGACTAAAGGAAGAAATAAAATGCACACTCATTTTGGTATGAAAACCTATCTTACAATACAGGAGAGTTGGAGAGAAGGGGATAAGCAGAGTGGGAGTGGGAATGATGAAAAGAAGGGCAATGGGAGAAGGAAGCAAATAGAGTCAACACTCTTGGGGAGGGACAGGGTCAAAAGAGAGAGCAGAAGAAATGGGGGGCAGGATAGAGTGGAAGGAAATATAATTAGTCTTACACAACACAACTATTATGGAAGTCATTTGCAAAACTACACAGATATGGCCTATATTGAATTGCTTGGCTTCCCAAAGGGATGGGTGGGGAAAGAGGGAGGAAGAGAAGTTGAAACTCAAAGTTTTAGGAACAACTGTTGGGTATTGTTCTTGCAATTAGGCAATAAGAAATACAGGTAATGGGGTATAGAAAGTTATCTTGCCCTCCAGGACAAAAGAGAAGAGGAGGATAAAGGAAGGGAGGGATGTTAGAAGAGAGGGCAGATGGGTGATAGGCATAATTAGAATGCTCGGTGTTTTGTAGCAGGGGGAGGGGAGAAATGTGGAGAAAATTTGGAACCCAAAATTTTGTGGAAATGAATGTTGAAAACTTAAATAAATTAATTAGATATATATACATATATATATATATATTATATATACATTTAGAAAAAAATAACTGTGATAAGGAATCCATAGCTTTTACCAGATGACCAAAGGAGTCCATGACCCAAAAAAGTTAAAAAGTCTTGACATAGCCCTACCTTATCATTTTAAAGACTACAAAACTAAAGTTAAGACTAGAGCAGGTAAACTTCTTGTTCTAGTTCACAAAGGTGACAGAAGGAAGAGAAGCTTTAATGAAAGTCATGTGACAAGTCCAGGGATCCTGCCCTGAGACCATATCACCTCCCTACAAGTGAGACATTTCAAAGACTTTTCATATCTGGAATCTCACTGGGAACTCCAAAAAGTCTTAAGGGATAGTAAGGACAGAGTTTATTATGCTCATTTTAAAGATGGGGAAACTGAGGCCCAGAGATGGGAAATGGCTTGCCAAAGGTCACATGCTGAGAATTTGTCTAAGGCTCAGTATGTGAGCCAGTGCTTATTCAGGTCAGCACACAAATGATGGACTTCAAGTAAACTGGGCCAAGTAGGTCATAAAACATATTGGTGGGAAGGACATACCCAAAATAATAAAAGCAAACACATTTCACTCCTTTTCCCACTATAGAAGTGCAGTTTTTGAGTGGTAAGAATGGAGAGGAGAAAAGGTAGTGAATTTTTTTTCTTTTTTAAGTTGAATTCACTACTTCAAGAAGATTTTTCTGTTCTCTAACCCATTCAGTGCTATCAGTGACTCAGTCTCTGCATTGCAAAAAGCACAGGGTTGAATTCTGACAATAGCACCTTTATTTTGGGGGTGGTGATTGGGGGGAGGGCAGAAAAGTATACTGGCTGAGTTACCTCACTCTGCACACCCACACATCACAGCTTCTGATGTCTGAAGGTGAAGCCAACTCTGCTAGGTCTGCCTTTAGTTGGTTCCTAGTCTGTACCAAAGCTTTCATCGTTGTGTGGGAGACAGCTGCATGCTTTCTGTCTCCTAGACCTCATTTCCTGCTACTCTGTCTCAGAAACTTCACAATCAGTTTGACTAAATTTCTCATTACCTGAGGTTATGTTTGCCACCTCCTCACTCCTGTGTGTGTTTGTGTGTCTCTGTGTGTGTGTGTGGATAGATACATAGATCTGAATCATAAACTCATAGCTTTTGGTCTTTGTGTGTCACTGCCTTGTAGAACTACCTCCTTCTTCAACTCAATGATACTGGGAAGGTTGGGAGAGGGAGGGGGTGGGAGTGGGGAGGGAGGGCTCTGTTGGTCATTGCCCAGCTACTAGCAAAGCCACCCATGGAGAAGTGCATAACTCTGCTTGGGAGTTAGACCTCAGTGAAAGTCTTCAATAAGAAACTGTATAATTACTTATTGGGGGATATTGCAGAAAAAAAGTTCTTGACCAGATAAGGATTGTACTAGAGATTCTTTAATGACCCAAAGACAGATTAAATGGAATATGAAGTATAAGGGATTTTGGAGATCATTTAGCCTGTCTCTTACATTACAGAAATGAAAACTGTTGCCCAAAGTTTAAGTTACTTGCCCAAGGTCGTTCAGCTCATAGGTAGAAAGTCAAGATTTGAACATAGTAGGTCTGTTGATTTACCATTCAACACTTTTCTCCATACAACTGATTGAGTTCCAAATAGGTTACTAAGCCTACATATAGGTAGTTTTCTAAAGAAAAAGACACCATGCTCATTGGAAGCTGCTTTCTTTCTTTAGTATTAATCAAAATTTGGTCACTTCTGAAGCAAAGTCATTTCAAATCAGGGGTATAGATTTTTGGTGACAGTGAACTATTATTTGAAATTAACAGAAAGAATAGTGACATTTTACCTCTGGAATCACAATAGTAGTGCCTAGGGGCCTTCATCAGCAGGAGTAAAACATGGTCTCTGGAGGAGGTAGTGGGAAAAAGAATAAAGGTAACGTGAAATAGGATATTATAAACAAGTCAAAAACCTGCCTGAAGGTGGTTAAGTTCTAGAAAGATTTAAATGACTCCTGTACTCCTGTATCCATGGAACTTATAGTCTGGTAGGGATAAAAGACTCCAAATACATAGTGGTAATATAATACAGGATAGGTGCCTTAGAGAAATAAAAACAGATGAATGTTAGGTCTGAGAAGGGAAATCCCCCAAACCAATTTGTATATTGACTTGCACTCTATTGATTCTCAGTGTTTATGGAACATTCGTGTAAATGACTTAGGTGAAGAGAGGCAATGAGGAAACAATGGCTTCACATTCTTGGGGATGACTGGTGGGGACCAGAAAAGATAAAAGAGAAAGAAGTGACTGGCTTAGTCTTTAAAGGATGGGCAAGAATTCAACAAGAAACAATGGGGAATAATCAATAGAGAACTTACCTAAGAATCAGGATAACCTGGTTTCACCTCTGCCTCATTATAGCTGTTTGACTTCGGGCATGTCACTTAACCACTAGGGAACTTTCTGAGACTATAAATTTAAGAGAAGATGCCTCTTTGCTTTACTAGAGGAAGTTTTTCACTAGTAACTTCCTACATTGATAAACCTGAGGCTCCAATTTAAAAAAAAAGTTAGAAAGCCAGACTATGTGTTTGGGAGTCCACTTCATGTAGGGAGTTAAGCATAAAGTTAGTGAAGAAATATGAGATGAAGTTAGAAAGGTAGGCTAGGAAAAAAAAAATTAGCATAGTCCCAGATTTGGGGAAGCCTTCTTTTCACCCTTTCAGGCCCAACTCAACTGTCTTATATTCCATGCAGACTTCTAGGATTAGGTTCTAGGAATAATCCTTTCCTTTTTCCTTTCCTACTTAATTAGAGGCTGGATAAATGCTTATTAGGAATATCTTAAACAGGATTCATGATTAGAACTGAGTTTAACTAGTTGGTCTAAGGTCCTTGATAAATATGTTTCAACTATTATGGTGTAATCTTAGGCATTTCCTAGCCAAAGAGATGTACTCTGGGACATGAAGTTCTACTTGCCAGAAGGAAATATTCAGGTCTGCCAGAATATACAGACCAAAGAGAGACAGTGAATATTAAAGGGTCACTGCCACATTTTCTCTTGGAGGAGATTTTATGGAAAGAGAAAGATTGTACACAATTAGAAAGAGATGTACAAAATTCTTATATGTCAGAAGGCATGAAATGAGTACAGTCAAGGCACTTTGAGTACAATCCAAGCTGGTTAACATTTGATATATAATTCATTGACTATGTGCAAAGCATAGTACTAGATACTCAGGATACCAAGGTGCAAAATAATATAGCTGTCCTCTGAGGTCATGTCTAACTCAGAGATTTCTATGATTCCTTAATTAATAGCTAAGTAACTCTGTCAATTCCCATTTGGGGCTATTGACAGTGTAGTGTGGCCTTCTATGATTGTAAATTAACAAAAAAAATTCTCCCAAAAATAAAATGATCTGGCCTGTGCTTCCCCTGTGAGACCTTATACAAATGTATTGTTGTTTGCTTTCCTGACACATTTTATGAATAGGTATAAAATCTGCAAGATTGTGTTGGAAAATTACTACAGTGGATTTGATGAATGACTGCCATTTTTCTTGAGAAAACATTTGCCTTTCTGTGCTCCATTGGTAGTGGTGCCATCCCAGAAAGCCCTGCTGCTGCTACTTTGGCAGGTCCATCATAGTGAAACCAACAGAAAGTCAACAAAAACCTGCAAGTAGAGTCAGTCCTCTAATGGTCCAAATGAAAAAATAAAAAAACAAAACACTCGCACACACCAATTCAAGGCAGAGACAAAAAAAAGTCCCTAATTAAAAGCCGAATTGAACTAGCTCATTTTTTTTTAATCCTAAAGAGAGATTTTAGGTCTTCCAGTGATTTGCTTATTCTTAGAGACAAAAGAAAGGGAGTTTCACAGCGTGGGAGCCTAAGAGGCAAACACCCTAAGACCTCCATCATCTATTTAGCAAAGTGAACCAGGCAAAGGATTGTTATTCAACTAATAAATAGGTATTGTCTTCTCTAACTGCTAGTGACTGTAGAAGAGAAACAAACTGCAGAAAGCCTCCGTGTGGCTGTCTTTTCTGAAGCCTGTTTCCCCATCTAATTACTTTCTAAAACATTTCAGCAGCTGTCAACTAGACAGAAATTGGGAGGGAGAACTGAATGACCTTGCCACCAGTAATCTCATGGAGACAAATTGAAAAAAAGCTTGTACCTTTGAGTAAGACAGGCATGACACGTTGTTTTCTTGTTTAACTCTTTTTTAGTGTCTGTGGGGTGTGTGTGTGTGTATGTGCGCACGCACACACGTGTGTGAGTGTGTGCATGTGTGTGTGTGTGTTTCTTTTTCCCAGGGTAAGACAACTCACATGGTGGACAAAACAGACAATTTGGACACTGCATCTTCAATCCAGATGGTCATTAGTAGGTTAACATTAGCTTACCATTGCTAAGTTTGGTCAAATATTCTTAATATGGGTGATCTTCTTGGCATCATCTCTACAAAAAACAGTCATTACTGATAGAGGTTTAATTTCTAAAATTATTAGCATTAAAAGAAAAACAAATGCACAACCCCTAACCCAGACTGTGTTTTTTGGTGGGGGAGGAGAAATCTGTCTTATACACATGGACTAACTAACCATCTAGAATGTCACATCTGGAAAGGATTTTAAGGTCAAATAGGTCTAGCTCTTCCATGTCTAGAAAAGGAAAGTAACACTTAGAGAAAGGAAGTAACTTGCCTAAGGTCGAATAGGTAATAAGTAGGAAAACCAAGATGTTACTTAAGGTTATACCTATATCTACCTTCTTTATACTACACAGTTCAAGGCTTCAGTTAAATGACTTCCTGTATCACTTTCCTTCTGAGTCAAGAAACCACATAGAAAGGGAAAGTGTTGTATAATAGAACACTAGTTTTAGAGTCAAAAGACCTGAGTTCAGGTCCAGCTTATTAGCTATATAACTTGGGCCAAGTAGCTTTACCTTCTGGTCAAAGATTTCTCATTGGTAAAATCATAACACTTGCCCTTCATCCTCCAAAGATTTGCTGTATCAGGCAAGTGTGAACAGTACAGGGGTATAGAACTATATAACATTACCCTAATAAGAGTTATTATTTTACCAAAGACTATTTTATTATGACAATGTGTATATGACAAAGTGTATAGAGAGCTGGCCTTAGAGTCAGAGACATCTGTGTTCAAGCCCCACCTCTAACATGCACTGGTTTTGTGACCCTGGGCATATTGTTAAGCCTTTCAGGAACCCAAGATAGTCTGTAATACTATAGTTGAAGAGAGGGTACCAAAGTCTATAAATAGAGAGAATTCTTCATTGGAAGACCCCTATGTCACTGGAATCATAGATCTGTTTTGCAAATAAAGCAATTACAAGGAAAAAATATTAGTAGTAATAGTACCCTAGTAGTGGAAATAAGTCCTATAAAATTGCTTTTAAAAGATGTTTTTTCTATCTAGAGCCAAAATTGTCTGATCATTCTGTCAAAGCTAGGTGACATGATAGTTATAGTGTCAGGCTCAGAGTCAGAAAAAACTCATCTCTTGGAGTTCAAATCTGGCTCAAACACTTACTACTATGTGACCCTGTTTGCCTCAGTTTCCTCAACCATAAAATAAGCTGGAGAAGGAATGGCAGAGAGCTTGTGTATCTTTGCCAAGAAAATCCCAATTGGGTTCAGTTATGACTGAAAAATGACTAAATAAGAGAGGCACTCCCCCCTCTTCTTTAAAGTGCCTTCTATCTGCACTATCCCTTTTGCACTTATGGTAACACTCTGAGTTAGGCACTCCAGGTATTACCATCCCCTTTTAATTGGTGAAGAAACTGTGGTTCAGGGAAGTTAATTTATTTGCTATGAGTTACCTGTTACAAAATGCCAGAGGCCAAACTCCAAGTTTTATACCATCTGCTAACATTAGACTGCCTCCCCACTGATTTTCATTTAAAGCCATCATTCAGCAAGGATTTATTGAACACCAGTTATGTGCCAGACACTGTGAAAGGTCATGAGAAAGGTAGAGAAGAAACACACATGACATGATCCTTACCCTCAAGGAACATGGTCCAATTGGTGAGACCAGACTAATAAAGGGTAAAACGGTGCATAGAACAGTATAGTTTGGAGGACTTGTATTTTAGAAGCATTCAATGAAAGGGCATATCTACGTGTTTTATTTTTCTTTATATCTCACACAAAGCTTTGAATACTACCTTGCATATAATAGATGATTAATACATGTTGAATAAATGATCAGCATGTAGGTTGTAATGGTTAGGTATGGCAGTCATAGATGAGGTAGGAAGGTATGCTGGGCCTTTGAGTATGGGTAGTGTTTGAATTCATAGAGAGGGATAAGAAGGCATTCTAGAGGTAGGGCATCAACGTGATACAAAAAGCAGCAGGTGGAAGGGTGAAGATGTAGAAGTGAGAGAGCCTGTGTTTGAATCCTGGCTCTGTCTCCTTGCTACATAATATGAACTTCAACAAGACATTCTCACATTTCAGTCTCACTTTCTCCAGTTCATTTTATAGATAAGGAAAATGAAGCAAATTGAATTAAATAACTTGCCCAGAGTTACACAGCTAATAAGTGTCTGAGCCCAGATTTGTACTCAGGAAGATGAGTCTCCCTGGTACTTTATACTGTGCCACATAAGGTCCATCTAACTTTAAATCTATAATATCAAAAAAGCAGGATTAAGTATAGATGCTAGAAGTGAAGGGGTGAGAAAGTTAAAATGATCTGACCCTATAGCAGAACTGCAACACTGAATCATATTGGCAATAATATTTGAGAGGTAGGGTGAGAATTGATTATGAAAACACTCAGAAGCCAGGCATTTGGAATTCAATGTGGTAAGCACTGGGGAGCCTCCTTAGGTTATAGACTTGAGATAAGACTTTATGAACATGCTATTTAAGGAAGCTGAGTTTCATCTTGGCATTTTCACCTATCCACCATTACTAAGAGGTATATGAAAGGTAAAACAGAAGCTTCTGGTGTTTAATTCAGAGAACAAGTAAAGATAATGTTGCAGAAGGTTTCCTAGGACCAGATGGAAAGGATTTAGAGTCCATTTAACGTTACTGCTTGATTTCAGAACAAGATTCCATTCAGTAAATCCTTTGGTATCATTAAACACTTATTCGGTACTTGGTGCATGCTTGGTACTGTGATTCGAGTAGACACTTTAACAGACTTGAGGATGTTCTAAAAATAAATGCTATAAAAGGATGAATCACCATAGTGAGCAATTGTAACCAATCACTAACGACTAGTCAGTTCAACATGTTGAGCACCTATCTATGGGCAAAATGCCCTGGATCTTGCCTAAGGTTACAGAGGTAACAAATGACAGCCAAGATTTCAGGTAAAGCCCTCTGACCCCTGAGCTAGCTTTTCTTTTATCAAGACACTTGTCACCAAATAAAACATAAGGAAAGGTCTGCATAGCCTCCTTGTCATCCCTCTAAATACTTAAGGGTAGCTAGCATGCCTTCAATGTCTCTCCTCCAGGTAAATCATCCCCAACTTTTTTTTTGTTTAAATTTCAACTGATGTTGGCTTGGTTTGGTCTCTATACTCATCACTCCACTAATCCTCACTAGTACATGAGGTTCTTTGGAAGATCCCCTGTTCTCTCAAGTGGTAACATTCTCAAAATCTTTGCTGGTGGAGTGTATGCTTCTGCATACCTAACTAGGCTGGAAAGTATTTAAATACCCATGCGGTCATGATTGTACTATCATTGTCTAGGAACAAGTCTAGTTTATTGTACAGAGGAGAAGGTTGCTTTCCAAGTTATGAAAATTTTAGCCATAGGAAATATTGAAGACCAACTTCTAAGTTATATTTACACTATACTTCCTCATGAAAGGATTGTGATCTGCATTAGGATTAGAAATACCCACACTAATGAAATTAGAGATTTGTGGTGTAGTAAATCAATCATATTGATGAAGAATTCAAATTAGTCTTTTTGACCTGAGAGGGCAAACTCAAGAAAAAAGGTTGAAAGTTGCCAAGTTAGATTCAGCCTCATGATGTCATAGATTCAGAGTTCTTAGGGACATGAGAAGTCACCAGTTCTAATCATTCTCATTTTTTAGCTTAGGTAAGTAAAGCCAGAAAGAGTAAGTGGTTTGCCCAAGATTGCCTCCACAGAAGGAAAAAAAAGTTTCAATTATCAGAGCTGTTCAAATGGACCATCTTAATGGTCATTGTAGTCTCCCTTCACTAGAGGGTTTCAAACAAGACCTAGAGGATTTTTTGGTGTGATATTGTTTGAGGTACTATATACAGGTAAAAAAAATGGCTCCATGGCTTCTGAGGGCCCTTCCAATGCTAAAATTTTGTCATTCTGTTTCTACGTGGAAGAAATCTGCCTGAATATAAATTACTTTTCAATACCATTTTATTCTACTTCAGTCTCATTCAGAAGTTTCAACTTGCCATTCTATGAACTCCTCATTTCAACTCAACTTCATCTGAGAGGCAATGTATTGAAGTAAAAAGAGTAATACGCTTCACAACTCAAGAAAATTATATTCAAATCCTGCCTAGAAAACATTACTTTTTGACTTCATCAAGTTTCTATTCTTCTTGCAGCCTCAATCTCCTTGTCTGAAGGATAGATGTACTGTGATCCTTACAGCACTGTTTAATGAATGTGGTTGATTGATGATTAACTGATGAATGAATAAATAAATGAAGGAATGAAAACCCACTTATGAAGAACTTACAAGGAAAAATCAGTCCATGTGCTTAGTATGTCCAGTGCTGTGCTGAACCTAGAGATGCAAAAAAAATAGATTCTGCCCTCTGGATCTTGAGGGAAAGCAATACCTACAGGGGAGTAGTGGCTAGAGAAGTGTGTTTTAGTCTAGCAAATCACAAGTAAAGCAATGACATGTCCTTACCAGAATCATTGGTAGCATTAATTTGATTATGACAAAATGTGGGAAGTGGGATATAGACAAAGCAATTGAATAAAAATTAATTTGGAAAGGATGGCTCTATCAGTGGGAGAACCAAGAAAAATTTGATGCTGACGGTGATGCTTATCCCGCATCTTGAAGAAAGAGAGGCATTCCATGAAATAGGGGATGAAGAGGTATGTTATTAGAATAAAGGGAAGTATCTATTACAAAAGAACAGAGATGGAATATGGGGAATCATGAATGAAGACCAGACAGAAGGAAACGTTTATATTGTGTGATGTGTGAAGGGGCAGAAAGGCTAGAAAGATAGTTTGGAGCTAGATTCTGGATGGCTTTACAAAGTAAATAAAGGAAATAATTTATTTTGAGACAATATGGAGCTACTGGAGAATATTGGCAGGAGAATGGCATGGTCAGATCCATGCCAAAGGACAATCACTTTGGCAGCTGTGTGGAGAGTTTACTGGAGTGGTGAAATACGGGTGGCATGATTAGAATAATTAGGAGGTTGTAATAGTGTAAGTGAGAGGTGATGAGAACCTACACCATGGTGAGAATTATGTAAGTAAAGAAAAAGAGTCATAACAATGCAAAAAAAATATTGTGCAAATGGAAATAGTAAGATCTGACTAGTTAGATGGGGTTAGGGAGAATGAAATGTCAAGAATAGTGCCAACGTTACAAATCTAGCAGAACGCAAGAGTGGTGCTTCTTTGACAGAAATATGGAGATCTGGAAAATGGATAGATTTATATAGCTGTTTTGGACAGGTCCAGTCTATATGTCTCTGGCAATTTGTAATAGGTGACTGAAATTTAGAGGAGAGAGTGGGGCTGTATATGGAGACGTGAGTCAGCTGTTAAACTTGAGAGAAAATGAGGTTACTAGGAAAAAGTGTAGATGCAGAAAATAAGAAGCCCCAGGGTAGAACCCTAGGGAGCGTCTACTCTTAGAAAGTGATTATGGAGGTAAAGTGAACAAGCAAGACTGAGAATGAGTGATTAGTCAAGTAGGGAAAAAAAAGATAGCACAAAAATTCAAAGAGAAGAAAATACGCAGGAGTAGAAGACAATCATCAATGTCAAGCAAGGCAGAGAGGCTGAAAAAAGTAAGGATTGGGCCAATGTCATTCAGTGTGGCAACTGGATAACTAGAGAAAAGTAGTTCAGAACCTAGATTGCACATGGTGGGAGTAGGGGAGGATAAGGAGGGAGGAAGTAGAGATAATGAATGCACAGCTTTTTCTAGGCTGTAGGTCTTGTGCCAGAAAGGACCTCAGAGGAGATGAAGCTTTATCCTCTCATTTTTACAAATGAGGAAACTAAGGCACAGAGAATTTAAATGATTTGCCCAGATAGAAGTCAGTCCATGGATAGCAAAGAAGAGATATAAGCTAATAACTTGAAGGAGTGATAGGGCCTAGGGAAGCGTTTTTGATTTTTGCTATTATTTTTTGTTGTTACTTGTGTTTAAAAAATGCATAAAATCAGGTACGCTTAAAGCAAGTAGGAAAGGAATCTGTAGATAGTGAAAGGATAAGAAATTCGAGAAAGAGGCTCAATATACTGGACGGGTCAAGGTCAAGGATATATGTAAAAGGATGACATTGACAAGGATGACTGACAAGGATGAGCAGCCCTTCCTTCTGGACAAGATACTTGTTAATAGCCTAAGTTTGGGAGGCAGAAGACTTTGCAACTACTTTCATTACAAACATTTGGATAAAGTGAGAATATGAACAAACAAATCTGTAAAACCTAACACACCCAGAATGTGTAACATGAGTCTGCATATGACCTACAAAAGAGCATCTGTGATTCTAGTCCAATGCCTCTGCTGTTTT
>CM053769.1:247452091-247480624 GCA_028658325.1 Potorous gilbertii
TACATATGACTTAGGCTTCCATGTGGTTTAAGCAAGTCCCATGGGCCTATTAAGGAGTGAGAAAGGTCTTCCCATTTAAATTACCATTACATATGTTACGTTTTGTCATGTCATGATATATCATATATTACATATGTATCTAGCATATAATATACATGCATACATTATATATACATATGTATACATATATATACATATACAGCACTAATAGAGACAGGATCACCAGAGGGTAAGCTGGGACTATTTGGGAATACCTATTTTTAAGGGAATATCAAAAAAGAAATACAACTACATCTCACCAACTGCTGTTTATTGTTTCTACCTTTCCACCCATTTTAAAAGTCTGAGATTATCTAATGTGACAGTTTCATATCTGTCTTGTTAATGCTCCACCCTTCCTGTTCTCCCATTTCAGCAAGCTCTTCCCACTACATATGACTTAGGCTTTCATGGGTTTAAGCAGGTCCCATGGGCCTATTAATGAGTGAGAAAGATCTTCCCATTTAAATTACCATTACATATGTTATGTTTTGTCATGTCATGATATATCATATATTAAATATGTATCTAGTGTATAATATACATGCATACATTATGTATACATATACACATATGTGTGTATACACATATGTGTGTATGAGTTGATCTATAGATTGCACTTATGTATTAAGTACTTAATGCTAGAATACTGATCTAGTAATTAACTGCATTATCTCATCCAAGTAATTAAATAGAAACTGGATTAACAAAATCAATGAATTCACACATAGGTGATAAACATATTTCAAGGAAGTGATTTGTTAATAGCGTTTTACCATAAGATTTGGTTTATTAGCAAGTATTTTAAATTCAGATATTTGTTTTCATACTATTTTTCATGAACACTCTTTTATGGAATTTTCTTAGGACATCCACAGAACTCATGAGCATGCTACTTTCTTAATGTGGAGCTCATTTATCACATGGAGATTAGATCACAAATCTAGAACTGGAAAGGATCTTAGAGACCTTCTAGGCCACCCATACCATTTGAAGAAACTGAGACCTAGGGAGGTTAGACTAATTCTTGTGATCCACAGGTAGTGAAATTTGAACCTGGGTCCATAGGCTTTTCACTTTACTCTTATGCGTCAGAAATTTCATTCTTACACCATCTAATTTATAGCCAGAAGAGATTTTAGATATCATCTAGGTCACCTACTTTCTGAAATGTTGACAGACTCCCCTCTCCCATCATTGAAGCTTCTGTCCCCCTACCACCACCATTCCATATGGGGAAGACTACACTTCCCATGAGCTCCCTTAATGATAAGTGGCTATATATCAAGATAGCAGGCCAGCTTGAGTTAGCAGAAAGGAAAATCAGGAGATGAATCAATCCAATGAAATGATTAAGGCAAGGCTTTATTGTGAGATGTAGAAAGTGGAGTGGGTAACTGATGTAAAAAAAAAGAGAGGAAAGAAAGAGGTTAAGTTAATGAATAAAACTGTCAAAGTGGGTTTAGAAAATAAAGGTAAATACCATGGAAAGCAGAAAGACAATAGCAATCACTCAAGGCTCTGCTATCAGTTTCCAATTTACAATAGAAAATAAGAACATTTCAATTAAATAAGTATATACAAAGTAATCACTTTTTACTAGCCCATCATTTTCTAAATTGGTGTATCTGGAAGTCAGGGGATAGGACAAAGCATTTGATGTAAAATAATCAGGGCCATTTTGGTTACTGGATCTGTGCCTCTCAAACTGTTACATTTTCCCTCTATGGTGGGGAAGTTCGAGGGAAAATAATTGGTTTCTCTGTTGTTCCACTGGGTATTTTCTAATTAACTTTTCCAGGAAATCCAAGTAATATCTTCAAATAATTAAAGACTATTATCATATTCTCCAAATATCACTAGCACTTGAAAGACAGTATTTTTCTATTATTGTTCCCTCTATCCCTCAGCCAAGAAGAAAATGGACCTGCATAATAGATTCAGATAAACACTCAAAGGTATTTACATGGTATAAGATTAGGATGAAATTTTCACTGATATTTCTGGGGCTTAGAAGTTGTGAGGGTCCTAAAAGCTGCCTATGTTAACTCTAAAGCTCACATAATCCTAAACCAACTGGATTCATGTTCAGGTCTAAAAAATCTACTTTGTGAGGAGTAGATTTTTATCTAAAAAACCTAATGAAAGAAGAATGGCAAGGAAACCAGTTTAACTCAATTTGACAAGTATTTGGTAGAGATTTAACTATGTATAAAGGCAATGAAACTACAAAAACAAAACAAAATAATAAAACTATTCCTCCCTCAAGTAGATTACAATTTACTAAGGGAAACAACATGTAAGCAGATAAGTTAATGCAAAATCTATAAAATGAAAAAGCAAGCCATTTTTCCAGTGTGGTTTAGTAGCCTCTATTCAATAGTCATGTATACAATTACTAGGGAAATAAAATATGGATGGCACAGTGGATAGAGAGATGGGCCTGTCTCTAGTCAGGAAGACCTCAGTTAAAATCTGATTTCAGATAATAGCTGTGTGACCTTGGGCAATCACTTAACCCTGTTTGACTTGGTTTTCTCACCAGTAAAATGAGCTAGAGAAGAAAATGATGAACCACTCCAATATCTTTGCCAAGAAAAGCCTAAATGGAGTCACAAAGAGTTAGATGCGAAGCAGCATTCAAATGCAGATCCCCTACAGATAAATCTAATACTCTTTCTACTAGGCTACAAAACTATATTTTCTTATTAACTACTGACCTAAAGTTCCTGACATGCAAACTGCTTATGGATAGAATCCATTCTAAAGTAAAGAGTGAGTGAGTATTAAATAATCCCAGCTTCATAGGTTAGAGAGAAACAGAAATAAGACACACAGTTGACCATCACAATATGGTCTTTCAAGCCATGAGATCATGAGTTCTCCCATAAAACACAGGTTTCCCTGAAATTCCTTCACATGGAGTCCATTTGTATGGGCCATTCAATCTAACCTAAATAATTATTGTATGGTCATACTCAATGAAATAAGTTTATTACTTAAACCAAATTGTCTGTGCAAGGACTTCTGACAAATATGTTTCACAGACTCTTTACTTACAACAGTATTTTGATGCCTTAAATCTTGTAGACATGGGGGCTGTATGGGTCCTAATATTTAGAAAACCATCTTCTCTCCTTCCTTTTCCTCCTACCAACATACACACACACACACACACACACACACACACACACACACACACACTCACAATTTAACTTTGAAGTTATTAAATTATTTGTGGTCAGGAAAGGAGAAGATGTATATCTGTGCTTTTTCTTTTTTTTGCCTTGTTTTTTATCCTTTTGTGAATCATACGATTCCTAAAGTTAGAGCTAGAAGAGATCTTAGAGGTCATATGGTCAAACCCTATTATTTTATGAATGAGGAAAACTAAGTCACCATGAACTGAAATAACTTGTTCAAACCCAAGCACTCTCACCATAAATCATCATGCTTTCTACTTTGCCTCATGAGATTTTGGGATAAGGCAGAGGATGTATTTCAAATCAAGTTGCTAGAGATTTCAAAAAGGCTCCTTCCCTGAAGAAAATTCATTAAAATTATTCATTTGTCATTTGCATGTCCATGCATTCCTTCTGTAAATTTAACTCATTGGGAAGGCTACCTTTAAGAGTAGGCATTAAATGTACAGTGGCTGTTAACTGCTGATGCATTTCGAGATAAAAGGCAGGCAAAGTATGATCTATGGACCATCTGCTGCTCTTTCTTTTCTTGTATGACCTTCAAGTTAAAAATGGATTTTACAATTTAAAATAAAGTTCATAGTACTTAAAAATTCTTAGTTCATGGGTCATTCAAAAAAATAGGAAGTGTTCCTGATTTTGTCCCTCCTTTCTTAATCCCTGCCTTACCTGGGAGTAACAGATCACCTAACTAAGCTAAGAGTTTGACCTTCTGGGGCAATCTCCAGGCTTCTGTACAGGTTCATAGCTTCTGATCATTTTTTGCTGAGTACTATACCAGTCAAAGTCATAGTATTAGAAGAGCAAAGAACCAAAAGAGAAAATCAATGTGCCTGGAAAGGTTACAAGCTAGCAGATATTACATAATTTAAGCTTATTATCTCTCTTAACCCACTCTACATTCTAACCAACATTGGGCTACCAGTGGTTCTACAGTCTCACCTGGATTCCTTCCAGTGGTATGTATTGCTTTTCATGTCTACTTTATGAGGTATTCTTTAGACACTCAGATCAGCCTTCATCTTCTTCATAAAGCTTTCTCACATCAACACCAGAAAATAAATTTCTCCTTCTTTATGTTTCCCTAAAGCATTTATTATTAATCACACTTATGCTTCCATCACACGCCATCACATTAGGATTAAATTCAAATAGAAATAGGACCACTAAACCCTACATAAGTATCCCTGCAGGTGCATATTGACTTAGAAAACCACATATTAAGAATGTCTTATTGATTTTTTTCTTTTTATTTTGTTAAGTCTTTCCCAATTACATCTAATCTAGTTCAAGCTTGTTTTATGTTCCTTAGTGTACTTGCACTATTTCCTTCACTCCAGAGTAGATGTTTTACATATTGTTTTAAAGTTTATAAAGTCTTGTTCACAACAACAGTAAGTAAGTATTATCACACATTTTTAGATGATACAATAGAGATTCAGAGAAATAAACTAACTTTCCTGTGTCCATAGACCTAGTAAATACTAGGGAAAGGACATAAACCTAGATCTCTTGATTCTGAATTGAATGCCATTTTTACTATGCTATGCTGCTTCTCTAAATAAAAAGTAGTTTATATTAAAAAAAACTTTAATGATTAAGGTTATGAGTGGCACAAATGGTCATCAATAGATAGCCAGGCATTAGCATATTGGACAATATAACCAGTTATGACTCCCATGCAAGAAGGCACACATACACCCTTGACTCCATACAAATGTCATTCCTGAAGATGAGTTATTTGATAAACAGACTGAGTGCTATACTGATATCCTAGACTCTCATGTATTGGAGAAATACTCTTGAGAGAATTTATTGGAGAATCAAGAAATCAACAAGGACCAATTAAGTACATATTACCCTCCAGGCACTGTACCAGAAGCATATAACAAAAAGAAAGGAAAATATTTCCTGCCTTCAAGAAGCTTACATTGAAATGATGCAAAAAAAGTTTGCATTTAGGGATTCTCACAGACAGAGATGAGAAATGGAACATTATGCATGAATGACTCCAAGTTTGGACAAATCATAGGAAAGGAATAATATGCAATGAGCCTGGAAACAATCTAAAGCTAGATTGTGAAAGGCCAACACTGGCATTTATCTTTTATTCCAGATATAATAGAGAATTTTGAGTAGGGTAGTGAAAAGATTAGAAATGTGCTTCACAAATTCACTTTGACATGCATTTGTAGAGTGAACTGAAGACAGAAAAAATGGACATAGGTGCCATAGGATGAGAAGGTGTGACTAAGAGGTGAATTTATGTTATAAATGCACATGGCTTAGATCAAATTACCATTGAAATATGGAATATTTATAGAGATAATGAATGTGAAAGTATTTTTTAATACTTAAGACTCATGTAATGTAAGATGCTGCTGCTGCTGTTGGCATTGTCATTGCTGATACAGTTGATGTACATTGCCACTTAAAAAATGAGTTCAGGTCTCCAGATCTAGGTTATCTTCCATAGCAGTAAAATAATTAGTAGGTATGATTATAGTATCATCATCTATAATCTCTGAGGAATCATTGAGACTAGAATGGGAGTCAGCAATCTGGAGATGATCAAATCTTATGCTGAATTTTAAATGGTAGATTTCAGACAATAAAGAAAGATTGGAATTGTCCCGTGATGAACTTCTAGAAAAAAAAATCAAGCTTTCTGAGAATTTGAAAAAAAGAAGCTGTGATTAGTGAGTCATGATAGATTCAAGAAAGAAGATGAAGAAGAAGAAGAAAGAGGAGAAGGAGAAGAAGAAATGAAGCAAATTGAAACTAACCTCCTTTCTCATTTTTACTGTGATATGAAATACTGGATCAAAAGAATGCTATAAATTTGTGGTATAGCTTCATTTTGGGAACAAAAATTGGAATTGAAAATTTGGAATTCATTTGACAATATTTTGTATCAGATATTAAAAAAAGGAGAGAAAAGTACTGCCTAAATGAAATCACAAATATGTATATTTGTGGTTGAATATTTCCATTAAAAAAATAAAGGATCAATCAAACAACAAACATTATTATTATGTAACTGCTATGTGTTAGATGAAAAAAAAGAGAGAATGTCTGCCCTCATAAAGTTCATATTCTACCTGAGTAACAACATGTACACATATAAGTATGTGCAAAATTTGTATAAAGAAGGCACAAGTTAATCTCAAGGGAGGGAGGATAGGCACTTAAGTAGAAGAATGGGAGATGAGCTTTGAAGGAGAGATGGATGTAAGAAGGAAACTCATCTATGGCATATGAGACAGTCTTTACAAAGTTATTGAGTTGGAATATGGAAAGCCATGTGCGAAGAAGACCAAGAGGGCCAATGTGACTGGGCAGCCAAGAGTACTAAGGGGCGTACTGTGTAAGGAGCCAGTAAAAATAAGCTGGATTAGCCAACAAGTACAAATACAGTCCTGTTGTTGTCAAGTTGTGTCTGACTCTTCATGTTTCTGTGTGGGATTTTCTTGGCAAAGATACTAGAGTAGTTTGCCATTTCTTTCTCTCATGGATTAAGGCAGACCGAGGTTAAGTGACTTGCCCAGAGTCACACAGTCAATAAGTATCTGAGGCCAGATTTGGACTCAGGTCTTCCTGATTCCAGATCTAGCACTATTCATCTGAGTCACCTAATAGCTTACAACCTTGACTGAATAATAATCAACATTTTATCAATATTTTGGGTGAAGCTACAAAATCATGCTTGTTAAAAAGCATACAATTTTGGCCTAATAGTCATCAACATTTTTATCAATGATGTGTATTGTCATAAAATCATGTTTATCAAATCTGCAGATAATATGAACTTGGAAGGCATAATTAATATGATACAAAACAGACCAATGATAAGGGTAGCAGCCTTGCTTAACACACAATACTATAGCAAGGTAATAGTTGTGGAAGCACTTGGTAAATGGTAAAGTACTCTACAAATTAAGGCATTATTGCTGGGAAGTTGAGGGCTACCTTGTCTGCTTTCTTATTAGGCCACAAAATCCTTTATCTTAGTTCACTGTCACTTTACTCTTTTAGGGAAACCATTATCACTGGTACATATTTCACCTCCCAAGCATCAGTCTCAGTCCAACGTGTTGACAGTAGAAATAACCAGTAATGGTCAGAATAGCAGCCGAGGGGCAGAGGAGACATCCCCGTGTTTATGTTTCATGGAGGTGGCTTTGATGAGCTAGGGCTCTCACCTCTGCCAAAGCCCATCCTGCCGGCCTCCAGCTGACATCATGTGAATCCCGGACTGGCTGCTGCAGCATGCTTTGTGTCAGTTACACCAGCAGATACAGTAAATGTCACTCCCCAGAGCTGCACGTTTACCGAATTAGTCCTGGTGTCAGTTGTTATCTGGCAGTGGTCAGTTGCCAAGCCAAGGCTGCATTTTGAGAGTGGCTTGTTTCCAAGTGAAAAAGCACAGACCTCACAGAGAAGCTTGAAAAACTACAGACTCCTAAGTCTTTGAGGACCGCCAGACTGTGCAAGGTCCTGTTGTTCTACCAAATAAGGTCTCCCCAGTCCACACAGTTTGCTTATATGCAAAACAAGTCCATTTGGAAACGCATTTTGTGTCTGTGATGGTAGAACTAAGAGTTCCATCATACAGAGATGAACTTTTGTTAGCCAATTGTTTGATTATCTGTTAGGCCAATAATGGTTAAATGGTTTTCAGTCTCTTGCAGACCTATGCATTTAGAGTCAAGCAGACATTTATAGTTTTATCAAGGGAAAACAAACAAAATATTATCATTTCTTGACAAAACTGATCCAATGGAAGTGATTACAGAATACTGAAAACAAATAAAACAATTATTTAAAAAAAACAAGGAAACAACAACAACAAAATGATCCAAATGCGATTTGTTCCATGGTGGGAAATTCCAGTGTGAAAACTTCCTCCATTGATATAGATTAGTAGACCTATATCATGTAATTTGCAGATTTGGAGTCACGGGGAACACTGAGGGATTAAGAATTCCTTTCTAGTACCATCGCAAGTGCCTGTCCAAGGCAGAACTTGAAAAAAAGATCTTCCTGACCACAGGTGTGGTTTTCTACCCACGTTATAGAAGCATTTCTCTGGCCTCAACTTTTGTTTGTCATTTCTGGCCCATCCAATTCTTTGTGACCCTTCCTGAGGTTTTCCTGGCAAAGATACTGAAGTAGTTTGCCATTTCTTTTTCCAACTCATTTTACAGATGAGGAAACTGAAGCAAACAAGAACTAAGTGACTTTCCCAGAGTCCCACAGGCAGTAACTGTCTGAGGCTGAATTTGAATTCAGGTCTTTCTGACTCCAGGCATTCTATCCATTGCATCACTAGCAACTCCCACAGTCAACATGATACAGTGGGGAAAGAAAAAATAAATGGGCTCTGGAGTCTAAAAACTTGCTTGAAATTCTATCTCTGATGGTTACTATTCGTTTACCTTGGCCAAGATGTTTGACTTCCTTAGGCCTTGATTTCCTGATTAGAAAAATGAGGATGTTTGACTAAGGTTTATGAGGTCCATGCTGAATTTCCTTTCCATGGATGATAGAAAAATGAGAGGCGCAATATATCCAAGTTTTGTTTCCCTCTGTTGTTTTGCAAAAGTGTCAGCCTTGGATGCCTTGAAGTGGTTATTTGCTCTGGGTAAGTCTCAGGTCTTTCTTAGCTATTTGGCTAAAATAGCATTCCTCTTATGCAAATGTTTCTTCCTATTGCAATATATCACCCTCCCCAGTTTATTTTAGTCTTGGCCTTTATTATGGCTGCATGTGTTAAGCCTTTTAAGTTTTTGCATCTTCCCCCTCCCAGCCTCCTAGGGCCTAATGTTGGTGGGTGGGGAATATACACAGCCACACCCACCCAGCGGCTTTGATTTAACCAAATGAAAATACTCCATTAGATTCTTTTTTGAGAGTAGAGCAAAGAAAACACATGGGCCCTGGGGTGGATGGAGAATAGTATTGGCTTTAAGATAAATTAAAACTGGAAAGGATCTTAGAGATTATATCTTCTTTTTTTAAATAGAGGAAAATAACTGAGGCCATCTAATCCAATAATCTTATTTTACATATGAGGAATCAATCAATAACAAACAACATTGGTAAAATGGGGAATTTGAACCCTGGTCATCTGACTGTAGCCCTACATTGTCTCCTCAAACTAAGTGAGTTACTATAAAATTAAGTGACTTGCTTAGGTCCATACAGTTATCAGGTCTCAGAGCTGAAATTCACATTGAAAGTCCAATCTGCTAGATGTCCCAAGTCTATGAAAGGCAAGTTGTGCCAGAGACTATGGGAAAACTCAGGAAAATGGGGGACTAATATTAATAATATTATAAATTAATATCAATTAAATTAATTTATTATTATATCTGAAAAACATCTTATTAATTCTGGCAAAATGTTGAGAAACTGTTAAGGGTCTTGTTGATTGAATGCATAGAAACTCATAAACAAATCAGTTTATGAGAATTTATTAAACTCATCTATGTTGTTAGCCTGTTAGGCTGTAACAATTAAAGCCCAAAATGATTTTAGAGAGCATCTAGCTCAAGTGCTTGTTTTTGGAAATTTAGGAATCTAAGGACTAGAAGGTTTTGTTTTGCTTTTTTAATTTCCTCAACTTTTCCATTAACAAGATTTTTAAAAATTATTTTGTCTCTCCTTGTTAAGCAAATCAAACAAACTGTCTTTCTAAGCAAAGAAAACAAATCTCTAAAACAAATTCTTAAATATATATATATATATATATATATATATATATAAAATCTGTCAAAATTGAATTTTAGATTAATCATGTCCTAATTTTTTTTATCTTTTTCTGCACTTTAAATTCATTATTTCTCTGTCAGTAAGTGAATGGTATGTTTCACCTTTATTGGTTTTTATTCCTAAATTTTTTTCATTTCATTGATCATAGTCCTAAAGTCTTTCAAAGTTATGTTTCAATATAATGTAATTATATTATAATTACATGTCATATGTATATATATATATATATATATATATATAAAATGTAATAATATAATGTTTATATAAATTGTTCTACTTCTGATCACTTTAATCTGCACTAATTCCTAAATACATCAGTTTCCTTGAAATTGTTCATTTCATAATTTCTTGGGGCATGGTAATATTCCACTACATTTACATACCTCAATTTAGCCAGTCATAGGTTAAGTGAAATACTTAAGAGAGACAGGCAAAAAGTAGCTGAGCCAAGATTAAAACTCAGTCCTTTTGATTTCAAATCCAGTGTTCTTTTGATTGCGCTGTGCTGATTCTTTGTTTAGCCAATATAGACAACCTGGCATTTTTTATCTCACATCCATGAAGTCAAGACTGAGTTGACATTTACACTTTTTTTGGGAAAAGTTCATCCGTCAAATGTATAGGTGATACAGAGATCTTGCTCAACGAAATGATAGATTGTGTATATGTATGTATATGTGTATGTATATATGTAGACACATCCTATATATGCATGTATGCACATATGTATGTGTACATATAAATATAAACACAAGCACATATATGTAAGCATATACACACATCCCCTAGGAATATTGAGGAATAAGGTATCAAACTAAACAGCTAACTGACTGACAGGGGTTAGGAGATAAAGTAGGAATGATTACATTCTCATCCTAAGTCTTTTGGACAGCTGGCCTACAGCACCATTTTTTTTTCCTTTTGTGGTCGAATTCTATTTCCTTCCTCTCTTAGTGTATCTTAACTACACTTAGCAATCACCCTTTCAGGCTGGAGGGGAGGCTGCTTGGAGAGGCCACCTGGGGAGCTTTTGAATGGCATATCTATAACCAAAGAACTTACAATCCCATTTCAAAAGCACCCTGGGCCTCACAAGGGCTTTATGGAGTGGTAGCAGAGCTCTGAAATGGAAACCAGCATACCAAAAGTGTTCAGTGAGCTGTCCTATGTAACTCCCTGTTCTTTTCTTACTGTTTAAGATTTCAAGGCACAAAACACTCTCAACCTTCACTCTTCCTCATAATCAACAGCCAATAAACTCGAGGTTGCTGTCATCTACTCTCTTTGTCAGTTTGCTCCATGTGTATCTTTTCTTAAATACTGGGTGGCATCTGCGGTGAGCAAGAAGACATCTCAAGAGAGAAATAGCAGAGGGCCCTGGGTGTGGATGAAGACTTATTTTCACCTAGTTCTACTGAACAAGCTTAAATGCTATGTCTTGATTGAGTCAAAAATCCCAGGGAATGAGTTTCTCTCAGTCTTACCCTACAGCCCCAGTGTTAATTAGTTTTCAACACTGCATTACCCAATGGAGCATTAGTCTACAAGTGACTGCTTTCAGACATCCAAAGTGAGAACAGAATTCCCTGTTTCTCTGAATTTGCTTCAAGAGAAAAAAAAAATCATTTTCTTAGCATCACATTCATTGTCAAATATATTCTTCCCACCTATCTTACCAAACCATCTTCCTTTAAAACCAAGATTGGAAAAAGAAGAAAGAAAGAAGGGAAAAAAAAGAAAAAAAAACAGTTCAGCCAAACCAAATGACATAAGGGGTTTACCAAATTGCATGCATATATATACATATATATATGCATACATGCATATATACAAATACATATTTGTATATATACACATACATACACATATACTTATACACATATGTGTGTATATACATATGTGTGTGTGTGTGTGTGTGTGTGTATGTGTATTCCATACCTTTAGATTCCCACCTTGGCAATGAAGACAGGGAGAAGCACTTTTTCACTTCATCTCTTAACACATACTTGGTCACTGTAATTACATAATAACCCATAATGTTGCAAAAATAGGTAAGTAAAAGTTCACAAATACAGTGACCATTTCTGATAATGTATGTAATATTCTGCCCTTGTTGTTTTGTAGGGTACCTGGGTGGTGTAGTGGTTAGAGCACTGGACTTGGAATCAAGAAGACTCATGTTTGTGAGTTCATATGCAGCCTTAGACACTTACTGGCTGTGTGACCCTAGACCAGCCACTTAACTCAGTTTCCTCATCCATAAAAGAAGTTGGAGAAGGAAATGGCAAACCACTCTGTGATCTTTGCCAAGGAAACCTCAAGTGGGTTCATGAAAAGCCTGAAAAGACTGAACAACAGCAGCAGTCTTCTGTTTGTCTTCAGTGAGAAAGGAGATATTATTCTCTGGAAACATTACTATTCTTTTTTCCAGTTGTTCGGATTTGGCTTCTTTTTGGTTGTCTTTTCATTTATGTTATGATGGTCATGTTATATATTGTTTGGATTCTACTTACTCCACCTACCTTTGGATCACCCTATTATTGCTAGGTTACTTTTTAAAGATTCTTTCCATTTTTATTTTTGTACATTTCTTTCTGTTTCACTTTGCCTCTGCATCCCTGTCACCTAGCAAAATACTTGTTACATAGAAAACACACAGAATATTTGAATGATTATAATTATATTGTTTCCTGATTTTGCTGACTTTATCCTGCCTACCCCAGATAGCTATTATTAAGAAAGAAATCATTGTGAAGAGGAAACTGAATTTGCTCACCACTACAAGCAATGTAGCTACCTACTGACTAGTTGACACTAAAAGACAGATAGACACAGGAGTCCAGGGATTATCAGCATCCCTGAGACCATTGGTTTTGCTTCCAGCCCAATCACTATGGCCATCATCTGGAGAAGTAGCTACTGTGCAGAAGGAAACAGCCATTCTCACTGATTGCCAACTGACTGGCACTCACAGGGAGGCAATTCAGCCTAGCTGAAGTAATCTGGCACCTTGAAAGAGAAACAGGAGGCATTTTGTCCCAGGCAAGTCAAGTGACTACCACCATTTTGACCACCTTATCCCCTCAAATCCCAAAGACACATCAGGACCCTGAAGACAAGAGTCCATGGGAATGGAATGTTTCCAGTACAATGTCTTCAACTACAATTCTGGGGTGCAAACCCTTTGGAGATGTAGACTGGATATTGCCCCTGAGAGTTCAACAATACTGAAGACCCAAGAGATCATATTTCTTGGTATAGTACTTGGCACTGCAAAATGTTCAGCAACGGAAACTGAAATGATTTTTCAGTTAAAGTGAATATTAAAGGCCTTCATATATGCTTTTCTGCTGCACCCTAATAGGAGCTCTCTATCTGAAACCTTTTATATGTGTGTATGTACACACATTCCTACACACACGTTTATGTATATATATACCTATATATACATACATATATATTTAGACTCCCCTTTTAGAATGTGAGCTCCTTGACAGCAGGGACTGTCTGGGCTTAATAGATGCTTTGTTCATTTATTCATTAGTTCACATAAAGTACTCCAATGTTCTCTGAGTTCTTCATATTTATTTTCTCCCAGGATGGAACTATATATCATTATACTCTTGTACCATAATTTTAGTGACTATTTCCAATTAATGGGCATGTATTTTATGTTTGGGGTCTTGAATCCTTTGCTAACTCAAAAAGTTCAGCAACTAATACTTGAGTATATCTGGCTGATATACTTTAGAACTTAATAATTTCACAGTTTTATCCAAATTTTCTGAAGCTTGTGAAATAATAAATGGAAGGGGCACTGGGTTTGTTTAGGGAAGAAATGGATTTGAGTCTGTGTCCTGTCAGTTTCTTTAGCATCTGCATGCTCCTGAGCAAATCACATTACCTCTCAAGGTCTCAGTGCTTTTATATCTAAAAATGGAGATGATAAATAAACTTACACTACTCACCTCACCAGATTGCTGTGAGAAAAGTACTTTGTAAACTCAAAAAGCAATAGAAATGTGTAATTATGAATGTGTCAAATGGGTGAATGAATGAATGAAAAAGTATTCCATCAAGTGAGTATGGTGGGCAAAATATGTTAATATCTAAGGATTCATATATAAAAGCTAGGAAATTTCCACTTTTAACAAGCCCACAATCTAATAGAGAGAGAAGCAAGATCATGGGTCTAAAGAGAATTCTTCTGAGGCAAATTGTGGCACTATACATTTCCATCACTGTAGAGGATAAAAGAATGAAGAAGACTAACCTTATGACTGTATTCATGTGACACCAAGTATACAAAAAGAGCTTTTAGTCATATTCTCTGGTCATCTACTCTATGTATGTGTGTGCCATAGGATGGATATCATGGATCATACAAGTTCAAGAAAAGAGCATGGATTTGGAATGCTAGGATATGGACTGGAATCCTGAGTCTGTTACATATATGATACTGGGTTGTCACTTATCGTTAGTCTCTTCCAGGATTACATCTGACAATCCTAAGCAAAACCTCTACCCTATATTCAATGTATGTAAAATGAAAGAATCTGCCTTGATTAGCTGTCGCTACACAGGTCCCATTGCTCTATAAAGGTATAGTCACTACATTGTATGTTGAACATAGAAAAATACTGAAATTAAAATATTTTCTGAAGAAGAAAATAGAATTAATATGTAAATATATATGTTCAAAGCAAAACATATTGATGTTGAAATAGATAAAACCTATTTAGCAATATCACTGAGATTAGATGGGATTTTACCTCCACCATCTGTTTTCATTTTCTCTGTGATCTAAAAGCAGGATATTCTTTATCAAATTGAACACAAACTCTTCAAAATAAAATTAACTGGAAATTAATAAAAGTGTAAAATCAAGCTCCTATGAGACTTTGCTATCAATGAACATATATCCTTCATTACAAGTCAAGACATATATGAAAGCAACTTGCAATTTACACTGTTTTTATTTATCTTTTCATTAAAATTAAAAAAAGATATGTCCACTAAATTTTTAAGCAGAGTTGGACAAATTGAGGCACGGTATAATGGCACAGCTTGAGTGTTCTCCATGAGATTATAACTTTTCAATTCTGCCAGAAGAAATCAAGCAGTTTTTCCCAAAATGCAGAAAACTGGAGGCCCATTTTCATAATAGGAATCACAAAGAAAACATGCTACATTTGCAAAATAGGAAGCATTGATCAGTGGGAGACTCAGATGGAAAGGCAGGGGGAATGGTGAGTATAAAAGAAATCAAATCCCCATTAGTCTAGAGAACTAGAACAGGAGGAACGTATCTGTTGTCATATAAAACTTGACTATTTCCCATGAGGGAAATGCTATTAGTAGCCTGGAGCTGTCCACAGCTAGAAAAATATTCTGATCTACAAGCAGGGAGGTATTAGCATTATTAAGCTAAGGTTCAAAGAGAAATTAACATTCTCAATCCATAGAGTGTGCCCAATTCCTGTCCCTCCCCTCTTCTTCATCCTGCTTCTCCTCCTCTTATTGCTACTATCAATGTTATAATGGCTAACATTCATAAACACTTTAAGATATGCAAAGCACTTTACCAATGATCTCATCTGATCCTTAGAATCACGCAGTGAAATGTTATAATTAAGCCTCAAATTTTACAAATGAGAAACTGAGTTTGAAAGAGGCTTAAGTAACTTGCCCTGGGTCATAAGGCTAATACTGGAGAGAAGATTAGAATTCAGCTCTTTCTGACTCAGTATCTAATTCTCTTTCCATTGTACCAACTTTCTATTACTGCTTGCCTTCAAGCCTCCTATTTGAATAGGGGTTTTCAACATCTTGTGGATTATTTTTTCTGTTGGTTCTTGTTCTTCTCACCACCACATTGTTCATCTTTTCTTTCTATAATTCCTATTTTAATGACAATATGTTCCCCCTTTGAGTGAGTTTCCTTTGCTTTGGAGTCTTTATCAATTGATATGCTACCACTGAAAACTTCCATCTAGACCAGGCATCATGCTGGTGTTACATACAGCCCATGCCATGAAGTGCTCTTAATCATAGTCTATGGCCTAACTTAGGCATAATAGTAAGTATATATTAAGGACATTGTGAAGTTTTGAAAGGATCACTGCCTTTGGAGCAACTGAACCATAGTTTGAATACTGGCTCTATTAAGAACATGTAATGTATGACTTTATGGGAATCACATATTCTCTGTAGGACATAATTTCCTCATCTGGAAAGTGAAGATATTGGACTAGCTAAGAGGCAACTAGGACATACCATGGACAGAACACTTGCTCTGGATTCAGGAAGACGGAAATCCAAATCTAGCTTTGTACTTCCCAGGTGTGTGACCCTGAACAAGTCAATTAACCTCTGTCAGCCTCACTTTCTGCATTGGCAAAATAAGGATGATAATGCTACCCATCTTCCAGGGTTCCTGTGAGGATAAGATATTTGTAAAGTATTTTGCTAACCTTAAAGCACTACAAAAAAGTGCCATATAAATGCTAGGTGTTATTGTCTTTATTACATGATCTCAAAGGGCCCTTCCAGTACTAAACCCCATGATGCTATGATTGCATAAGCAGATGACTTCTAAGGCTCCTTCCAGCACTAAACAATGTCATTTTATGTAAAATTGTGATTCATAAAAACTATGCAAATAAGGCAGTGGCTAAATAATTCTCTATCATCCTGGGTAGGATTGGGACTGGATCTTTAATTTCTTGATAAACAAAACTTCCAGATGAGCAAATTCATCAGAGAAGGCCAGTACTCTCACTGAAATTAAGAGTTTTAGAGAGTGCCTGAGAGCACTGAGAAGTCCTGGGTCACACAACCACTACATGTCAGAGAAGAGCTTGACATGAGGTATTTGTTTAGTGACTGGTCCTTTATTTCTCTAGTATAATGTAGTGCATGGAGGGCCTCAGAGCAAAGACCTAACAGTGATTCATATTGGCTATATGATCCTGAGTGAGTAACTTAACCTCTGAGTACTTTCAATCAAAAGCATCAAAAAACAGGGTTGCATATGACCCAGAACATTTCAAGTATGCCCGAATCAGATTTAAATGTAGTTTCTAATGATGTATTAATACATGTATGTATTAATATATGAGTATGTATGCTTGTATGTATGTATATACACACATACATAAAGTTACATATATAAACATGTGGTTCTTCTAAGTCAAAATACTATTGACAGGGATCCCAATATATATGATTTGGTATCCTCCATTTCTATTTTAGTTTGACACCACTGCTCTAGGCAACTCTCTAAGACTCTGTAATTGCAGATAATGTATGAGATGCCTAAGTCGAGGACAGTTTTCACTGGCCTCTCCTCATTCTGGTGAAATCTCAGAACTGGGCCCACTCAAAAAAATAAAAATCTGAAGGTAGTACAAAAACTGTTAATCATTGTGCAGAGTCTTGATTAATTTCAAGTCATTCTGAAATACTCCCCTGTGTATTAAAACTGAATTATACTTTAGTTCCATCAAAGCTTATATAATGTGGATTTAAATGTCATAGCTTTAATACACCTCTGCTTTGCTTTATGACTCAGTTTATTCATAGGCCTGATGTTTATGCCTTATCTTATGTACAACTATCATCCAAATCAAGGGCAAAAGGAGGGACTAGATACAATTATCAGAGGAAAAAGAGAAGTGGTAATGAAGAGTGCCAGGACTGTTGAGAAGGATAATTTTCTTATGGTAAGTGAGAAAATTTTCTCTTCCTCACAATCTATACGCAGAAGAAGTTGATTTAAAAAAAAAGGCAACTAACAGAGAAAAGTTGTCTAAAAAAAGACTCATAGGAATTTTAAAAATTGTTCTTTTATAAACTTTAAAATACCAACTGGTTGAGTAACTCCAAATAGGATGCAAATCTAACATTCAGTTATAGCATTAATAAATAAAATAAATGATAGGTGGCTTTAATAAAATACCTTAAAGTTTTCAAATTACTTTACATATTTTATCTCATTTGAGTCTCATAAAGAGGAGGGTACTTTGTCTGCTTCTTCATCATCATCCTCTTCATCATCATCTTCATCATCATCGTGCTATTCATCTTCTTTCATCTTTTTGGATGGTGTTCAAAAAAAAAAGGCCCTTAGGAAAAGTCACTATCCTGCTACTGTTTCTTTTCATTTAATAACCTGCAATTTAACATGTATGTGGGGAAACTATTGAACTTTCTAATTCACAAAGTATTAGAATATAGTAACATAATCTATAGGTGAGAAAATTATTGAGCTTTCTAATTCACAAAATATTAGAATACAGTAACATGGACTCACTGAAACCATTTTTGGGACAACTTTAGCAGCAGATAGAAATATGGGAATAATATATTCATTATCTTGTTCATCCATGGCTTTAAATCTAGAACTCCTTTTCAAATAGTTTTTATTATACATAGCTTAGAAACATCTATGAATGTCATAACTTATAAATTTACATGGATCCATCGTATAAATCAGCAGTTGTAGGTAACAATTCCTATCATAATGACCCATGTACAATAGAGTTCATTTGTTAACCTCTCGGGTATTTTGAAATATGTTTGAAGCCCAGGGATATACTGTTTAGTAGTTTATGAACTACAGTCAGTTTCTGATATATACCCCCAGTACCAGGTTATGTTTTCCTATATATTTTGGTGAAAACTAAAATGTTACATCATACAGTGAGGCATTGCAGAGTTTCTACTGCATACATGCATGTTCTGCAACGAGCATTTAAATCCAATAGGTTTAAGGATAATTCACCTGCAATTTTAGTGCTAATGACCTGGTCCTGAAGTGCTATCATAACCTCTCCATTTCTGTAAATAATCTGCATGAGTCAGTTATTTGTCCAATATATCTGTCTACAGATTGACTGAATTAAGGTGGATTATGCCCAAGAATGACCTCTGGATTTTGCTGTTGGATCATAACTCTTTCCCGGGCTTCATCTTATAATGGTATGTATGTAAAGTCAATGTTTGCTATTTCCTATTGGACTGATATCTGTTTGCTCCAAAAATAAAATTTATATGTTTTTAATCTATTTATTGTGTGTGGTGAAAATATCTATCCATCCTCCTATTTTTTTTTTGTCAAAGAAGCATTATCCTTTCTATTCCTTCTATAAAGTGATGAAACCTATGTCCCATGAACATTGTGTGGGTCTTTCACTTCTTTTTAAGTATAACCCTTTTTACTATGACAGAAATACCAAGTAAAGATAGAAAGAATTTTTTTAAATTTAACTTTGGGATGAACTTTTGGTGTGAGAACTTACTCTACCATTATAGGTATCAGTTCATCTATGGATAAAATGATTAATGCTAGGGAATTGTATGAAGTATCTAGGGGCAAAGTTATTTCACCCAAAAATAAAAGGTTTCAGGGGTGGAAATTGAACCCAGGTCTTCCAGACTCAAAGTTCTACACTCCATGTCTATTATAGATCATGTATAAATTTTATATATATATATATATCTATATATATATATATATATATAGATAGATAGATATAGATAGATAGATAGATAGATAGATATATAGATATATATATAATATATCCATATGATAAATTTACTTTAAAATAATTCTATCAATTTAATCTAAATTATATTTTTGTATGGTATTGCACATGTGTAGGGATTAATTCTTTTAAGATAGTTTCTCATTGAGCTATAATTTCATGATGACCATAAGACACTTGTCATAAATAGCTATGACTTTCTCCTTCATAGATGTGTTCTTCATGTGTCCTGCCTAGAGAAGGCCAAGATATTAATAAATACTGCTTTCATTCATTGGGACAAGTTAGCCTCTGGATTCAAACTCGGATTCTTTATCTCCTTCATGTACATCAAAAATTTTATAATTACTAAATCTAAATGACATTTTTGATATCATTGGAGAAGCATTCCATAGGATCAATAAGCTATTTGCTGCATTTTTCAGTGGAGCCATATATCTTTATGTCATTGTGTACCCCAAGTAATTAATTTGATGTTTTGGTATGATGGCCCTTTTTACTTGGAATTTCCTTATATTTAGAAGAGATTATAATGGTTTTATGACTAGACAGAACTATAGCAAGCTTAAACCATTTTCCTAAAAGATGCCACATTGTTAGATAAATTTTTCTTGCAAGTGCTGTTTTAGTGGTATGCTTTAAGAAAACCAAAGAAAACTTTTCCACATACATATCAAATACTCTAACATTCTCACTTTAATTGGGTCTCTTTTTTTTCTATTTGTAATACATGAATGAATCAATGACTTTGCAGTAATCAATAAATATAACGAATGTCATGACACACATTTGAGTTCTTTGAATCTTTTGCCTTGAATTTCAGATAAAATAAAAGGATATTCCAAACCCCATTTGCATTTGATATTTTGAATGTTGTTTAGCAACTGGGGACTCAGCCACATTTGGAGCAATCTAGATATGACCTAAATATAAGGTATATTTTGTTGTTTTCCTAGATTAACTGTAGGTTGGAACAAGGACCTATGAAGAGAAAGTTATCAATTTAGGGCTCAGACACTAAGATTAGAGCTAGTTCATGTGAGCCTAGAGCTTTGGGGTCTTTTACCTCTTTTAAATAAAACCCTTTTTACTATGATAGAAATGCTATGTAAAGATAGAAAGATTTTTTAAATTTAATTTCTCAAATGAACTTTTGGTGTGAGAACTTACTCTACCATTATAGATATCAATTCATCTATGGATTAAATGGTAAATACTAGGGAATTACATGAGGTACCTTGGGGTAAAGTGACTTCACCCAGAACTAAAAAGTATCAGGGGTGAAATTTGAGCCCAGGTCTTCTGCAATCCATGGGTATGCCACACTGTGCCATAAAGCCTATTTCCCTTGAATTGTTGCAGAATGATATGGTGAAAATAAATAAGTTTTCAGAAAAATAAAGCTAGATTTTTTTTTAGGTCCCAAAACACTTTATTTAATTTATGGTTTTGAATTGGGATGAAAGTAGATCACAGATCTGTTGCCCATTCCTCTGCTCTCTTAAACAGAGAAATGTGATGTAATGAAAAGACCACTAGATCAGTAATAAGACCTGTGTTCAACTCCAGGTTCTGCTTATTTGGTCTTAGAAAAGTCACATCTGCTTATCCTCAGTCACATCTACTTGTTTATAAAATGAGGGAAGTCAAGATCATGATTCCTAAGTTGTATTTTAACTCTAGAAACCTCAATATTATTATAAAATTATCATTTAAGTCATGTTTTAACACATCTTACTTTTTACATATATCATATAATCTTTACAACCTTATACTTTAAGTAATGCAAATATACATTATCTTTATTTTGCAAGTAAAGAAACTGAGACTGAGAAGTGAGGTGACATGGTCAATGACCAAGAAATGACAGATGGTAAAGTCAAGATTTGATACCATCCTGTTTGGTTATAGGTCCAATATTCTTTTCAATTTTTCCCGTCTTCAAATTAAACTGCTTCTATATTGAACAAAAGCTAATGTTTCTCTTGAAAATTCAGTCATCATGCTAGATATCACCTTGGATGACTCTTATATAACAAGAAAGCTCAGTCATCTTTCAATGTTGTCTGGAAGGTCAGAATTACTGGAAGTTAAGTGGAGTGTTATGTTCTGATGTTCTTAGGTTCAATTGTAACAAGTCCCATGATCCAGGATCTGGAAATGCAACAGGAGCAACAGCTTTAGAAGAGAGAATGGGTAGGGCCCTTCCGCTGGAGGAAGCTGCTACATGCACAAATGCCCCATTGTCAAGCAGTCTATAAACCAAAGCTGTCTCATTAGTGAGGAATGTCTGTCCTTGCCAAGCCCCAAACATAACAGTGGTCGAAATAGTCACACCGAGAAGAAAAGGTCCTGGCAGGAGAAGGGAGATGGAACAGGTGCGCAGAATGAACTTTTATCTTGGCACCCCAAGCTGAGGAAAACTGACGTGGTTTCAGGGCTGGCAAGAGACAAGTTTCCCACGATTGGCATGAACTTTGACTCCAGTCTTACATAACACATGGAGGTTTGGCTAGCTTTGGGATTTAGTTTGGCCAAAGTACCCCTTCCCCATCCCCCCAACTCTAAGCCTTCCCCATCACCTTTGTTTTGTTTCCTAGTGTCATTTAGTTTCCAGTTCATATTGGCTTTTGCCTGGAGCTTAAATACCCTCTGTAAGAGTTATTGCTCCTAACCCCAAGACCAGTCAAAAACTACAATCATATACTCTCCAATTTGTGTGTCATAGTATAAAGGGGAATAATGAGAGTTCTGTGCAAGTCCATTTGAGGAAGAAAGGAAATTCCAACAATTCCAAACAAGTCCCAACAGTCAGAGATGGGGTCAGCAGACTTGAGTAAGCTAAATGGTGGCACCTGGTAGATATATTGAGTGCCTTCTGCCAAATCATGGAATTGTAGACTCACAGACCTCTGCTGATAGAAAGGAATTCACAGATCACCAGGTACTAAAATGGCTTGTCCAAGTTCATGCAACTAATAAGCAGGGGACTTGAACTGTGCCCTGGTCTTCTGATTCTAAGTCCAGTACTCTTCATGTTACACCATACTGCTTATAACTGTTCCAGATCTCAATTCTCCAGAAAATAGTCTCTGTCCATCATGAAATATTTATGGAATGCTTCCTCTGCCAAAGGTACAAGGCCACAACAAGATCTGTAATTATCTCTGAGTTTATCCCTTCTGCCTGGGATTCCTTCTTTTTTTATCTCAGCCTATGAAATCCTTTTCTTTCTTTCACATTCAGCTCAAGTGCACCCTCTTTCATAAAGTCTCTCTGAACTTCTTCTAGCTGAAAGTGTATAGTCTTTTACTAGATTTTCTTTGTGAATATTACCTTATCAAAGTCTACCTAGCATCTTCCTTATGTGACACTAGCCCTCCTTTTATAATATTAGCACCTTGAGATAAGGGGAAATTTTTATTTTTCACATCTTTCCCCAATACTCAACAAAGGTCAGTACATATAGCTGGGACTTTTCTGTTGCTGTTGTTGTTGTGTTAAATTACTCGTATTAGAAATTGACTCAATTTTTTAAAAATTTAGAACTATTTTAAACAGCTATATTTTTATACCGATTTTTTAAACTTCTTTGCTTTATTTTTCATTATAGTTTTTTTTTAAATAAAAATTCTACTTATGTTTTGGGCCAACTAAAGGGAAGGGAATGAGTTGTCTGTGCTTATTCATGAGTTGTCCAAGAATATGTCACAGAATAATAACTCTACAACAACTTTGTAGGCCTAACAGAGAGAGAGAGAGAGAGAGAGAGAGTGGGAGAGAAACTATAGGAACACTGAGGTTAGGGCAGAAGGGGCTCCTTTGAGAGACTGTTTCTCCTTTCCCTTCTGGGATTATTTTATTATATTGCTACAGTGCTTCTACAGGTCCTCATCACTTCCCACTGGGACTATTGCAATAGCATCCTAATAAATCTTCCTTCTTTTCTTCTCCCTTCCAATATGACATCATACTACTGTTTGAAAAAATTCTTATTCATAGATCTGCTCATGGAATCCTTCTGCTCCAAAGTCTAGAGGCTTTCTATTTGCTGACCAAGTTTAAATTATTTTGTGGTACACTATGATCCACAATCAGGCATCCTTATTGAAATAGTTTTCTAACTGCTCCTTTTATTTATCTGCGGCTTAGATGCCAAAGTGATTTTCTTAAAGTGCAAGTTTGACCCTGTCACATCCCCAATGCCCACCTTTGTTCCATCAGTAAGCTCCAAGGGCTCACTCTTATTACTGTCAGGGCCAAATCTGAATTTTTATACTTTTTTGAATTTAAAATCCTTCATAACTTGACCACTTTATGCCGGTCCTTTCATGCATTTTTTTTCTTGCCAAACACTTTACAATGCAATTGCAATTTATACAATGCAAGTATGGACCTGTTTACTCTTCCTGATACATGACACTCAATCTCTCTTCTCTGTGGATTTGAATTGTGTCCCCCATAGCTAGAATGCACTCCCTCCCCACTACTATTTCCTAACTTCTTCGGTATCCTTCAAATCGCACTTTCTGTAGGAGATTTTTTTCTTTCTTAATTTTTCACCTTCCTAATCCCACCCCTCTTCTGCTTATACTGTATATGTCTGCTATGTACACCTTTGCACATAGTTACTCAAATGTTGTCTTCTTCACTAGAATGTGTACCCCTTGATACAATAAAATTTTTTGTCTTTCTTGGAATCCACACTGCTTAGCAAAGTCTCCAGCAAAGTGTTTAATAAATGCATGCTGACTGACTGATTTTTCAGTCTCATAGTTACCACCTTGTGTTCTTCATTTTAGAATCATAGATTTAAATTTCAAGAAATCCTTAGATGACATAGAATCCATCCTCCCTCATTTTATGGAAGAGAAAACTAGGCACAAAGCAGTTAAACTCCAGTTGCAGAGCTGTATTAGCTGGGTCATGTAGAAGCTGAACTGGATGACTTTTTGCCCCCTAAATGAACATGACTGCTCCCTCCTGATCTTCAGAGGTTAACTCCCTGCTTATTCGATCATAGTAACTTCCTCTTTAGATTTCCCCTAGTTCATGTTTTTTTTTAATTCTTCTTTAATGCGCTTACCATCCAATATTATGTTTTTTGCACATCTGTTTCCAAGTCTTAACCTAACACCTAATCCTCCATGAGGGCAGAGCATTTTTGCTTAAACTTTGTGTTTCTTCGAGCACCCATCAGTGCTTTTTGACATATAGGAAGTTTAAAAATGTTGAATTTTTAAAAGTTATGGGGGAGGGAGGGAAGAAGGGAGGGTGAAAGATAACTGAAGACAAAAAAACTAAGGAAATAAGACTGAGATAGACTTTGAAGTGTGGAAAATATGTAAGAAATAGGAGTAGAGAAGATAGAAAGCACGTCAAGTGAAGAATGACTAATTGTACAGTCTTACTTAGCTAGTCCAAATGACTGTAATTGTGGAGTCAACCAAATCCTAAAGTTAGAAGGGACTTTAGAAGTTTTTTAGTCATATCCATCATACATGAATCCACTCTCCAACATGCCTACCAAGTCTTCATTCAGCTTTTGTTTGAAGATATCTAGTGAACAGAAACCCCTTAATATAATACCATGTCTGAAAAGCATAAGAGAGCTGCGTGAATATTAGATGAGAATAGCTCATATGGTGAGCTTGTGTTCCACACACTATTTTTTGGGACATTTGGGTTTCCTCAAAGGCCATAGCAGCTGATACTACTGTTTTTTTGTTTTTTGTTTTAAGAATGTGAAAATTCGTTTATTGACTTTTATACTTTGTTTAGTAAAATAAATCCATCATAAGTCATGCTGAATACAGATTAGCAGAACAAAAAAGGTTCAATACAGTCATTTAGAAAGTATAAATAAATATATGTTAATGTTTAAGGACAGGATTCTCCCTCCCTCATCCCCACTCTTTGTCACAGGTTTAAGAAGCAAATTTTAAATTTTCTCTTCATCTTTTGTTAGACTATAACTTTTATGGTTAACAGAATCTACCTAGATTTTAGATAGTAGGTAAGTAAATCAGAAGGTAAAACTTAAAACTGTGCATCTTATTACCTCAATAACTAAAACTCAATTGGGTGAGTCTGGCTCCCAGAAGGTCTTACTTAGTCTACACTATCTTAAAATAACTGTCAGATTTTAATTGTTCTCTTCTACAATCAAGTCATTCTCTCTATGTTTTCTGATGCACATTCCTAGTTCATAAATAGGTGCAGTCTTTTTGATTTTTAAAACTTTGATATGAAAAATATGCCTAGCTGAAAACTTTTTAGAAAAGGTTTGTCCTGTTATTTCTGCCTTGAACAGTGTTGTCCGAATTCAAGTATTTATACGAAAAAGCAGCTGTAAAACTTAAAACCACTTTCTTTTCTACCTTTATTTTTTAAGGACCCACTTTCAGAATGACTAACCTCCACTCAGAATAAAGAAACCAAACCTTTGAGATATCACTAGTTGCCTTAGAATCTTCTGTACCTGTTTAATAGTTACACTGAAGTTATTTCAGTATGTTTCAAAACAGCCAAGCAGATAAGAAGGTAATCAATATTTTAGAAGTAAATATAATGCTTTTTTAGAAAAATACTTTTATCTGAACCGTAAAAGAAATAAAGAAGATACTGAAAAAGTCTGTCCCAATCATATTAAAATTTAATTTGTGCAAATTTGTCACATATAGATTTTTAGGCACATGTTAAATTTAATCTAGCTAAATTGGAAGTGTGTCTGCAGGCATGTGTGGTTTTTGTTTTATTTTTAAATAAAAAAATCTTCCACATGTATACACTTTTTGGCCATGTATACATCTAACATAAAATTTACAGTCACCTAGCTAGTGGTCTTTCTATATATTCAAAGAGTGCATAATCTGTGATGGTCCTCATAAACGAGAACAAGGTAATTTTAAAATGAAATTAATGTGGAGTTTTCTAGACTCACATTTTTATATTCTGTGAATTTTCTCATGTTCAACAAATCCATTTAAGTGATTCAAGTTATTCCACCATTTAAAAAGAAAAGTCCCAGCAATGATTTTGAACCAGGGTATAATCTTAATTTCACCATTAGCTGCTTTTTCCAGGAGTTCTTCTAATTCTTTTTTGGTCACATAACAATAGCTTTTAATCTCATTAGGATCTGGATCTAAGGTTACATTCTTCCTCACAAACAAAATATAATCAATTTCATGTTCTCCCCAAATCCCATCAGATTGCGCCTTGTAGTGGATTGGTGTTAGGATATATCTTCTGGAGGAACCTGTTCCATGGGAATTCCTAGTTCAGCCTTTAAATGTCTTTGAGCTACCCATCTTACTCCAATGGCATTATTTTCTTCCAGTTCCACTGGGTTGCTTAGTGGATGACTACAACAAGTGTTTGTAAAACAGCCTGGAAAAGTAATTTTAGCACCTGATTTCTGCTGCAATACTAACTTATTTTCACTATTAAATAAGAAGACACTAAAAGCTCTATGTAATAATCCTTTATCAAGGTTTTCATTCAGGTGGCAATTCTTTTTAGTCTCTGCACCAATCTTGCTATCATTTTCATCAATAAGAATGAACATCTCTGTAAGGAGCTGAACTTACAGCTCATCAAGATTGTCAGTGTTTATTTCAGGCATGGATGTGACCTGTTCAATCCTTCCCAAGAAGCCTGCGCTCCCGTTGAGGACCTGATGCTGCGGCTGCACTCCACTGACCAGGAGCCAGCACTGTCAGCGCCAAGTTGGCCAAGGCAGTACAAGAGGAGCCTACTGCTTTTGATGGAGCAATCTAAGAGCTGGTTCATAATGAGAGTCTGCTTGATCAGAATTACTGACCTATCCTGCCCTCTCCAAGAGGAGATAAATTTTCATAAGTTACCTTGGGCCAATCTGGTTCAATCTGGTGATATAGAATCCCTAAAACATAGAATAGCTTACCTCTACTGGAAATGTAGGGTTTCGATTAATTATGAATTTAAAAAAAATATTAAGAAAATGAGTCCATTAGTTTCATCAGATTAACAAAGGGATCTTTTACACACATACATACACAAATACACACACACACACACTCAAAATAATTAAAACTTTTGAGCTAAAGAATGATTTGGAACAATTATATCTTGTTGAGTTGAGTTGGCTGCCTATTATATATAACAACCAGTTTCTCTCTCTCTCTCTCTTTCTTTCTTCACACACACACACACACACACACACACACACACACACATATAGTGTGTATACATATATACATGTATATGTATACCCCTGTACCCCAGAACTTAAGAGAAACTAGTGTTAAGCTAGTAGTAACTTTTCTTATGGCTTGGATAGGGAATGAAGTTGAATTGAATGAAGGAAGACTTAATCTGAAAGTAGGTAGTTTCTTTGATCTAGAGTACATCCTGGATCTTTATGATTCATGAAAATGAGTTCACCCTTAAGTCTTACCTTAAGTTCACCCTTAAGATTGTGTGGCTAACACAGTACTTGTCCATCCAGAGAAAAACAACTAATCTCTCAGCCTCAATGGACAGGAGGCTCCCCCAGTCCTCAGTTATACCTGTAATATTTTACGTGGAAGTTTTTGTCAAGAGCCACTTCTTGAATAATCTCATCTCGGCCAGGTTCAGGCATGATGGGTTCGGCAACAAGCAGAGTGGGACATGTTGTCAGTAACAGTAAGGGACACTGTGGCACTGCTGGCTTGGTTCATGATAAGGGAGCTACCCTCTGGGGCAAGTCCAGATGGCACAGGAAAAGCATTGGGAATGGAAAGGCCATCCTGTAGCTGTCAGCATCTGCTCAGTGATAGGCCCTCCACATATGCTACACCTTTCTAGATTAATCTCATATCACTGTTCACAGAAAAGTGCTACTTCAAGGTTGTAGAATTGCTGCCCCTGCAGTTGCCATTCACACTGATGGCATGTGTAACATACAACATAGAATTGACCCAAGTACCCAGTCTGTAGGCTGG
>CM053769.1:247486347-247497626 GCA_028658325.1 Potorous gilbertii
CCTAAAAACACCAAGTCATCTGAATCTTCATTCTCCCTCAAGCACTAACTTAATTAATGAGTCCTATTAATTGTTCTTTAGCAAGATTTGTTTCTATTTACTCAATTCCACTTCTGTTAGCAATATCTTTGGTTAAGTCCTCATTGCTTCCTAACATGGTGGTAAGAAAAGATTTCTAACTGGGTTATCTTCAGTTTTCATTCCAATCCAACTTTCAAAAAATAATCTTCCTAATACATCTCTCATCATGTCATATAACCACAAAATTTCAGGAATTGCAAGGAATTTGAGAGGCCGTTGTATCCACCTTATAACAGAAAAATAATTCCTTTTATAATATACCAGTCATCTACTTGTCAGTACTATTTTGATTATGTCTACTGCTATTACTAAAATATTAAAGTAAAATAAAGCTAAGTTGTTCCTCATTATCTACCTTCAAAAAGTATGCACATTTTAAAAAATGTTCTAGGCCTTTTAAAATTTGACTACAATCTATTTTTAGAGATTTCTTTTATACCTTTCTCTCCTATCCTTCCTCCCTTGACCCACAGAGAAACTCCTTTCATTGATGTGTTCAGCAATTCATCTATAATATACACTTTTAGAGATATATGTAGAGGGGTACTGAAAGTTTGCTCTATTCCAGTTCTACGATCCTATGGTCTGTAATGACATCCAGAAACAAGATTTCCCATTCCAAGCACTTTCAGAAAATGGCAACTGCAGGTGCAGTTAGTAGGTAATCCAGGAGAGGATATGATCTAAGTAACTCCTCAATATCCAAAGCCTGTCTTATTGTATGATGTCTCAGATTGGTTTTGCTTTATGTGCTGAAATAAGACATAGTTGTACTTAATGGCAGTTTTACCTGACTTGGCAACCTTTCCCTACTAAAAAAAAGTCTTTAAATATTTCTGTTACCTTCTGAAAAACTTTTGGCGAGAGGGTGCATTTTAAATAAGCTAAGTAAAAACTTCTTCTCTCAGTAGCATCTGAGGGTGTCAGAGTGGAGAGATTTAACAGACGGTTGATACTGTCTGATTATTAGATCTGTCAGTGCCTGTCGGAACATGAAGCTGATATTTTACAGATTTTTTTAGCTAAAAAGTCTGTCTATCTTTGTATCACTTGCCTTCAGGGATACATTTTCATGGGGGTTTAAGTACTATTTTTAAATCATACTCCCCAAATTTGCCTACACCTGTTTTCCTAAAGATTTTCCCTTTGTTCCTAAAAGGGTAGTCAATTATTCCTTCCCAAACTTTCCAATATGATTGATAAGCTCAAATGCCAGTTTAATGCCTCCATATGTGTAACACTCCATGTTTTCATTAGTGACCTCAAATATGAAATACAGACTCCGATAGAAACATGTCTTTAGATAATACAATAGATCCATTTTCTCATCAGTGGAAGTAGGAACTCCTTCCACCAGTGCAGATCATGATTGCTCTTTACCCTCTCCTCTTAAGCAATTCATGGCTGTGCCCTTCTGTAAATCCTCAAGGTAATGGGCCCCAATTTACTGGAGATCTTTCTCTGTTTCTTTTTATGTGTCATGGATAAAAGTTTAAGTGTTATAATCCAGGTTGTCCACCTGTTTTTCCTTATTCTCATTCTATCACTACCCCACTTCCTTTTCTGGTTACAAATATTCTTGGAGATAGTTCTCACTGCTCATCTCAGATTCAAAGAATTGCTTTGACCAGAACCTTTGGACCATGCTTCTCTTCTGCACTTTGGGTCACCTGAATTTTGATAGGTAAGTATATACAAGCATTAACTTCCTATTTTGTGTAAAACAGGAAATGTTGACCATTTTTAAAATGATTTTTGATGGTTTTAGTTTCCTTTTTCAAGTTTACTTATCTGAGTACTATAGATTATTTGGATGAGAATATATTTGAATAAATTGAAGGTGTGTGAATTAGTATCTATGTTTTTGCATAACAGAGTGAAAGATTTCAAGTTGAAAAAGACATTAGAGGCCGGTTAGACAAACTTCTTTATTTGCAGATGAAGAAACTGAGATGCACAGCAATTAAATGATGAATAACATAGATAATATGAGCAGGAATTTGAACCAATGTCCTAGGTTTCAAATTTGACATCGTTTCCACTGTATTATGTTACTAATTGGTACTGATTTTGCTTTAGTCAATAGGTGACCTTGGCTAAACCTTCACATTTAGTTGTCTCAGTTTCTCCTTTGGTAAAATCCTTTAGTAGTTCTAACATTTGTTGATTTTCTAATTCTTTGATTTCCTTTTTCATTGATGTTTATCTTCTTCCCTTCCAGTGATTCTTTATTCTCTGGTTGGGTTGTCTTCAGCTGGAGAGCTATCTCAGATTTTGCTTTAAGCTGATGAAGAAGATACGCACATGAGGCTGATCTTTTCCTTATCTGCTTGCAGTCTTCTACCCTTCTTTATCTATTTCCTAGCAATTTCTCCGTTTCTAGAAATAGGGTTCACAATAACAGACACAAACAAAGCACTTCCATTGTTCTTTTTCTGTTTGTTTAATACAATTAAAACAAATCTTTTTAAAACTAATATTTAGGACTTTACCTAGTCAAACATTTTCTCTTTGGGTGTGTATATGTTCAACTAACAGACACTAAACATAGCAGGTGGTGGGGTAGACTTTTCTTCACTTCACTTTTCAGGTCATTGTATGACAGTTAACATTACCTCTGAATTTTCTGTATTTTCTTTTTAAATATTTTTATCAACAGAACTTTTTGTACATAGACCATTTTCTTAAATATTTTATAGAGTTAAGAATATAGGCATGTTGTTTGATAGTTGCTCTCAATTAACTTGGTTTCTTCTTTTCTCTTTTAATAAAGATACTGTTAATATTTTCCACTGTTTTACAATCTTTCAAATCTTGAAAACCAATCCAAGAAAACAATCAGAATAGTGTCATCCCAAGCAAAGGTTTGTTTTTGTGAGTACTTGGACAAGTTCATCCACTAGGATATGGCTCTTAAAGGCAAAAGTAGTGGGCCTATATTTGGAGAATATAATGAAGTATCAAAATCTCTCCTTTCATGAAGCATCTTCTATATATAATATAATATCACACAACATTCCTTGATCGATACAACACCAAAAACAATTTTGTCCAATGATTGTCTGACTATTAGTATCAAACAAAGCACAAAAGAGGAAAATATATATGCTCACCAAAACGGTCTGTAGCCATCAAGAAGAGTATTCATGTAGAGTCTAAATAGAGCAAGATTTTCTAAACTATGGGGAAATTATTTTTTCTAGATGCTCCTTTTAATGGATGACTTCGTGCTTATTCCTTTGTCTTAAAATGCTATGGGCATGACCATTCTGAAGAGATAGGCTTCATGTGAAAGGTATCAAAAATGAATGAAGCATACACATAGCTCCCATGTAGTTGGGCTGATGGTTCGTTATGATATTCATATAGCTTATGTATACTGTCCAGACACTACAGATAGCCAAAGAATCACCACATCTGTAATGACAATTAAGTAAACCCTACAATTTACTGGCCTATGAGAAGTCTCTCCCCATCTCCCTAATTGAAGAAAAGTCCAAGGAAAACTTATGTTCCAAATCAAGCAGAAGCCTCAAGGAAAAGGAGAAATGGATTTTCTATAGTTTTTATAGTGTTATGAGAAGTGAGGTTATCTTTGACTAAAAAACAACAAAAAAAATCTTTGATACTACTTTTAGTCACAAGTACACATGAGGATGAACCTTTATTAAATGGTTAGAATATGTAACCCACCAAAAAGGGTGGGAACACATGATGAACTCCATGATGGTTCAATCATTTTTCAATTATGTCTGACTTCATGACCCCATTTGGGGTTTTCTTAGCAGAAATATTAGAGTAGTTTGCCATTTTCTTTTCCAGATCATTTTACAGGTAAGGAAAGTGAGGCAATAAGGGTTAAGTGACTTGGCCCAGAGCCATAAAGTTAAGTAAATGTCTGAGGTCAGATTTTAACTCAGTTACATCTTCCTGAATCCAGACCTGCATTCCATCTGTTGCACCACCGAGCTCCTGTGAACAACAGTAACAATACTTGCCCACCAAAAAGCACTAGAATCCATGGGACAGTTCCATAGAGAGTGTCCCAAACCAGGAGAGAAGGGGATTCCTTGATTAACCCTGCTATATTCATATGATATACGGCCCCCCCTCCTTCCTACTCGCATGAAATCAGGCAGGAACTTTTCTTTACTGTATCCATGATTCATAGTTGTGGGCACATATTAAATGTTTAAGAAATGCTTACTTAATTAAATTTAAGGAAAGTGAGAATGAGCTTCATCACATTCAGGTACTCTTCCAAAGTTACAGCTTTTTACAACAATATTCTTTGAGGGGTGCTATAAGTTTACAAATTAGAGGACTCCATGATATATTGGGTGTGACATTGACCTAGAGTTAGAAGAACCTGTGCTCAAATCCCAGCTCAGATGCACACTAGTTATAGTATCCTGGGCAAGTCTCTGTGTCTCAGTTGCCTCATGTGAAACATAGTGAAGGGTGAGAATAGTTTGGACTAGATAACTTCCAAAGTTTCTTCTAACTCTAAATCCATATTCATGTGATTCTTTGGTCTCTCAAGCACAAAAATTGTAGGTAACTAAAAAAAATACGGAAAAAAATATTGCAGACATTAGTTAGCTTCAGGATATTTCCAACTAGGACTTATGTGCGAAAAGTATATTGAATAAAGTGATTCAGGAAACCTAGGATTGGAAAGGGAGATGGGCTGGTTATACAGTGAGAATGGGAACAATAGAAATAGGCAAACTGAATGTTGCATAGCTACCATAGGATTTTAAAACTGTGCTTGTGTGGTTTGTCCTTCCTCCTGGAAGAGGGCCATGACATCTGGAAGATGATACCATGACTTGCAAATGAACTGAAGTGAGGGAGGGCTGTGCAAAGTCACCAGTCTTACTTTGTCCTCTAAAGACATCTGGGTCCAGTGGCCAGATCAGGACAACTGGAGGTGACCCACAGTGCAGTGGGGGACCTTGACCTTTTTAAGCTAAGGTCTTTCCAAGTTTTCACTTTGACTGAGGCAATGCCACGCTGTGATTAGGACTGATTAGTATATGAGCCCAGAAATGGTCCCTTTAATTAAAAAAAAAAAATCAATTGGGAGAGGAATACCCTCAGGGTTTCTGGCCAAATCAGAAACAATTTTTATTTACACTCACTCTGAACCATCAGCATTGTCTCTCCTCCCCCCAAAAAAATAACCACTAAGTGGTGCTTGGGCAGGGATTTATTGTCTAATCAATTTGAACCAATGAGAACCAGAAAGAACCAACTTTAAAGTATGGTCTTTAAGAAAGAAGTGTAGCCAATAGTCTCTGAGATATAAAGGCAGATTTCAGCCATCAAAATATATCTTCCTTTAGGTAGAGCACCCTCAGGTAGGGGTCTGATATCTCATCTGAAGAGAGGAAAGGAGAGAAGAGGAAAGAAGAGGAGCTGTCTTGGTCAACTAGAATTGCCCTGTTGGGTCCCCCCTGGGCAACTTTAACCACTCAGAGGTTATGCTTTGTTCTTCATTCTCAAAGAAGACCAAAACATCAAAAAGTTAATGCCATGATTTGACCATGGGATATTGAAAGACCTAGAGGAATCTCAGAAGCCTGCTGGATTCTCTGGTAGATTTATGAAAAGACATTCAGGAATCATTCAGGATAAAAAGTCACGGGTATGGCAAAATTTTTACTGGTAGTGATGCACTCACCATGATATTCAGTTTGGGAACTAAACAAACTTATTGGGTTACTTACCTCTCTACTCTCCTTCAATCATTCAGTCTAATAAAGATATTTATACAGCACATTAAGGACTGTAAAATATTTCCCCATAACAATATAGTGTATAACTGTCCAAATTTTGTTTTACTAAGGAGGAATCTGAAGTTGAGAGAGGTTAAACGTCTCTTCTGAAGTCAAATGACCTCAAGTTGTTAGATCTCAAGGTGGAAGGGACATCAGAGACAATATAGGCAGACCTCTCAATGTACAGATGGAGAAAGTGAAGTCAAGGAATATTGAATGATTTTCCCAATGTCACACAGTTAGAAAGTTTTGAAAGTAGGATTCAAACCCAAGTCTCTTGATTTCATATTCAAAATATTTTCACAATATCTCTTTGACTTTTCAGCAGCAGAAACCAAGTGACCTTTTTCAGTTAAGAAAACAGACTGAGTTAACTGCCACAGAGTAGAGGTAAGTCTCAATTAAATTTAAAAAATACTCATAAGAGTATATTTTATGGTGACTATGTAATTATAACCTATGTTTCCTTCAACAGGCTATTTCCCAAGCCAATGTGTTGTATGGGTTCTCTTGTAATTGAACATATTCATTTATTCATTCATGAAATTTTTATTAAACATCCATTCTGTGCAAGATTTTTTGTTGGTTATTGAAGGGACTGGAGGACAAATAATATTTATCTAAGACACAGAATATAACTTCATAGATTGAGAATATAGCAGCAAAAATAACCCCACTAGAGACCTTGAGTACATTTTAAAGCATATTTCTGTCTCTGTCTCTCTCTCTCCCCACCTCCTCCTTCTCCTTCTCCTCTTAATCCTCCTTTTCCTCCTTCTTCTCCTTTTCCTGGAGGTCCTCATTGATTTCTTTGTAAAATTTCTCTGCGGAAGAAATTAAAGCTATCTATAATCATGTGAAAAAAAAATGCTCTAAATGACTATCGATTAGAGAGATGTAAATCAAAACAACTCTGAGGTACCACATCACACCTACAAGATTGTCTAACATGACAAAACAGGAAAGTGATAAATGTTGGGAGATGTGGGAGAGTTGGAACTCTAATTCATTGCTGGTGGAGCTGTGAGCTGATCCAACCATTCTGGAGAGCAGTTTGGAACTATGCCCAAAGAGTTATAAAAATGTGCATACTCTTTGACCCAGCAATACTGCTTCTAGGGCTATACCTCAAAGAGATCAGAACAATGGGGAAAGGACCCACATGCACAAAGATAATTATAGAAGCTCTTATTGTGGTAGCCCAAAACTGGAAGTCGAGGGGATGCCCATCAATTGGAGAACTGTGGTATATGAATGTAATGGAATACTATTGTGTTATAAGAAGTGACAAATAAGCAGATTTTAGAAAAATCTAGAAAGACAGATATGAACTGATGCTAAATGAAGTGAGCAGAACCAGAAGAACATTATACACAGTAATAGTAACAGTGTACAATGATGGATTTTGATAGACTTAGCCATTCTCATCAAGGCAAGGACCTAAGATATTTACAAAGGACTCATGATGCAAAATGGCATCCAGATCCAGAAAAAGAACTATAGAGTTGGAACACAGAAGGAAGCAGACTATTTTCTCTTTTATTTTGTTTTGTTTTTCTCATGGTTTCTCCCATTCATTGTAATTTGCCTATGCAACATTACTAATGTGAAAATGTGTTTAATAGGAATAAATGTGTAGAGAACTTCTATAAGATTGCATGCCATCTTGAGGAGAGAGAGAGGAGAAGGGGAGAAAATTAAAAACTTATAGAAGTGATTACAGAAAACTTAAAACAAATAAATTAATAAATTTGGAAGAAAAAAATTAAATTTCTCTGGCATTTCAACTATTATTGGTGCATGAGCTACAATTATTTTGATGTCAGAATGTTGTACAAATTCTTTTCATTAGTGCTGCAGTACATGATTATCAAATGTCTTATGAAGTAATGTTTCCTGTTGCTTTGGAATGTACTAGAAAACCTGTACCATCATTTTTCTTTCTTTCATTAAGTAGTACCTCTGAGTCATCTTTTAATCTTGCTGCAATTTCCTTATTTCATCTGATTTCAGTTATAGCAAGAATTTCAAGATTTATGTGATTGCTATAATGCAGTAATATGCTCATTCCTTGATCACTGAAAATACATGTCAATTTTAGATTACTAGCAATTATATTGATGCTTGTTAATAATAAAAAATTGTGTGATTCGTAGTTTCTGTGTAGTCTATCCTACTGCACTATACAAGATCAAGGGAACTTCACAGGACTGAGGTTCATTACATTCTTTTTCTTTGTTTCATAAGATGCCATAGCCAAATCAATTTCATTTCTAGGTGACCTGCCTGATGTTGATTTAACTTTCTGTGATGAGTTAGTCTGATCTACAGAAAACAGACTTGCTCTATTACCAGGGCCATGGTGAAAGTCTCTCTGGCATAAGAAATCTGCAAAGACTTGTATTTAACCGGCATATCTTCTGACAAACCAAGGTTACCTCCATGCCTCTATACCTCTGTGTGAGATCAGAATAGAACTTTGTGATTTCAACCATTATCTTCAAATGTAATATTCATATATCTCCTTCTATACATGAAATAACTATAAAAGTTAAATCATCCCAAAGGTAACAACAAAAATTCCCACCAATTTAATAGGAGATCTGGCATTGAGGGTCCCATTTTTTTAAAAAAAAGGAAATATTCTCTGCCTACTTTTAATTCAAAACATTAAAATTTGAGAAGCATCCTTCTGATCTGTAGGACCTGAAAGACTAATGCTATGAGCTGACAAAACAATTTTCTGGCTACTTTTGGAGCTAGCATTGATAGCACTGAGTTATCATGGGAAAGGATCAACATGCCCTACCCTAAACCCTTGTTTTTCTCCATTCTACGACAACTTTAGAGTGAAGAGGAATTCTGTCAGACACTAGAATCTGGAAGGGAACCCTGATCTCCACTCAGCCACCATGAACAAACACCTGTCTCTTTTGTTTCTGTTTTTTTCCTCATCTTAGGTGAATGAGTACCTAGAGATATAATGGACCAGGTTTCACCTTGCTTGACATCTCTCCTCTCCTCAACCATCTCTTCACTCAACACTCTAATAGAAAAACCAATAGAGGTCTGTTAAGTAACCAAACTCAGTAACAGAGATCACAGTAGCATTAACAGTTGAGTTTTATGAGGCCCCAACCCTGAGGAACAATATACTCAATCCAGCCTAACAGTAGATTGTTCCTTTATCCAAGATGCCATGAACTACATGGAACTAGTTCAACTGAGAAAGAGAATGACTCATTTACCACCAATGTCAAAACCATAAGAGAACTTGATGTGCACTCCAAGGAGGGTGAAAAGGACTCCAAGGGCCAGTAGTCAGTCTTAGGGTTTATATACCAACTAAATGGTTACCCCACTACCTTTGCACATTAAATTTGAGCCCACTTCCACAGGGGCTGTGGGTAGATATAGGGGAGATTTCACTCCCTGTTTGGAAGAATGTTTTTTAACTTTTGTCCTTTTGTAAATATTAATTAGTATCAACTGGTCAATTGACAGTGAGAAGTATGATGGATAAGGGCTTATAAATAAAAGTATTACAAATTTCAACCACTCAGGATTACTCTTAGAACTTTTAAAAAATGCACCCTCCAGGGATTCAGTCTGACAATGAGAGTGAAGATTCAGAGAGAAACCAGGATAGGTGCTACACAAGTAACTTGAGATGACAGGAGACAGAAAAAAAAAACCTACCTCCTGAGTGGAAAATTACACAGAAATAGCCAGAAGGCCTGGACTCTAGTCCTAGGTTTACCATTTAGTAATCATATCGTCTTGGAAGATTTATCCTTCATGAGCTTCAGTTTCCTCATATATTAAAAGTAAATAGTAACCTAGGGGTAATGTAACAATACTATTTACCTAGAGAAAATGAATTAGAGGTGAAAACAGTGCCAGGAAGCAGAATAAAAATATATAAAAAAAGATTGAAAATATTCAAAGACAAGTCAAAATTTTACTAAAATATTTTAGGGATCAAATGATGTAATTCATAGCATAGAAATCTTAAGATAACTTTAGGTCTATTTGAGATTATACATGATAAATATGTATATATATATACATATATGTATTTAAGTATTTGAAAACTTCATGTAGATCAGCAACTTGTCACCTTCTACAAGTTCTTTGGAGCACTATGAAGCTGTGGGCACACAGTTAACATGTGTCAGAAGCATGGTTTGAACTTGGGTCCCAAAACCACCTCTCTAACCACAATGACACTACCTCTCCAGCAATTATTTAAGTCAAGAGTCATTAATATTCCCCAGTTACCATAATTGGCTTCCCATGTAAATTTCCATGAGCAGGTATCTATAAGAAAGAGAGAAGAAAACAAGCATTTATAAAGCACCTACTATGTTCTAGGTACTGCCCTAAGCACTTTTCAAATATCATCTCATTTGATCATCACAATAACTCTGGGAAGTGGGCACTACTATGATCCCCATTTTACAGTTGAGGACATTGAAACAGATGGAGGCTAAATGACTTTACCAGTGTCATACAGTTAATCTTTATCTGAGGCCAGAGTTGAACTCAAGTCTTCATGGTTCCAAGTCCAGTACTCTATCCACTGTGATATCTAGCTGCAGAGACTATGGAAGAGACATAATACAGAGAAACAGAGAGAGAGAGAGAATATCCATAGCACTGGGAATTGGCAATGTCAAAAGATACAATACTTCTGTAATATTATCCAGTAAAATCATCATGTGTATAATTTTTTCAAATAAAGTTCATCCTCCATCTCGCATGTGATATTTAAAAATTCTAATTTAATTTGTTAACAACTATCATGCTACCCAAATTCAACTGCACCGTTGATTTTCAAAATACTGGATATATTGTCCATTATTAATTCTGCTCATATTTGCTGCAAAACATATAAATGTCATTTTAACAGAACATAGTAACAACTTCTCTCTAAGTTAATAAAAATACCAGTAATACTCAGGGTCAGAGAGTTGTCTAGATCATACCTACAGCTTCACTGACCTAAGGAACACTTCATTTCATAGATTCATGGAATTAATAGCTTAGAGAGATTTCAGTAACCATCTAGGCAAATGCCATCATTTGACAAGGAAGAAAAGAGAGTCCAGTTGAAGGGAAATGGTTTATCCAAGGTCACATAGGTATTTTAAAATATTGAGATTTGAACTCAGATTTTCAGATTCCAAATCCAGTGATGTTTTATTTTGTTTTTATTATATAAAAACAGGTCCAGCAAATCAGCAAGCCAATAAATATATACATAGGTCAAGAAAGTGATTTGGGCAAAAACCAAGAACATTTCAAAGCACATGTGCCTTTCACTCATGTTTTTACTTTTCATTTTCCATTTCACTTTCTTACTATTAACTCTCATTTGTATTAAAGATACTACTTTTCTCTCTGATACTAAAA
>CM053769.1:247498126-247515739 GCA_028658325.1 Potorous gilbertii
ACTGGTTTTCTATGCTCCTGATGAAATCACCTGATATGGCTATCCCCCTTTCTGATCTAGATTGTGTATGTTTCTCCATCACTATTAAGTCAGAAAGTTGAATTGGAAGTGGTTCAGCAGTACTTGCTTTTCTATCCCTGAGATGATCAGTTTTCATGTAGTAGAACTGAGATATTATAGCCTTGGTAAATTCAATTGTCACCAGGTAAAGTCCTTCAGAAAAAGATAGGCCAGGATAGGAACAAATCAGTCAAAATACTCTTGTGCTTCACAAAGGTGCTGGGACTTCGAAGCACATAAAAGAGAAAGACTTGTTGAATGACCTAGAGTACATGATCCCTTCTAGAAAATCATAGTTAAAGTAGTTAGGGGTAGGTTTGTTCAAAAGTCTTTAGAAAAGTGAGGTAATTTACATCCTAGCTAAAGAATATTTCTTTGGCAAAGTTGAGGGGTAATCTTGTTTATAAAATAGATCATATTTGGGATGAGGTGTGGCCTGGATCCATAATTTCCTATAGGAATGAGCAGTGTGGAAATTCCTAATTTCCTTCTTTGGTACAGACTTGCAGCTTCATTGAATTGTGCGAAGAGAAAGTTGCTAAGGGCATTGAGAGATGAAGTAACATGTTGGTGTGAGTCAGAGGTAAGACTTCAATTCAGGTCATCCTGACTCCATGGTTTACTGAGTATCCACCATACCATGTTTTATCTCACGTAGCATTTCTATAGTGATTTAAGGTTTGTAAATAATAATACTAAAACCCATGTAAAACAAAGTTTACTAGCTCCATTCCACAGATGAGAAAATGGAGGCTCAGAGAAATAAAGGTACAAAAAAGCTAAGTGTTTGGTGCTAAAAGCTTTTTGCAAACTGACTCTAAGCTACCTTTCTAGTCAAATTAAGGTAACCAGGTGATAGAATGCTTGAACTGGAGTCAAGAAGACCTAAGTTTAAATATGGCTTCAGATACTCACTAGTTGTGTGAGCCTTGGCAGATCACTTAACCTCTGTTTGACTCAATTTCCTCAACTGCAACATAGAAGTTACAAAGCATCTGCCTCCTAGGGTTGTTTTTAATATCAAGTAAGATAACATTTGCAAAATGATTAGCACAGTGTTAGGGGCAACTAGGTCTTACGGTGGATAGAGTGATGGACCTGAAATCTCATCTTCCTGATTTCAAATCTCAGACATTTACTAGCTGTGTGACCCTGGGCAAGTCACTTAACCCTATTTACCTCAGTTTCCTCATTTATAAAATGAACTGGAGAAGGAAACAGCAAATTTTTCAGTATCTCTGCCAAGAAAACTCTAAATGGAGGCATGAAGAGTAAGACACAACTGAAATTATTGAACAATAACAGATAAATGCTCCTACTCTTCCTTTCTCAAATGGTATATTACTCATTTTCATATACAAAGTAGTCTAGGCAAATTGCCTTCTTATTGTTATTCAAACATCTCCCATCTCTGTGTTTTTTGCATTGGCCAAAGCTTAGTATTACTCCCCACCACTCTAATTCTTAGTGGATACCTAGCATCCAACAAGGCTCCACTCTATAGGAACATTTTGCAATCTTTCCAATGATCACTGTCCCCTATCTCCTTCCAAAATGTCTTGTATTTGATTTGTAAATGTGCCTGTGTATATTCCTGTATCTCCATGAGCTAGAGAGTAAGTCTCTTAAAAAGCAGAAATTGATTCAACTTGGTCTTTGTGTCTCTAGATCTTAGTAGAGTACCTGGCCCAGTATTATGCTTGGAGATTGATTGAGTCAGAGACTAGATTAAACCTCATCTTCTGATTTCAAATCCTGCCCTCTTTCCACTCATTCACTACCTCTCCATTGAGGAATTCTTATGTTTCCTTTGATAAGGATACTTTGAAAGTAGGAAGTCCTAGGGTTATTGTGTTCTAATGAATAAACATTGATTGTCTAGAACTTTGACTTCATCAAAATCCATCATCTTTCCATACTGCCCTTGATTCTTGGAATGGAAAAGAGAAGTGAAGGGGAAGATTACAAGAAAATCTGTTCTCTGAGAGTAACTAATGTCACTGTAAACCTCATTATCAGTGACTGATCAAGATTTCCTTTGTAGGAGATGAGGAAAAGACCAGAGTCTTTCATCCATATTACAAAGCTAAGTAGATTCAGTATAAAAGGAAACATGACCTGCTTTCCAAATTTGCACAGACTCAATAATTGATTTATGATTCAAAAAAGATTTTGACAGGCTAAAAATTTGAGCCAACTCCAATAAGATGAAAATTTAGTGAACTTCAAGTTCAATATGAGTCAAAAGTCTGCTATGGCAGCCAAGAAAATTGTAATATCAGACCACACAAAGGAGAATGAAGCATCAGGGGATATGAACATAGAAGTACAACTGCATCCTGCCATAGGCAGACCACTTCTGCAATGGTACATTGCATTCTGGGTGCCAGGTTTCAGAGAGGTCAATATTGTCCAGAGGAGGGTAATGAGATGGAGAAGGTACTCAGTTTTAAACCCTATGAAGATTAGTTGAAGAAAATGAAGAATTTAGACTGGAAAAGAGGAGATTTAGCAAGTCATGGAAAGTGTTTCCACGTGCTCAAAGTGAAATGGGACTTGTTCTATCTAGCCCCAGAGGAAAGAACCAGAAGCAATGGGGAGAGATTGCTGAGAGAAAAATGAAGGTTTGTAGTAAGGATGGCATTCCTAATTATTATAAGAATGGAAAAGTGGGATGGGTTGTCTTTGGAGTGAGGGAGCTACCTTTTAATTGACTTTTTTTTTTTTTAACAAAGGCAGTATGAATAGCTGTTGCCTGTCTTATAGAATGGATTGTTGCTTAGGTTCAAGCTGGATCAGGTGACCACTGACATCTTTTTTCAACTTTTTCTAAAATTAGCCATCAGTGTGCATAATCAAGTGCGTGTTATGTGCTATCCAGTGCTCTTGGAACAGGGGATACAAAGGAAAAAATGAAATAGCCCCTGCCCTCAAGGAGCTTACATTTTATGGCTGTGGTCCTGTGATTTTTGAACCAAAGAAACCATGAGGAAGAACAGTGCTCTGAGAATTACTAAGGAAACTTCCAGCCTCACTGTCAGGTCCTGGTGTTTATTTTATTTGTTTAAGATAAAGAAAAAAGCCAGACATGGTGATGCTCACCTGTAACCCCCCTACTAGGGAGACTGAGACTGGTGGACCCTGGAGCTCAGGAGTTCTAAGGTACAGTAGGCTAAACTGATTGGTTGTTCACATTCAGTCCAGCACTAATATGATGGATGTCCCTTCTCCCCCTTCCTAGGAGGAAGCTACTGGCCTTTGTGAGACAGGAAGAAGGAAGGGAAGGAGGGAGGAGGGAGGGAAGGAAGGAAGGAAGGAAGGAAGGAAGGAAGGAAGGGAGGAAGGAAGGAAGGAAGGAAGGAAGAGCATGCAGTGTATTTCATCCATGCTTCCAGGTAATGGGTTATAGATTAGAAACCCACAATTTTAAATCTTGGGTCTATGAGAATGACAGCTTTTCAAGGTCAGAGCTTTATTGCTTTTTTCCTAGTCAAAAATTCCAGAGCAACGAATAGCCACAGTGATTCTTCAGAAACAAAATGTCATATAGTTTTAGGAAGAATGAAATTAAAGCACCTTCCTGAGGGTAAAGGTACATTTTAGAGTTGCTTTTATAAGAGGAAATCATGAGACCAATGTATCCCAATGAGTCAGAACTGATCCTTGAGACCAAAAAAATGCAACCTACATCTCTGTTTAATCATAAATAGTATGTATTTGTATGTCCTCATTCCACATTAGAAGTACAAATCTGATTGTTTTTCATGTCATGCTAGCAATTCTATGAAATCTGCCCTCTCCATCACATATTTCTTTAATTTTTCTAATGCACTAATTCTATTGAAATATATTAACAGGTGAAGAAGAATATTATTCCTTCTGAAAATAAGTCATTTTCTTTCAAGATGGCTGACAAATGGCAAAAGAAATCAGATTTTAATGGCTGGTACTGCAGTTAGTAAGAGCTAAATTGAGTCAAAATGACTTGATTGCTTCAAAAGTTGCCGTAAAACAAGTAAATTTCAAAAACTAAGGAAGTGTTTGAATTGCAAAGAAGAATGAGTGTGATCAGTTATAGGAAGCAAGATTATTTAGTTTGAGGAAGAAAAGACTGGGGATTATAAGATAATTATCAAGTATGTGAAAAACTGTCACATGGAAGAGAGATTGGACAGTAAAGTGGTGTGATGGATAGAGCACAGGACCGGCAATCAGCAAGAACTGAGTTCAAATTTAGCCTGAGAAACTTACTAGAGATGTGACCCTGGGCAAATCACTTAACCTCTCTTTGCCTCATTTTCCTCAACTGTAAAATAGTATGAAAAGTTTGGCTTATAGAGTGGCATTATAAAAAAGAGTTTGAGAAGAGAAGTCAAGAAACCTGGGTTCTAATGAACCTCTCCCACAAACCCACTGCATAACCTTAAATAGCTACAGTATAGCAAAGAAGAAAAAAACAATGAATTTGTAATCAGGAAGTACTGGTTTAAATCCTAACTCAGAAAGATATTGTCCGTGTCAAACTGGACAAGTCATTTAACTTGCATTTCCTGTTTGATTTTCATTTCAAGGTCATCATGTTGACTCCCCTAACCTCACCTCAAGAAAGACTCCTTGGCGGAAAACTCATCACTAAGGAAATAGCTTAAACTTTGATTTTTACATCTCTTTAAGACTTTCATTTACCTTTGTTTCTTTAATGATTGGGTTGGAGGGTAGAGAAGAAATTCCTCCCAAAGTCTCCTTTTATAGAGGACTCAAAATCCAGCCAACTCTGTTTTCCACAAGCTGTGGAATAATATATATTACCTACCCTAAAAGGTTGGTGGGAGGGCCAGGGGGTAAGGATCAAAGGAGATAACACTTATAAAGTGCTTATCAGAATGGCTGGCACATGGTAGGTGCCATCTACATGCTTATTCTCTTTCCCCTTGCCTTCATCCCAAAGGTCAAATCAACTCAACAGATAATAAGTACCTACTGCAAACAAATACCTGTGGAAGGTATTAAGGGAGATAAAAATTTGGACAAGATTCAGTTTCTGCCATCACTGAGTTCCAGGCAATAAATGAAATTTATAAAACATTAGATTTGGTATTGAGAAAAGCAAAACATTCCAAAAATTTAAGCTGTCCAAAAGTAGAATAGACTATTTTAGGAAATCAGTAAGTTCCCCATTACTGGAACTGTTCGGCTGGAGACCAGATTACTGTTTGTCATCCACATTTTAAAATGGGTTGTGATTCAGAGAGCTAACATTTAATAACAGCTATTTTGTCTGCAGTGCTTTGAGGTATGCAAAGTATTTCACATTTGATATCATTTGATCCTAAGAAGAACCTTATCAGGTAGGTGCTGTCATTACCCACATTTTGTGATGTGGAACTGACACAGAGTGTCACTCAGTGATTGTGTCAGATACCTAGTAAATGTCTGAGGTACACTTTGAACTCAGTTCTTCTGGACTCCAAGCCTAGCTTTCTACCCAATAGACCATCCAGCTACCTGAAAGATATAGTTTAGCCCAGATGGTGCTTGAGATGTCTTCAAATGATTAGATTCCATGAGTCTAAGGGACCCTGTGGTAGTCCTCCTATTGCCTCTTGATGGTGTTTTACCATATGTCAGTTGGGAAACAGTTCAGTTCTAATTGACCATTTGGAGACTGCCAGGACCTCAGCCCAGCTCTCACTTTCCATAGAGGTTTTCAACATCCCCCAAAATGATCATATTTCCTTCTTTGGTATGGATCTTATATATCTGAAATCTGTTTGCCACTGAAAATTCTGCTCCACTATCCAAGCACTTTGGGTCAGTTTTTTTTAGTTACCAGTTTGCCACAGAATCTGCTAGACAAAGAACTGCCCAGTGTCAGGAAAGAAGGTTGCTGATATTGATTAGAATAAGAGTGACTGTCAACCAACCATTCAATCAGTAAGTATCAAGAAGCTATTTTGTTCCACTCTGCAAAGCATTGGGGATGTAAAGACAATACTTAAACAGTTCTTTCCCTCAAGGAGATCACACACAAATATACATATATGCAAGTATGAATCTATATAATAGTATATTGACCCTGTCATAGACAGGGGAATAGGGCTCAAAAAATTAGTTTTATAGAATTTTAGAGTTGGAAAGGACTATATTAATCATTTAGTCCAACCTATAGATTTATAAGGAGGGTTTTGGAGGTTAAGTACCTTGCCCAGTGTCAGTCAGCAGGTATTCATATGGTGTCTAAATGTTTATAAAGTTTTGTTTTTTTTTTTTACCTGCATGACTTGATTTGATTTTCACAATAAGAATGTGAAGGGAGTGCTATTATCCTAGAGGAGGAAGCACAGACTGACAGAATTGAATATTATACAACAAAATATATGTTAAGCTCTTACAAGATGCCAGGCATTCTGCTAAGCCTAGGGAAAAACATAGGGGATAAAAAAGACAGTTCCTGCCCTCAAGGAGTTTACAATACAGTGGGGAAAGACAATACACACAAACAAGTAAGTTGAAAGGGGTTGGGCAGGGTACCAGAGAGTATGGTGACGGTGGATTTGAAACCAAGCAGAACAGCTTGTGGAAAATAGAGTTGGCTGGATTTTGAGTCCTCTATAAAAGGAGACTTTGGGAGGAATTTCTTCTCTACCCTCCAACCCTCTCGTTAAAGAAACAAAGGTAAATGAAAGTCTTAAAGAGATGTAAAAATCAAAGTTTAAGTTATTTTCTTAGTGATGAGTTTTCCGCCAAGGAGTCTTTCTTGAGGTGAGGTTAGGGGAGTCAACATGATGACCTTGAAATGAAAATCAAACAGGAAATGCAAGTTAAATGACTTGTCCAGTTTGACACGGACAATATCTTTCTGAGTTAGGATTTAAACCAGTACTTCCTGATTACAAATTCATTGTTTTTTTCTTCTTTGCTATACTGTAGCTATTTAAGGTTATGCAGTGGGTTTGTGGGAGAGGTTCACTAGAACCCAGGTTTCTTGACTTCTCTTCTCAAACTCTTTTTTACAATGCCACTCTATAAGCCAAACTTTTCATGTCAAGGGAAAGAATAAACATTGTAGATCATCTCCTTCTCAAGCTATGCTTTGAAAGTCACTTATTTGTTTAAGGAAAGATCTCTTCCCACTTGGCAACCTCTTTCCTAGTTCACCACAAATAACCTTTATTTAAAACAAAACAAACTCATCCTTGAGCATGGTAAATCATCCTTGATCTAAGCACAATTCATTCTGGCAAGTTCTCTTTGAAACACAGGCATTTCGTTGTGCTACCAGGAAGGAAAGCCAGCCTGCCCCAAAGCCTCAAACTCATCCTGAAAGGGACATGCTGAAACAGTTACCAAGCTCTCCATTAAAAATCTAGGACTCTGGAGGTTTTGCTATAGGGCTGGTCTTTAGTTATTCAGTCTACCAGCATTGATTAAGTTCCTAATATATATCCAGGACTTGGCTGAGTGCTGGGGATACTAAGAAAGGCAAAAATAAGCCTCAAACAAACCAAAATAAACAAATAAAAACAAACAAAAAAATCAAAAACAAAATGAAAGTAGAACCTGTTGTCAAAGAGCTCCTGTCCTTATAGGGGAGATAACATGCAAACAATTGTCCACAAACAAGATAAATGGGAGGTGGTCTCAGAGGGAACGCTAAGATTAAAAAGGATTGGGAAAGATTTCTTGTAGAAGGTGGGATATAAGCTCATGCTTTAAGAAAGTCAGGGAAGTTAGAAAACAAGGATGGATAAAAGGGGAAATAGAGTCCTAGGGGTGATGGACTATAGTGAAAATACTCAGAATCAAGATATGAAGTGTCATGTGTGAGGAACAGTAGAGGCCAGTGTTACTGCACTGTAGAATAAGTGGAAGGAAGTAATATGTAAAAAACCTGGAAAGGAAGGGAAAGGAAAGAAGCATTTATATAGCACCTACTATGTGCTAGGCACTGCTGATAGGGTTCAGACTCTGAGAACCTCCTTGAATCCTCCTTGATTCTTTCCATTTGATCTGGCAGTCTCTGGAAGCCCAAGGGCTTTTCATTATGGCTGTACCCAGTTCTCTGTTGCACTCCCCATTCCCCAGGCTGCTGACCATTCCCATCAAGAGCCTCTCTAGATTTGATCTGTGTTCACCCCAGGGTACTGATCATTCCCATCAAGGCCTCTGGATTGCCCCACCTGCTTTCCACCCAAACCCTCCATTGTCTAATATCTCCTGATTGCCTCCAGTTGTTTCCAACCCTTGACCAGTCACCCCAGGCCTACTGAGGTCCTCCTTGGACTTCTTCTCAAGACCCTCCCTAAATCCCTACTCCTGTCACCCTAGACTACCAGACCACCCCCAGATCCCTCCTATAGTCTTTTCTGTACCTACGTTCCATCTTGCCTCCATGAGGGTGCTTACATTCAATCCAGCTCAGACTCTGTCTAGCTGAGATTCTATCTGGCCCACTTGTGAATACAAGTGTTACAAATGCTTAGGCTCCTTAAGAGTCAACTCAATACGGGGAATCTTTAATAAACTTTGCTTTCCTTTGGCTTTAAGAAGGCTTGTGTTGAATTCATTCGAGCAGGACCGGGTGTGTCAGTATTTCGGGGTCCAACAGCACCCCTCAGACCTCAAGACTGAACCAAACACTTTACAATTATTTTCTCATTTGATCCCCACAAACCTGGGAGGTAGATGCTATTATTATTCCTCTATTACAATTGAGGAAATAGAGGCAAATAGAGAGACAGAGACAAGAGAGAGACAGAGAGAGACGGAGAGAGAGAGAAGGAGAGAGAGAGAGAGGAGAAAAACAAGAAAAGGAAGAGGAGGAGGAAAAGAAGGAGACAAGAGGAGAGGAGAGGATAGAGACAGAGAGACAAAGGAAGAGGAGACAGAGAAGGTATAGTTCAGGTACTGTGGGGGCTTACATTCTAATGGGGAAAGAAAATACATAAAAAGGAGCTGGAAAGCAGGAAAGGGAAATGGAGCACACTGGAGAGTGAACAGAATGATCAGCTTTGACAAATGAGGTTCATACAGACTAACCAACACAAACAGTCATTCACAGTCTTTACCTTTAAATAGGCACTAATTAAATGTCTTAAGTTGAATTAATTCACACTGTACCTTATTGTGGTGACTTGTTTCTTCTTCTATCTTATCTAGCTAATCTACCTTTCACACTCCTGTCAAATATTACTCCCAAATGCACAGGATAAAATATCATCTCTGCCAGAAACTTCCTTGGTACATCAATTCTAAGAAATAATGTACATTCAATCCCCTTAGGTCAAAGCAGAAGTACATTACTTCTATGCAGTAGGTATTATCTTTATATGGATCAGCTAGGTAGCACCCCTGATAGAGAGCTGTGCCTAGAGTCAGGAAGATTTACTTTCCTGAGCTCAAGTAGAACCTGATACAGTCATTAGCTGTGTGACCCTGGGTAAGTCACTTAATCCTGTTTATCTCAGTTTCCTTATCTGAAAAATGAACTAAAAAAGGAAATGGCAAACTAATCAAGTATCAGATGAGGTCATAAATAGTTGAATATGACTGAAAACAATGAAGAACATTAATGTTATAAGACAATATCTTATGTTTGCTTCAAAATATTCTGTGCTCACCCAAACTGAACTACACACACTTGCCATCCTTTGAATATTTGCATCACTTTCCCACCTCTAGGCTTTGCCACCTATTTTATATTTTTCCAGAATGACATTTTCCCATATTCTGCTACTTGAAATACTGGTATTTCAGATGTATATATGAATTTATAAAGTATTAATAATATTCTTAATAAATACATGGTATTATATAAATATTTACCTTTCTTTGACACTTTAAAACTTTTCACAGTTTATTTGCCTGCATTATTTGTCACTGTAGGTCACACTTTCATCCTTCTCTTTGACTATTACAGTGGACCTCTAATTGATCTCTGTAATTCAAGTGCTTATCCTCTCCCATCTAAACACCACATAACTGCCAGAGTGTTTACTCTTGGAACACACATCTAATTATGTTATGCCACCCCAACTCCCCACCTCAGTAAGGTTAAGAAGGCCCTATTGCCCCAAGATTCAAATACAATTCTCTCTTTGACATTTAAAGTACTTTACAACACAACTCCTATCTGCCTTTCTAGGCTTATTATGCCTTACAGTCCAACAAACACTCTTCAGCCCATACAAATTAACCTTTTTACTGTTTTTTTACCACAACATTCAATCTTCTATCTCCACACATTTGCACAAACTGTCTGTCCTCTTGGCATTTCCTCCTTAATTCTCTCTTTTGGAATCCTTACTTCCCTCAAAACTCAACTGAAGTGATGTCTCCTATACCAGGTCTTTCTGGGTACACATAGCATTTATTTTGCAAAAATATTCTATATATTTTTGTGTGAATGTGTTGTACTCCTCAAGAAAATGTAAGCCCTTTTACTGCTTCATGGTTATCTTTGTATCTGCAATGCTTAGTATAGAGCCTGGTATATGGTAGATACGCAAATAATGGTTGTCTACTGAATGATTGGTTATACCATTCAGGGTCTCATTCAAATGTTGCTTCCTCTTGAAAATCCTCCCCACTATGGGAAATAATCTTCTTTTCCTTTCACATCTTTTAGCACTTTGTGTTTATTTTTTTCCTTTACAGCCTCCTTTGTGGAGTAGAAAAATTATCTTGACTTTATTTTGTAAATATTTAGTATATGGATTTGCTTTCTCTATGCCTTAATTTTCTCTTCTCTAAAGTTAGATTAGTTCCAGGTCCCCATATCCCTTCCCCCACTGAAAAAGTAAAATAATATGAGATTTTAATTCCATGACTGTATTTGAAGAGGTATGTGTATACCAAACTTTTTAAACATGTCCGTAAACAGAACCCTTTTCCTGACTAATTTCTTCCTCAACCTCAGCTGAGAGTCTGTATTACCTACCTCCCATTCCATTGTGAATAAGGATGCTTCTTTCCTGATCCACATCATAGCACATGGCAGCTTACAACATTTGGTTTCTAGTGGATATGGGCATCGAACCAAAAGAACAACTGGTCAGAGGAAAGCATCGAGCACCAATCAGATGCACTGTAAGTAATTTCATAGTAACATGAAAACAAAACTCCCTAGGAGAGTTCTTTTTCCATCTCCTGTCTCTTAAACCCTCCTTTCTACCTCCAATCCAACTCCCATAACCATGCAGGGCTCCAGCTAATGTGATTTTGGAATATGTTCTTATGCTAAAGTACAAAACATATTTAAAATAGAATACCATTGATTTGGTGGGTTGATTCTATTTCCAGAAGATTCCTCTTTAAAAAACTTAAATCTGTTCTACAATATTGCTTTTACTTACAAAAGTGGGCATTTTGAACCCAAGGAATTATCATAATTATACACTAAGTAAACCCAATTCAGAAACCTCTTCCCACCACATTTATAGAATATAGTCATTTCAAAGCACTGAGGGTCATGCTTTTAAAATGGCCCCAGGATCATTTGATTATTGATAGTGTACTTTCTCTTTGTTCAAGAAAAGAAGTAAAAACGTATCTTGAGGGAGAGAGAAGAGGCAGCATGCGCTAGGCAAATCAAACCACCACCACCACTTTGAGAACCATTTCCCTTCAGATACTGATGAAGATAGAGCCAGTATAATGAACCCAAGATTCAGAACCTCAAGCCTGGAGGCTACATGTAGCCCTCTAGGTCCTCAAGTGTGGCCCTTTGACTGAATCTAAACTACACAGAACAAATCCCTTTAATGAAAGGATTAGTTCTATAAAACTTAGACACAAAAGATCATACTTGAAGGCCACATGTGACCTCGAGGTCCCAGGTTCTTCATGGCTGGTTGGGAATGGCAGTGTCCCCTAAACCATCAGATATGTTTCCATCCCAACATCCATAGCCTCCATTGAAAGGAGAAATAATTCTGGAGATGCAATTGCCACCAGCAACGATTGTTGACCAATTACTACCAACAGGAGGCCATGCATTAGAGATCTGGTAATGATAGCATCTCCTAGACGACTGATCCTGCTTCTAGTCTGGCTCTTATAGCCATCATCCAGGGAATCAACTCCTATGGAGAAGGGACCAACCATCCCCACCAAATGCCAACCAATTGCTACTCACAGGGAAGACAAGTCAGGCTAGCTGATGTCATAAGGCACTATAGAGGGGTGCAGGAAGCCAAATGTGCCAGCCCAGTCAAATTTCCACCACCACCACCTTGAACCTCAACCTCCCTCAGACCCTGATGGAAACAGTCTAGAATGCTGAACTAAAGAGCTTTTTGGAATAGCAATGCTCCTAGCCCCAAAGTTCAAATGCCCACTGCCCACAGTACTTTTAGGACCTAGAAATGTATCTGATACAGAGTAAGTGCTAAATGAATCCTTTTTGATAGACTGATTCTGTACTTCTGAAGTAGTTTTCTTTAACCAAATGTAATATATATATATATATATATATATATATATATATATATAATAAGTATTACATATGATATATATGCATATATATATGTATATATAAAAATTTCATCTTATGAGATCTGGCTAAAGATGAGATGTGCAATCATACCGAACAGAAGGCAATTAAGTGGTCAATTTATAATCCCTCTTGAAAAGGCAGTCAGGGTAGATAACAGAGGGACCAGAAAATGTTTCCTGTGACAGGGGACTCTAGGACTATAGACTGCAGACATTCAGAAGCAATGCTGATGAGCTTTGTTAAGGCATCAGAGGAAAAACCACTGGGGGAAGTAGGGGAAAAAAGGTTCTGAGATTCAAGGTTAATAATCCCTGACTGAAGCAAACTACTAGAACATCTGAGACAGATGGTTTGTGCTGTACAGCTGACTAGGCATAAGTTCTGCCTTTTGAGGTCAGTCAAACCCCTCTAGAGAAGTTGCTGGTACACACCTGTGCCAACTGGTGCAGAACTAGCTCATCTCTCTAGTGGTCAGTGTCCAACATGCATGCCATTAAAACAGTCCCACTGCAAGGAAGAATGCACAGGTAGATTTCCTAGACTTGGAAGGAACTGGAGATTACAAGAAGGAATAGCTACAATAGAAGGGTTCAGATATTGCACAGCTCTGTCTCAATCCTATCAGTTTCAGTTTCTTCCTATGTCAAAGGAGAGAGAAGGAAACATTATATTAAATTAGGGATACTTAACTCTTTTTTGTGTTATGTACTCCTTCTGTACTCATGAAATATTTGGAAACCTTCTCAAAATAATATTTTAACTTCATAAAATAAAATACATAAGACTACAAAGGAAACTAAAACCATTGAAATGCAGTTATCAGAGCAACAACAAAATTTATGGGATTCAGGTTAAAAAGCCTTGCACTAACTAAGGTCCCTTTCTAGTTCTAAATCCTAGGATTCCATGACATTTTCTATCAAGTTCTACCCCAATGGCATTTGTGCAGGGCTTCATATTTTTCCAACTAAACTCTTTTAATGGCTATGAAAAAGACCTTTAAGGACTTTTTCAACCCTAGTACAATCTACTGATGAACTTCTTAGTTCATGCAAATCTCCTTCCATAAAAATTAAAGTATTTCTCATGTGTCATTTTCTTTTTGCCTGATCTCATATATTTGCCTTTGGTCACTTAGTTTCTCAGGCCTAAAATGGAATATCAACTTTATCTGCATTAGGTACATCCTTCCCTTTTTAAGTTGCAACTCAAGTACCATTTTCTAAATCAATCCAACAAGAATTTATTAAGTACTTATTATGTACCAAGTTTCCAAGCTAGGGCCTAAAGTTAGAAAAGTAAAAATAAAACCACCCCTTTTTCAAAGAGCTTCCATTCTACAGACTGGAAACAGCATGCTCACAGATAAATAGATGTAAATTGTATTTGTAGTCAGTATAAGGATTGAGTTAGGTCAGGAGCCCAGAAACACTAAAACAAAAAATAATTTTGCTTTTGCTAAAGCTGATGCATGGGTGATCAGAGTCCTCTAGCTCAAATACTGACAGACAGACAGAGAGCTAATGCCTTGCTAAAGCTAGTGAATGCTCAAATCATTCTTCCTTCTAGCCTAGGTTGACAGTTAGGTACTTGTGTGCTATGGAGCTGGCTGCTCTAATATACTCTTAGGCTAAAATTGGAAAGCCCAATTTTTTTGGTCACACTAGATTCATAAAAGAAGAAAGTCCTTTATGAATAAAGAGTTTGAATAATCATTGCTGTCTCTACTGAGTATCTATTCTTTGTTTCTGTCTCTCTGTATTAGTTTACCTCTCTCACTCTCTCTCTCTCTCTCTCAATACAGATTCAATGAGAAAAAAGTGTCTCCTATCCCTTTAAGGGCTTTTGTCTTTTGCATTTAATAAACAAAGAATTCATGTTGGTTGCTATCACGTTTTTATAATAGCAGTTCAAATAACATAATGAAGTGTGCTACCAGGAAATAATTTACCCAAAAGTGAGACAATACTTTTCCCCCACCATCCCACGTTTCACTAATCATAAAGCTGAAACCCATGAACTGAAGACTTGCTTGGAAAGCAGGTAAATGACATTTAAAGTCTTGCCTAAAGTAACCAATTGATCAGTTATCACTCCAGTCTACCAAACTACATTTATTAAGGATTCTTGGTAATGTGCGCTCTGTCAATGATCTTTATTGTCCTTGAAATATTTTAGTGCTTTACAGAAAGGGGGAAAAGGTAGAAGGAAGAATGGATTTGTAGTGGGGAACCCTCAGTTCAACCCATACTACTTATATGACCTTGAGTAAATTGCTTCCCTTCAGATTTCCAGTTTCCTTCTCTATGAAAGGGAGTTGGATTAGAAGTTTCTTCTAATCCTAAATACTACAATTCATTTATTCTGTGAAGTCTTCCTAGATCATCCAAAATAATATCAATCTCTTTCTCCTCTGAGCTGCTTTAACACATATAAATCACCTACAAAAGATCTGATAGGACTTCAGAGAGAATGTAACCTCCTTAGGACAAGAGATCTTTTATTTGTGTAACCCTAACACTTATCCTAAAGCCCAATTGTTGCAATACTCTCTCATTGTTGAAAATGAGTGGTCTGCCCTTTGTGAAAGTTGGGGAGGAGTTGGTTGGGAGTGGGAGAGCTACAGGTTTCTTCAATGCCCTTCAGAATTCCTTAAGTTTCACAACAATTTGGGTGCTTCTGCCTTCTAGCATCAAGAGGGAAAATGGAGGAGAACAAATTCACTTCAGATTAATGAAGGAAAAGGATTTTGGTAGAACATGACGGGCACATACAGTCTCCATCATGTCCCTGTTGCCAGTTTGTTACGCTAGATGTTTAAGAGAACTATCCCTTGAGTGATAACTGGGACTCCTGGTTGAGCTGAATTCTCATTCCCAATAGGAGAGTTCCTTCATTCTGTATTGTCTGGTATATATTCTCCTATGTATTTCTTCTCTAATTTATATTTTGCTATGATTTGGATACATGGGTTTCTTTGCTCTTTGCTATGTGTTTTTATTGTGGAACAGACATATGGTAGGAAGGAAGTTAATACTTGGACATAAAGCTTGAGATCCTCCTTCCTCACTCCCCCAACAATAATACAGCAATTGGAAGTTAGTTTGAATTTGATAATAACCCTTAGACAAATAATATATAAATGGGCAGATAGATATAACTCTTGGCCAACCCTTCCTCTTCCCAAGGAGATCAGAGTGGTGGTCTTCGCTCCAAACTTTCTGACTTCCCTCCTGGAACGAATTAAATTCATCTTTGGAGAAGGATAAAGGGAGAAAAGGTAGAAATTTCTATTCTGTCTCTCTTTAGGTTACATAACAACATTTCCATGCCTCATATTTTATTGTCTAGAGTAAAGAAATTGGTGTAGAAAATTGTAATTACTGAGATCAAATTTAAAAGTATGTTGTTGTTGTTGTGCTTTTAATCTTTGAAGTATATTACAGACCACCTGTAGATGGAACTAGGTGGAACCTGAAGATGGAACTAGATGAGAAATTTGGAAAAGAGTTTATAAGCTTGGAAACTTGGCATAGAGATATAGTACTAACACAGTTTTCTGAAAACCTGAAGTTCTCACTCTGCTAAAAGCAGAGCATCTAATAATTTTCTTTCCTTTCTTAAATTTCATCCTCCAAATGATAGAGAAAGCAATAAAAGGGGCATCACATTCTGAATCTGATTCTTACTAAGGGGAAAGAATTGGTTGTTGAGGGAGAGATGATAAGAATCCCAGGGGAAAGTGACCACTCCCTCCTAAAGTTTGTACCAAAGTAAAAGAAATGAAGGGCTTATGTGGCATGTAAACTGGATTTTGGAAACGTGGCTTTGAAAATGTTCAGAGGAAGAGATGCAGCAGTCCATGGACTAAAATTCTATGAGGTATTATGAGAACTTTTGTGAAACCAACTTTATTTTCCAACGCACAAAAATGAGGATGGCACTGTTTTAGAAATTTTTCCAAAACTCTTTAGTACTAGTCAAATCCTTTTCATTCAACAACAATGTTGTTTGGATTGAAGTACATGAAGAAAATCTGACCTCATAAAAATATGCAGTTGGAAAATGGAGGTATATTTCAATAATCAAATTGTATCTTTGCGTTATTATAAAATAGTTTGATTTTGTAGATCCCTGAAGGGTCTTGAAGACTGGTCTACGGGTAGGCGAATAATATTTTGCAGGCTGCTGGATTTCACGTTCTTCACCAGACTACATTAACACATAAAAGCTTTATTTTTGTCATTCTCAATAAGTTAATAAATATTTTAAAATTTTATCAATTTGACTCTCTAATATGGCAAATATCAATAGATATTACCCACAAAAACAAAATTTCTTTTTTTATGTAAATTTATTTATTTAACTTTCTACATTCATTCTCACAAAATTTTGGGTTGCAAATTTTCTCCCCATTTGCCCCCTCCCCTCACCCCAATACACCGAGTATTCTACTTTCCCAATCACCAATCTGCCCTCTTTTCTATCATCCCTCCCTTCCCGTGTCCCCATCTTCTCTTTTGTCCTATAGGGCCAGATAACTTTCTATTCCCCATTACCTGTATTTCTTATTTCCTAGTAGCAAGAACAATACTCAACAGTTGCCAACCTCTCCCCATCCCTCCCTCCCCACCCATTCCCTTTGGGAAGGCAGGCAATTCAATATAAGACATATCTGTGTAGTTTTGCAAATGCCTTCCATAATATCATGTTGTGCAAGACTAACTATATTTCCCTCCATCCTATCCTGCCCCCCATTGTTGCTGTTCTCTCTTTTTATCCTGTCCCTCTCCAAGGGTTGACTTCAAATTGCTCCCTCCTCCCATTGCCCTCCCTTCCATCATCTCCCCTGCACCCGGCCTATCTCCTTCTCCCCCACTTTCCTGTATTGTAAGATAGGTTTTCATACCAAAATGAGTGTGCATTTTATTCCTTCCTTTAGTCAAATGTGATGAGAGTAAACTTCATGTTTTTTTCCCTCAGTTCTCCTCTTTTTCTCTCCACTAAAAAGTCTCCTGCTTGCCTCTTCTATCAGAGATAATTTACCCCATTCCATT
>CM053769.1:247516239-247558689 GCA_028658325.1 Potorous gilbertii
CATAGACTCAGCAAGGTAAAACTGGGAATGACTTTAACAATTACACTGTCTAACCTCACCATTTTGCAGGTAGGAAGACAGAAGTATTGAAAGAGCACATCATTTATCCAAGAATATATATCCAACATAGAACTGTAGATTTTTATATCTGGAAGGAAATTCTGATCACATCAAGTTCAAGTTTACAGATATAACCCTCTGTTCGAGCCTGGTGAACATTAAAGCATTTAGAGAACACTCTCTGCATTGGTGGGGAGAATGACTGAATGCCCCGTCCCAGGACATTTTGCAGATATTATCTTACTTGATCCTCTATTATTGCTATTAATATGATACAATAATGCTGCTATTTTTCCTATTTTACAGTTGAAGGAAATGAGGCAAATAGAGGTCAAAGTGACCACCCAAGGTCACTTAGTGAGTAAATGGTTCAGGTAGGATGGAAACTCACATCTTCCTGACTTAAGTAAGGTTCAGTGCTCTATCCACCATACTAAGGGCCTCTGATGTTTGAAGTTCCTTCTTAAATTGAGATAGGGCATAAATCATTCCAGGTCCTTTCAGGAGAAATCTGGGGAGAAAGAGAAAAAAGATTGGGGGGAGGGGTGGAATAATTATTTTGAAGAGCTGACACCACAATATGTCCTTGATTTCCAGATTGACTTCTTATAGATTTTGAGAAATGTTTCCTTGTGTGAGATTGGGAATTATTTCTTACTTGATTTGAGCTAACTCCCACCCCATGGTAAAACTCATTTATTCATCTATGGCAGACACTTTAAATCAGCATAACTCCTCTGATTTCTATTTGTGATTTGGTTAGATAAACTATTGTAATTGCTGTTAGGTATTTGTGATAGTTCTTTATAAAATTGGTATTTGCTAGAAAATGGTCAAGATGTAAATTTGGGATATCTCTTTTTAGTGGTAGGGAGAAGAAAAATTGCTTGAATTAAAAAATAATTTCTTCCAAACCACATTTTTGAGGGCAGGGGCAAATAGATAAAATTCTAATTGAAGCCCTCTATGAAGTGGACACAGCATCCTCATAACACCTTCTGTTCCCCTCCAAGGAAGAGTTAGTCTCCCTTTGAGAGGAGTAGGTAAGATTCCAAAGATACATATTCATATCTTCTATATTTAGACAACCCATGTTAGACAACATATACATAACTACATGGGTACTGGGCATATAACTTAAGAAAAATGTATAGACTGAAACTTCAATAGAAGTGTGTGATTTGCCTAAGATCACTCTAGAAAGTAAATATTGGGAAAACTAGAATTCAAAAACAGTTTTCTTACTTCCCAATTCTGTGTATGTTCTCTACACTATAAATTGTATGAGTTTACATATATGTGTGCTTCTGTCAAATCTAGATCTGAGTTGAGCTATTTTCTCAAAGTAATCTGTCACAGGAACTCACCTATCCTGAAAGAAGAGGTTACAGTAAGCCAAAGGGTACAATACCAGGATAGGAGAACTTAGTTGTCTCATATGACTTCCTTTTGGGGCCAGCTTCACATGTCAGGAAGTTAGATCTCATACCATGATACTCCTATTTCAATTTCTGCGTAAAATAGAGAAGCCACAAGCCTGGGCCATCCTCCACTTTTTATCCGCTGATTAAGCATGACAGATGAAGCCTCTTTCTGAACTTTTGGCAAATTTGGGAGGGGTAGGGTTTGGGGGAGGGTGGGAAGGAGGTGCCCTGGTGAGAGGGGGAAAGGAGGAAGAGAGAAATGGCCTCTATTTCACCTTCTTGTTTAGTCATGCACTTCCTCAAACAAAAGGACAACCCCATCCCCTCCACCGAAAAGAAAATGCCTTCCAAATAAGAGGTCATATATTTAGCTTCCAGGCTCTGAATCATTCAGACAATGAAGCACATTATCCTTGGACATGAAACTCTACTCTGACTGATGGCATTCACTAGTATCAAAATTTTATTTTATGGAAAAAACTCAAAACTAAAAACCCAACTTTTTCTGAGACCAAACCATCTCCCCTGCAGGGAAAATGCCTCCTGTAGAAATACTGATTAGGCTGTAGGCAATCCCAGGGGACCTCACCTTCCTTGTGATCAGCCTGTATTTTTGAGTGTGTGAATTCACATTTTTCGAAATCAGTATTTTGGGAAAAGAATTTCTATTTATCCTACACTCACAAACTATGGCCCTTTCTACCCATAGCCTTTGATCTACCAATTAGTTTGTGGTTTGTAAAGTGTGTGTCTCCAATCTATCCTTCACCCTACACTCATCAATCCATGTTCATTCTTCTGTTATGTGTAATACACAAAAAAAGGCAAGGGAAAAGTGTGGATGTGTTACAAAATTTTGTTCTGACATTTAGTTGGACAAATCATTCAATTTCTGTTACTATATTTGCATTTCTACTCCAATATAACTTGATGCTTATTTAAAAGATATTTTTATACAGTTCCATCAATTGAAAATTCTAGAGCCGTAGAATGTGAGACTATATGAACCAGGACAATCCCTCCATTTTACAAATGAGAAAACTGAGACCCCAAAAGAAGAAATTTGTCACTGGTCCCATTATGGGTTGGTTTACCTTTCTTTTTAAAATAGCATCGAGTACAGTACCTGACATATAATAAGTGTTCAATAAATAAATGTTTGTTGACTGGTGGCAGAGCCAAGGCTGTGACTGAGGGTTTCATACTCTTACACCAGTGCACTTTGTACATTCTCCTCCACTTTTCTTTACCTAAGCAAACTGGGGACCAAAGATTGGAAATTACTTTCCTGAAAACACATTTAATGAGGGAAAGAACCAGAAAGAAGCTATGACAATTAATTGACAGTGTAGATTCCTTTTCCTTGTGAGTTCTCTTCAGTTTACTAACGCTTTGGAATTGTTCAATTCACTTCCTTTCTCCCAACCTCCAGTTCTTCTTCTGTAAAATGAAGTGGTTCCATTAAATAACTTCTTAAGATTCTTTCTCATGTTTGTATCACAAGTTTCATGTTTTAAGGTCTCTTCTAGTTCTAATAATTTATATTCATGGTTCTAAGATCTCTTAAAACTATACAAATTAATCAATAAACATTTATTAAGTTCCTACTGTGTGGCAAGATCTGTCCCACATACTGAGGATATCTATCTCTATCTGTATTTGGATAACATTTTAATTTTCTTTTCATGGGCCAGTTTTAATGTCATATTCAATTCATTTAACATAAATTTAAGCCAAACAATACTACTTGTCATTTTTAGATCTCACTCCCATTTCATATATGGGAGAAATGAGCTTGAGAGAACATGAGTGATTTATTCAAGGTAATAACTATAAATGGCAAGATTGAGGGCTTAACCCTAGATTCTTTGATTTAAAATGAGTTACTTATATATGTGGGAAAGTAGGATGAACTCCTTACCCAAATGTGGCTGAGTTATATAGTTTGAGTGTTCTGGACTCCATTTGGATTGGTTCTGCTCATCTCTAGCAACTTGTTTCAAGAAGTGAAGGTTTAGTGTTATTAGATGTTTTACCCTTCATCACTATGTAAAATCTTATTTGAAAATATGGAAAAGTTTCTCTTCGGTTCTCCACCCAAAGCTCTACCCTTATAGTCAGTTTAGGAAACTTTAGATCTCAATCTTTCTTATACCACCATCTCTTATACTGCCATAGCGTGCATCTTTCATAATCAATAGATCTTTATTTGTGCATACAAACACACATACATAGCACACGTATGTGTATATCCTTAAGTAGGAGGTTGTTTTGGACTCTGAGTAAGAAAGACTTGACTCCAAATCTTGCCTCATATATTTTAAGGGAAGGTCATTTAGTCTTTCTTAGTTTTTGTTTCCCTATGTGTAACATGAGGATAAAAATTGCCAGTACATCACAGGATTGTTATGAAGTTTGAATTAAATAGTACATATAAGATTATTTCTAAAACATGAAATACTATGATTCAGCTGGTATTTTTATTTTCATACTCATCACAATCATTTTATATGTGTTTATGTATATGTGTATATACATGTAGCACCAATATGATATTCACAGCACCTATGGTAACTATGAATATGCTGGCACAGTTCTGAATCGCAAAATATAACAGACTCTCCACATGGAAGACAGAACCAAAGCATTTATTCAGACACCAGAAAGCCAAATCCATCATATCAGCCAAGAAATGCATCATAGTAACCAAGAAATCTATACATAATAGCAATTCAGGGGACAATACCATCCCCAAGTCTTCCCCCTACTAGGCTTCTCACAAACCAGCTCCTTCAAACAATTCACAAACAAGCTCTCCCACTCAAGCTAGTTGCTGCCCCAGCTGCCTGCTTTCTCTCTCCTTCCCAGCTCGGATTGCTCTCTGAAGAATTTCCTCTCAGCTCAGCCCTAGCTAGCTCTGCCTCTTCCTGCTCCGTATGACTTGACTTGTGTCTCAGGCTTCCATATGACTTCCATGTGAGCAGGTCCCATGGGCCTATTAGGGGATGGGAAAGATATTCCCATTTAAAAGCAAAATTACATTAACAATAAGCAAAAATGCATTATCAATACAATACAAAAGGTGTGTTTACATACATATATACATTTCAATGAGAAGATGTCATTTTGGGATTCAAGATCATTCTGCATTGGGACCTTGGTAACCAGAAGCATCTTGGTCTAATGGAAATATTGTGGGATGTAGAATTAGGAGAAATCTGGACTCATATCCTGATCTGCTTCAATAAATTTGTGAATCTATGCATATGTCTCAATCACCACATGCCTCAGGTTCCTCATCTATAAAATTATAATAATACCTATATTATCCCCCTCATTAGACTTTTGTGAAAAGAGCGCTTTTTAATCTTTTAAACACCACATAAAAATGAGTTATTTGTTTGTTCATAAAACTCCCACACCCAAAGTACCTTTAATGCATTCTTTAGTACGCAAACCTTGAATGCAGACCAAGTCCCAGGGCCCATGCTGTTAAAAAAAAGTAAGAAATCCTGGTTTAGTTCAATAGCATCATATATTGATGAAGAGAAGCCAAGTAACCTGGCTTAAATAACATGGTTAGTTCATAGCATGGTCAGACTAGAGCTAAGGAGTCCTGATATCTGCTACTTTAGAGCTCTTTCCAACATTCTCAGCTAAAAAAGACAGTCTACAGTTGACATTGACATTGAAATTGATATATTGAAGGGGATAGACACTGTTGTTTGGAGAAAGGCATGAGACAAGAGGCAGGACAGCTGGAGCAGCCAGCACACCCGAATCTGGTGTTTGCCTTTTCTTGTCTGATGAAAGATTCTCATATGATAGATAGCACTGTTGCTCAAGCTCAAAAAGAAAAAAAAATACATCATTGGCCTTACATGATACAGACTTTTGGCCAAAAATATTTTAATAATATTAAACTTTAGGGCCTATGCTCTCTATGGGTTCTTTGTCTTCAGGTACTCTGATTTCCTTGCAAACACCCCTGTAGGCTTTTTCCAGGTAATTATTTCATTTGCATCTGATCTCCTTATATGAATTCAGGGATTTTTAGCCAAATGGTTTTCCTTCTTTCTTATGAGTGTTATAGTTGGAAAGGAGATTACAGATAGAATAGGTCAGGGGATCTTAACCTGAGGTCTATGAACTTATTTGTTTCACCACCACCCCCCCAAAAAAATTGGATAACTGCATTTCAATATACTTGATTTCCTTTATATGTGTTCTATTTTACTCATTTTAAAAAGATTACTCAAAGAAGAGATTAATAGACTATATTGAACTGGTAAAGGGGCCCATGCTGTTAAAAAAAGGTAAGAAATCCTGGTTTAGTTCAATAGCATCATCATATATTGAGGAAGAGAAGCCAAGTAACCTGGCTTAAATAACACAGTTAGTTCATAGCATGGTCAGACTAGATCTAAGGAGTCCTGATAGTTGCTACTTTAGAGCTCTTTCCAACATTCAGATACATTTCTCTAGGTTATGTTGTTGTTGTAATTGTTCAGTCCCTCAGTTTTATCCAGTTCTTCATGACCCATACTGTGGGCCATATTGCCCATGGTGTTGTGTTGGCAAGATGTTGGAGTTATTTGCCATTTCCTTCTCCAGTTGATTAAGGCAAGCAGAGGTTCAATGGGAGAACAGCTGGTGCCTGAGGCTAAATTTGAACTCAGATCTTCCTGATTCCAGACCCTCCACTCTATCCAAGTAAATGCCTATGATTTTATTTCTGATTATACTCTCACCAGCATGGCAGCATGTAGCCTCTCCATATATTAGCAACTAACCATTATAAGGAACTGTGTACAAAGCAGTCATTAACAATTGATTAACCAACCCTCTGGGACTAGGTTTCTTCACACTTAGCCAGGTAGGTCCTCAGACAACAGATGGACAGTCTGATACTCAAAGCCTTTTCAGTTTATGGTACACTGCTGAAATAGTCTTCAGGAATTCAGAGTCACCTATATGCCCCAGGGAGGAAGTAGTCCATGCCTTTATTATATGGTTTATTACCTTAACAGTACAGATGGACCTTAATGAAATGATTCCTTGCAAGAAATGATATGGTTTTATTCTCTTTGCCTCTGCTTGGCATCTTTAGCCTGATGTACTGCCTACTTGCCGCTGTCATTTATCTTTTCTTTTTACCTTGTCACCTACTCAATTCCACTGGAGGCACTTCTAACATCTCTCTCTAATAATCTCTGCTAACAATCCAGAACACTATTAGCATAATAAACATTTCCCATCTGTACCAGGGAGACTCCTCATCATCAGTCTGGAAACTAACTACTGTACATAAAAATAGCTGAAAATCATTAGAATTGAAGAGAGTACTTCACTTTAAAGCAAGCCAACTTCTCCAAGAAATGTCCTTTTACTTTTGCAATCCATTACGCATCATCGATATTTCAGAAACAATAATTTTTGTACCAAATAGAGAATGTGTCTGGTAAGAAAACTTCTGAAATGTGATATGGGGCAAAGGGGGAAGATTTGCTCTAGTGAAAGGAGCAATGGATTAAAAAGCTTGGTTTCAAGCCCCAGCTTTGCTATGAATCAGAATGATGATCTTGGGTAAGTCCTCTCCCATTTTTGAGTCTCAACCTTCACCTCACCTTCACCTCTGTAAAATGAGGGGATTGAAGGCATGTCTGGAGCATTGAATCTGGCAGACCATAGGTGAAGTACTATTAGAGTTCTGGATGTGACATTTTAGGAAGGATATTGAAATGCAAGAGGGTAATCAAAATGGGGAAGGATCTTCATTCAAATCACATGAGACTCAGCTGAAGGCAAAGGAAATGTTTAGCAACCCAGGAAAAGAAAACAAGGTGGTGGTCTTCAAGAATTTAAAAAGCTATCACAAGGAAGAGAAATCAATTGTTTTTTATTTGACTCCAAATGGCAAAAGATAGGAAAAGAAGGGGGGAAAATTGCAGAAGCAAATTTAGACTTGGTATAAGGATGGAAAAATTCATGATAGAGCTGTCCCAAATTAGAATGAAGTGCTTCAGAAAGCAGCACCTTCCTTCTTACTGGAAGCTTTAAGGTAGAAGGCCAAGGGTCACTTGTTGAGTAGAGGGGATTATTTTTTTTCCATCCTGTGAGTTAATTATCAGATGATAAATATCTCCCCATCAATTCTAATTTTATATGTTTCTTAGTAGATACTTGAACTTTGGACCAACATCTAAGGTCTATAGCTAGGTTGAAGAAGAATAACTTTATCAATTGCCCTTTTAGAGAAAAAAATGAAATTCCCATTTCAAGTCTCTGGAGATTTTAAGATTTTTAAAAGGAAAACATGCTTGGTTTGAATTATGGCTCCAATATTTCCCATGTTACCTTCAACAAGTAAATTAAATTTTCTGGACTCTAATATTCCCTGGAAAAATGTACTTACGTTATTAAAGCACCTTCTAGCTCTGAATTCTATGATTCCTTTGGTCTCTAATAAGATTTCTGAGTATCAAAGCTTGAAGAGAAGTCATAAGTTTTCTATTTCAAGGCATAACTTTTTAATTCTCATGAATACTATTATATTCTATCTTGGAATATACTCACTCACATTCTCTATATTTCTATAACCAGCATCTAGCATAGTGTCTGCCACATAGTAGGTACTGAATATATCTTGTAGTTGGACAGAATGACCATCATCAACATTCTGCAGACTTTGGGAAGGTAGAAGCTGTGTCTATTTTATTTGATTATTCTATCATCCCCAATGTCAATAACAATTGTCTACACAAAATATGATTTTAATATTTTTGAAATGAAATGAGGAGAGGAACAATCTGAAAAAAGTAAAACTTAAAATGGCCCAAAGAAACTATGGCCAACTAAATTAGGCTCTACTAAATTCAAATTCTGCGTGCCTCCAAAGTCATTAATAGAAACTCTATTTGAGCTAATTAGTACTGGTTCTGTGCCCTGATTTAAAGGGTTCCAAAAGCCACTTATCCCCATGTTGAAAAAACATTTCTCTAGCTTATCATAGCCCTCCAACTTACTCAATTAACATGTTTAGTGAATTGACTAACCCTCTGTAGCCCTCAGTACAAATGGACAAGTCAGACAGAAAATCAAATAGGAGGAGAAAGGCAAGCTGGATTGCATTTTTTTAAAATTACAAATTTGCATTAGTAACTCCAAACTTCTATTAGAAACAATGGCCTATCTTTTTAATACCACAGTCTACCTTTGTTGAATGACTGCAATACAAGAAATGTCAACTGAATAAGTGAATATTAATATTACACAAAGGGTGAGGGAAAAGGTGAATAGGGAGGGTGAAAAGGCAGCAATGTAGAACAAATAAGGAACTCTGAAGAAGTAAAGGATATCATTAAGAATTCATTTTTTAAAATGGTAGGTTGGAAGTATGACAAGGATGAGGGATAAATGAGCAATTTAAATTTTCACAACATCAGGGAAAAACAAGGAAGGTCTTCAGTACACCCCATTTAGGGAGCACAAGGATGTCACAGAATGAACAAATAGGAATGGACTGTGATTTGCATCATTGGGGGGACTTCCAAATGGATTAGCTCATAGACCCAATCAAGTATTTGATACTAGTGTATTAACTTACATCAACAGGACTTACTATTAGAAAACAATTCTGATATATCGTCTCATTTGATCTTTAACTCCATGAAATGGGCAGTGAAAGTATCCTCACTTTGTAGAAGATCAAAGTGAAAGTCCATGTGATTAAGTGACTTCTATCAAGTCTCACAGCAAAAAAAAAAAAAAAGTAGATTTTTGAAAACTGTATCTCTTTATATCCTGTCCAGTTTTTGCTTCACTATACCCCTTCCCTATATTACCATATTCCATCCTCACAGAGGGAGTTACCACCCATGTTATCATACAAATTAGACAAAACAGTATACTAAAACACAGAATAGGGCTAGTTGGTTACTAGACCCCCAGCCTTATGTTCTTTGAAATAGAAGCCAGGTTTTATTTTTTTTTGTTTCAGTATTTTTTTTCCATTGAGGGAGAGATGAAACATGGTCACAAGGGCATAAATTAAGGAGGCTGCTGCTCATCAGAAGCTTGATGTGATTACTAATAATGGGCCCCTTCAAACTGTGAACCTGTGGGACATTGTGGTCACAGACGGCCAGTGTTTGTTTCATTAACTTGGAGAAGATAATTGTCATTCACTGGGCCAATGGAACAGACAGCTTTGGCATGGATACACAGAGAGCAATATTCAGTACCTGGGCTTGATTATGTTTTCCTATTAATTAAAATTGTCTTTATTGAGTCACAAGTGGTACTTTTGTTATCATTCCCTCAGGAAGGTCTGGTGAACTCCTGCTCCACGGCAAGTACTTAAACTGTACTTAAACTTCCCTGCCTGGGATTTTTATCAAGCATCCAGGTTTTGGATGCTACCAGCAGCCAAATTAGAAGAGACAAATTCAAGAACTGTTGAAGTTGACAAACCAGGGGTGGGAAAATTGAATTTCAGTCAAAACAAGTACTGAGGCCATAAATAATAAAGACTTTTACTTAAAAACTGAGATTTATTCTGTTTCCTGGGAAGGTAATAAAAAATAATTTTATACTTATATCACACATATATTTACATGAACATATGCATATACTTATATATACAAATATACAAAAACTGCAAATGTTTACTCATACACATACAGGTTTAAACCCTCTGACATATGCCATTTGATAATCTATTTACAAGTGGATCTTATGATCTAATCCTTTTGCTTTAAATAGAAGAAAATTGAGAGCCAGAAATTAAGTGACTAACCCAAGATCACACAAGTACTAAGTGGTCGGACTGGGCAAATTACTTTATCTCTCTGTATTCCCAACAACTTTCTAAGCCTTATTGTCATATTATTGATGACACCAGAGAGTTGGACAACACTACTTACTATTAATAATATTACCACTACTAATTTGAAGAACAAGACAAAAAATAAAAAAAGAAATACCCTTTCGAAGTAAATGGGATATGGGAGCCAATATTAAAGTAAGAAATTCCAGGCAAAATGCTATTTAGGGACTCTGTGTGCTTTAAAACCTATATGGCAATTGTAAAAGCCTGGAAAAGATCTTTTAAATGCTGAAGAATCAGATTTTGCTGTTCACACTAAGTTAGGTCTGTTAAGTTACGTTCTGGTAACTTACCATATTCCATCCTCACAGAGGGAGTTACCACCAATGTTATCATACAAATTGGACAAAACACTATACTAAAACACAGAATAGGGCTAGTTGGTTACTAAGAATAAAATAGTTGAGGTAGTAGACAGTTACCCACTTTGAACCAACATTCTGACTAAATGGATAAAGGGTGCTACTTTGAATTTTAGTACTTTGAGAAGGCTAGTTTTACTGGAACTAATTAAAATATCACACTTTACCGGGTGGAATGTTTTTGTAGCAATAGCAATGACCACTAAAGTGGGAAAACTTCAAGTGTGCATGAAATCAACTAAAGTCACAAATCCTTTCATTATATATTAATATTATGATCATAACAAATTTGAGGAAAGATTTTACCAGCCAAGGGCTTTGTATAATATTTTCCCCATGTATAACTCATGGCACACCGCAGCAATACTACCGATGGGAGGGAAACATGAAAAATAAAATAATTTCTAAGCTCAAGATAAAATAAATAAAAGCAGAAATTGTGGGATCACTTAAATCTAAGAGGTTAAATGACTTGTCAAGCTCTATCTTTTGCTACTTGTGTAAGTCTGGGCAAGTCATTTAACATCTGGTGCTGCTTACATGGCCATATTTTTACTCCATCACAAAGAGAAATCATTTTATCCACCTAAGCAATAGCTTAAATATAAGAGAGAAACAGCATTAATAACCACTTTGCGTCCAACTTCAGACACTTACTAGTTTTGTCACTTTGGATAGTCTTTTAACCTCTGCCTAATTTTCCTCAATTGTAAAATGAAGATTATAATGGTACTTATATAACAGGGTTGTTGAAAAGATCAAACGAAATATTATTTTAAAAAGCACAGCACAATGTCTGGCATAAAGTAGGCAATACATTTTATTCCTTCCCTTCCCTTCCTTTCCCTTCCTTTCCCTTCCCTTCTCTACTTTGAAATTCACATGGTTTAGGGAAAAAATAAGATTTCAAAGGTTCAGTGACTAGATAGGTAGAAGAACATGACCTGTTATTCTATTGAGAAAACTTGATTAATCAATGAGAAGTTTCTAAGTCCCTTCTATGGATCAATCAATATGTTGAATTCTGAAGATACAAAAATGGCACATAAAAGTTCCTGCTCTTAAGGAGCTTACAGTCTGATGGAGAAGATAATATGAAAACAAATAAGATATTAAGTATAAATTGGAGATAATCTGCAGAGGCACAAGCATAATATGGGATCTAGAAAGACTTGTTTTTAAAGGTGGGATATTAGCTGGGATTTAAGGAAGCCATGGAAGCCAAGAGGCAAAGATGAAAAGGGAGACAATTCCAGACATTGGCAGATAGCCAGTGAAAATGTATGAAGTCAAGAGATGGAAGGTCTTGTGTGAGAAACAGCAAGGAGGTCAAGGTTAGGATGGAAGATCTAAAGGATGAAATCCTCAAGGCACAAAATGAAATAATTTCATTAAAAATGGCAATAATGAATTACCTAAAAAAGCAGTACAAATGCCCAGGGAACACCTATACATACCTACATACATATATATTTAAAAGGTACAGATGATAGAAGCAAGAGCAGAAAAATAAAAGTCTTTCATGCTAGCTTGAGAAAACGATATGAAGATCTGGGTTAGATAATACTGTCATTAGGTTAATGCAAAACTGGTTGAATGAGTAGATCTCAAATTAATCATAAATGGGTCCATGTCATTTTTGAAAGGAGAACTCCATGCTTAGCAGAGGAACTATGCTCAGTCCTGTGCTATTTAACATTTTTTATTAATGCCTTGGACAAAGGCATAGATGGCATGCAAATCCAATCTGAGTATATTGGATAGCTTTCAGGATACAAAAAAAAGAGATCTCAATAGACTAGTATAGTGTGCCAAGTCTAATAAGATGAAATTTAATGAAGATAAATCTGAATCTTATATTTGAGTTTTAAAAAGTTTTCATAACTATAAAATATAGGAGCAATGAGTAGATAACATACTAAGTGAAAAATATAATCTGGGATTTTAGTGAGTACATAAGTGAATCAATGAATGAATGAACAATTATTGACTAGACATCTACTCTGTACCAAACATTATGCTAGGTACTGGGAAGGTGTATATATACACACACAAACACATACATGTATGTATATACACATATACATGTATCTATACACATTTAGGCATGAAAATATGCCTAAACACATACATATATACACATATACATATTTATATGTTTCTGCATGTGTATTTGCTGTGCTGTACATGTATATCACATGCATATACACACATGTAAATATATGTATATTTATGCATAATATACACACATTACAGATATATTAAGAAGATAGTCTCTGCCCTAAATGAGTTTACATTCTAAGAAAGCAGCACAACATATAAAGGGGAGTCTCGGTGGCCAGAGAAGGAAATTTTAGTTTGGCTGATCACAGATATTTCAAGTAGAATGGTGGTACAGAGCCTCTCCATTTCTCTAAAGGTTTGAGTCTAGAGTATTACTCTTTGTAATTGGGAGACGGATAAGAGCAGTGCAGATGACAAAATATTCATACTAGGTAAGAAACGGTAGGCTCTATACAAGTCAAAAGTTTGATAGAGGGGCCATGAGAGTTGATATGCACTTTAGACTAACGAAAAGGCTTAATGTGTAATACGAGGGTGGTAATATACTGCAGTGTTCCACTGTCCCACTGAATCTGGAGTATTCTGTTCAATTCTAGGTGCAAAATTTTAGGAAGGATGTTGATAAGTTGGAGAAAGAGAAGAGCAACAATGAAAGCAAAGAAATTTTTTAGAGGAAGCCATATGGAAACTGATTGAAGGACCTGAGGATGTTTAGGCTCCAAAGGAGCAGACTCAGGGAGCACATGGTAGATACCTTCAAGAGACTGGAGGTAGGATATGTCAAGCAGGAAAGTTTTATGCCAGTTGTGCTCAAGGACAATTGGAAGCACCTCTGAAATATTCAATCTGGACCTGGAAGAATCTTAGACATCACAGAATTTGAGAGATGGAAGGGAGTTCAATAACCACCTAGTTCAATCCACACATGAAAAAGAATTCCCACAACATACCTGACAGATAGTGTTCCAGACCTTGCTTTGAAGACATCCCCACCTCTATGATTCCGCAGTGGAATCTACTACTTTATAAGGAAACCCACAACATTTTTTTGATAGTTCTAAATGTCAGGAAGCTTTTCCTGATACCAAGCCTATACTTGCCTCTTTGCAGCTTTGACCCATTGCTGTTAATTCTGCCCCAAGCACAATGACAAGCTTAATTAAATCCACATGGAATCCTTTCAAGTATTTCAAAACATCTACTACACATCTTTGTAGCTTTTTCTCCCCCAAGGCTGTACAGCCTCATTTTCTTCAATTCATCTTCCCATGGTGGGGCCTTGAAGACCATCATCATACTGGTTGCCCTCCCCTGGACATCCTTCAGATTATCATGATCTGTTCTAAAACTTGATACTCAGAAAGAAAAAAAAAAACAGAAACCAAATTTTTCAAAAGAACAATTATAGTACCATTAAATATTTTGTAGCAATGAAGGAAAATCTTTGGAAAACCTAAAGTACTATGGAAATGGGAACTCTTGTCCATGATAATGGTGCTGATATTATGACGTTACAAATAAATGCTACATACTTCTAAATCACAACCAATAATCACTCATCCTCTGCCACAACTGCTCCAAGCTTTCTTATAGCTATCAAATCAACAGTGCAGGGAACTGTGATAGGAACCCAAGAGAAAAGGAAGGTCAGAGAGACGAAATGACTTACCATAATCACATAGCCAGGAAACACCGGAGCACATAAGATGGACCAGCTCTTTAGACCCTTATAGTAGTCTTACTACTACTACTACTACTGCTACTACTTCTACTACTACTACTGCTACTACTACTACTGCTACTACTACTACTTGCTACCACCACTACTGCTACTACTGCTACTACTACTGCTGCTACTACTACTACTACACTCTGCCTTAGAGAAGCATATCTATAGCTATTAACTTGGACACCTTGAATCATAGGATTTAGAACTAGATCACTGGAGTCTAGATTTCTTGTTTTAGAGATACAGAAATAGAAATCCAGTGTTCTCAGAATCACACAGTTTACTGAAGATTTACAAAGTTTATAGAGTAGTAGAGTTTATATCCAAAATTTCAAGTCCAATGTTCTCTTCACTGTACCATGCTGTCTCATTTTCCATTGGTGGAAGCTGCCTGCAAATCTTATTTTTTCTGCTGCATGCCCAAAGTGAAATGATGAAATCCAACAATTTCCCTGTATTTTTCATGCTTCTCTTAATCACTTTGCATATATGCTCCCTAATGGGGTTAATAGTTTTCAGAGATCCATAAAGAACTCCTTCATGAATCCTCAAATACTTTTGGGGATGAGAACAAAGATTCTTCTTTTATACCAAATGAAAAGTTAAAATTCCAAGAGGAAATTGTGATATAGGGAATCTATGAGATACACTAATATAAAACAGTCAAATTACCTTAAACAGGGCTCTGGACTTAGAGGCAGAAGATCCATGAGTGAGTCAACTAATGTCTCTAAGCCTCGATTTTCCCATCTGGCAAATTCACTTAAAAGACTTCCACTACTATTCTCATAATTTTATTCTGAGGAAAATATTTTGCAAACCTTATTGCCTTATAGAAAAGTCATTGCTTTTATATTTTAAATCATTCCTTCAATTCATTCATCCATTGGCATCTGTTTTTATTAATTATAAACAGTAACTTATTATTCACTTTACTTTTAACACACTCAATCAGCATGCATTTATTAATCACTTGTTACATGCAATGCATTGTGCTAGATACTAGGGATTAAGATATATCAAAATACTCTAAGCTTACAAACAGCAATCACTCTATTACTTTCTGCTCTCTGTCCATTCATTCCTAAATTTATGCATATATATCCCTTTTCTATAGCTGTCAATGCACATGATTTTTAAAATTCTTTTTTCAATTCCGTATCCTATGATACTGTTTTCTTCCTTTTCATTCCTTTTCATAATCCTTTCCAAATTTGTTTGACTTCCTCATATTTATCAATTTAATATTCACTTAAGTAATCTAAAATTCATAGGGAATAAGAGATATAAAATTTCTCCATTTTACCAGGAAAATGATGTCACCGTAGCCCGTATTTTTTTTCCCAAATTCTCATATTTTAAAATGTTCGACTTAAAATGTCACATCTCAGATCAGACTTATATGACCTTTGTACTCTTTGGGGATATTTACTTTTATTATCCTACCATTTCTAGGTCTTCTTCTGCCTCTCTTCCCATTCTTCTAAACCAATCTAATCCAATCCCACAAGAATTTATTCAGTCCCTAAAATAACCCCTCATTTGCCTTTGTTTTTCCACATCTTGAAATTTCACCAAAGCATTTAGACATAAGATAACTATATCTGTTTTATGTCTGTTTTCCCTAGAAATTTATCAACTAAACTTGAGTGCTAAGTAAGAAAGGTGATCAGTCACTACCATTCTTTGGACTATGAAAATTGTTATATTATTTGGCCTTTTCATGGATTCTTGTATTCTACTTATGAACTGAACCCCTTTGAAACCACCAAGAATCCTGTATCTGAGTGAGGCAAGGAATGCTTTTTTCTACCATTTGTTTTGCATCATCAGAAACAGAGAAAGATCATGGACTAAGGCCGTACTTCCAGAACTTGAGGAGCTTATATTCTATTTGGGAAAACATACTGGACATCTCTAGGCATATTCAAAATAAATTGTGGACTGTTTGAAATGGGGAGGAGGCACTAGTGATTGGGACTGAGGAAAGCTATGATACAGAAGGTAATACTTAAGAGGAGTCTTTAAAAATACTCAAGATTCTAAGAGGGAAAGGTGAGAACAGAATGCATTGTAGGTATGGGGGAGATAGACAGTACTAAAAACAGAAGTGAGAGGGGGAGTGCCTCATAAGAGGAAGGTTAAAAAAAGCTAATTTGGCTGGATGATAGATGGAGAGTCTTGTGTAATTAAGAGCTGGACAAATAGATTGGGGATGAGTTAAACACTTTCTATGGAGTCTGTAGAGGTGTGAGAAGGTTTAATACAATGTCTACAAAATGTCAGACAGTAAAATTCAATCTGGGGAGATATACAAAGATAAATAAGATAGACCCATTTACTTTAAGGGGAATACTATATGGTATAAGACCATTAGATAAATAAACAACATCATTGAGAATATCCTTAGTACATTAATGAATAGAAAGGATTATGGAATCACAGAGTACTTCCAGAATGTTTGAACAAAGATAAATAAGATAGACCCATTTACTTTAAGGGGAATACTATATAGTATAAGACCATTAGATAAATAAACAACATCATTGAGAATATCCTTAGTACATTAATGAATAGAAAAGATTATGGAATCACAGAGTTTGTATTTGAGCAGGACCTTGAAGATTGGAAGCACATAAACAAATTATTGTTGCTATTAATAGTACTGTTGCTACTATTATCAGTCTTTTTTTAAGATTATAGTTAATTCTTTTTTGAATAAAACAAGCATTTCCATAGCATAGTATAATAAAACAGATGAGTGTACATGAAACTGCAAATTTATCATATATAACTTAAGTATATAGTAAAGTTAAGTATTTTTTTTTCTTTCCTCCTTCCTGTCCTTAGAGATGGCTACCATTAGACACAAATATCTATACATATGTAAAGTCATTCTGTATGTACTTCTATTTTTCAGTTATTTCTCTGGATATAGATATCTTACTTCCTATGTCCTTTGTAGTTAATTTGAGTATTTATAATAGTTAAAATGACTTAGGTCCTCAAGTTGTTCTTAAAACAATATTGCACTGTTCTCTGGGTTCTGCTCATTTTGTTTTTCATTATTTCATGAAAATTTATTCATACTTTTTCTAAAATTTATGAGCAGATCAGTTCTTATAGAATCTTTCTATTATTAATCTTAGCTCTGCCAATAGAATGATATATGGTGAAGTGGCACAGGATTCTATGTTTAGGGAACCATCCAAGGAGGCAGAGAGACTTAATTTACTTTGTTGTAGTCATTGGATATCAGGTTAGAAGTCTCAAAGTCAATCTTCAGCTCACTTACTTGCTTATTATGTGATTTTGAAAAAGTCATAGGAGAGCTGTGATGTTTTTTTCAATGTAGAAGAGTTATTATTGTGTAGCTGTTGACACCAAAGAGGAGGAGACCATATTTTGTCCTCCATTGACACAGGTAAGGTTTGCACTGAAGTTTTCAGACTCCACTTGCCAAAATTAGAAATGTGGTTTTGATGACATTGAGTTTACTCAATCTGGGTTCATGTGAAACAGCACCTAAGAATGAGGTCTTCTCTCTTCATCATAATGCCGATAGACAAAGTTTGTTCACCTCCTTCCTCCCCCAAACAAATGACAGTTTTCATGCACAGTTTACTAGGTGGTATCTGTGATGTGGGTTGGAACACCTAAAGATTACCTGATGAAAGAAATTCAACATCTGCACACTGTAATTTTGTGCTATGCACTGGGGAAGATATACATTTCAGATAGGTTTTCAGCTTTGCCTTCGTGGAACTTCTATCTAATTCTAATCTAGGTGTGGGGAGAAGAAGGCATGAATGTTATAAACATGATGAACTCAACTGTACAAGTGTTGGAGAAAAACTGACCAAAAACACAGTTTGCAATCCACCAAGAATAGAATATTATGACTCATTTTATGTTGCTAATATCACATCATATTGGATAGAGTACTAGATTTGGAGTCAAGATGACCTGGAGAATACTTACCAAGTTAACCTCTATATACCTTAGGCAACTTCCTATGATTTAAGTTAAAAAGGAATTATTACTATTCAGTCAAGCTAGTCCTATCAGACACTTTGTGAAGCCATTTGGGGTTTTTTTTGGCAAAGATGTAGGAGTGATTTGCCACTTCCTTCTCTGGCTCATTTTACAGAAGAAAACAACTGAGTCAGACAGAATTGAGTGACTTGCCCAGAAAGACACATCCAATACTTGTCTCAGGAAGAGAAGTCTTCATGACTTCAGGCCCAACACTCTATCCACTGTGCCACCTAGCTACACCTGAAGAGGGATTAGGAATTTCTTGATGATCTTATTACACAGATCCTTTAATTCTGATCTATTTAGAAATCTAGCTAGATATTGAGAGAGATATAATCTACCTTCCTGTCCCATTTTGATATACATTAAGGCCATTTTGATTAAAGATTTATTTTTACCACCCAACTCATCTCACTCCCTCTGTTTCCAGATCATTTACTATACTATTCATTACCTTAATAATCTTCCTAAGGATCATGTTCTTTCTCCACCAAAAATATTCAGTGACTCCCAATTGCTTTCTGCGCAAAGAAAATGTAGCTTTAAGTACCATGTCCAGGCAGATCACATAGTACTTTCCTTCAGTCTAAGTTCTATTCCAACTGAACTATTATCTATTCCCTGTCCTTCCTCTGACCTTTTCCATTCCCATGACTGTTAGATATTAAGAATGAATTCTCTTTTTCTCCACATCACTATCTCAATTTAAGGTTCATTCATCTTTAAAGGCCCAATTCTGTAATCAGTTTTCACTGACCACATCTAAAGTGACCTTCAAGCTCAAACTCCTCCTAGCTTAGCCTTTCATTTAAACCTCTCTCTTGGACTTATCTTTTGTCATAGTTGTATAAGCCTTCACTTAGAATGCCAATCCCTTTAGATTGTAAGCTTCTGACTTTGGAAAGTGTGACCTATGACACACATTAGGGTCAATAAAGGATATATTTGCTCTTTCTACCTTATATTTGTTTACAATATCTCTGTGTTGTAATTCATAATCTCATTTTGTAAAACTTTGTGGGGATGAGATATATGTAGCAGTGTAGCATACATATGTAGCAGTTTTTAGCAATCTTCAGCAGTGGATAGTCTTTATTCAATAAATATTTATTAAGCATCAAATATGTGGCAGTCGCCATGTTAAGCACTGAGAAAACGAATTTGGAAGAAGAAAGATATTACTTGTCCTCAAGGACTTTGCTGCTTAATGGAGGAAAACAACACACAAAATAATCACTGAAAAGAAGTGGGGAAAAATACTGAGGAGAGTAATGGAGAGATGGTAGAGAAACCACAGAAGTCCAAAATGAATCCAGTTCCACTTAGAAAATACCATTTATTTCTTAGCTCTAGTTTCTCCCCCTAAATATTCAATTCTACATTTCTCTTTTCTTTATCTTTCTGTTACAGTGGTCGAAAAATTGGAGGGGGATATTGAAGTCTCCTATAACTGTTATATTTTTGTCTGTGTGTTTTCATAGTTCAGTTAGTTTTTTCCAATATGAATTTATATGCTAAGGTACTTAGAATATATACCTTTAATATAAATATTCATTTGTTGTCCATGGTTCTTTTTAGCAAAATCTAGTTCCCTTGTTCATTTCCTATTAATTTTGTGATTTATTTATTTTTTCTAGAGCCTGATGGGCAGTGGCGGAGGGGGATCAGAGTGAGTAGCTTAGGAGTTAAGGATTACATGTCTCTGCTCTTAGCTCATCAGTCTTTTAAATCCCTAAGGTCCTCTGGTGTCTCAGACAGTGGAGACAGTTGAAATTTATCTTCTACATTAATTTTCATTTTGGACAGTTTCAAGAGGTAGCAAGAATCAGAGACTATGTTTAATCCTTTGCCTTGTTGGTTAAGTGTCCCCAAATTCCCTTTCACTTATAGGAGGAGATTGCACTAGATTATAGAGATTCCTTCCATCTCTAAATTCTATTATCCTGGGCATCAAAATATTTTAGGAAATATTTTGCAATATGAATAATTTTCATGTTTAATGTAATATCTTATGAAAGGCTAAAAACAAACAAAAAATTGATAGAACTGGTATTGAAGTAGATTGGTCCCTAAAGGTGCTAGAGCATCTAAAAATCTGGTTTTCCACTATCTGACACAAGGAACTTCTCTCTGCCATTTTGCCCATATATTGTTTGCTGAAATTCTTTTAATATAAATGAGCTATTACACTTAAAATGCAAATATGTCTGCATGAACAAATGTGGATAACTGTATTTGCTCTATAGTGGGAATGATTGATACATGTTTTCCCCCTAAACAGACTTTTTTTCATGGGAGGAAGCAGGGAAAAATAAGAGTGGTTAGTGCAGTAGAACATGAAGATCTGGGATTCATAGATACATTCTCTTAACTCCTGATTCAATACTGTCACCATTAATACATTTTGCCTATTCTTAGATATATTTGTTCGATGTGATTTTATCTGGATAGAAGATTCTGGCAAAAAATTCCCTCCACCAATGAAGTTTGGAAACTTCTCCCCAACTTCTAGTCTTTCTGAGATGCCTAAAAACATTGAGAATTTCAGAGAATTATCCAGTCAGACAGCTATTATATCTCAAAGGCAGGATTTGAATGCAGTTTCCTGAAATATAGGTCAGCTTTCTCTTCATTATACCAAGCTGTCTTTGTGTATTTTGTTTTGTTTTAAATCTTTTGGGCCAATCTTTTCCCATAGTGGTTCATTTTTCTATTTCCATCTAGAAAACTAATAGAAAAATAAGATTCAATAAGCTAGATTTTGATTAAAAGTCATTGTTTAGAAATATTTACTAATTAGGGTACCTCCATACTGAGCTTGGCATCATCTCCTTTATGTGTTTAAAATGATTAAAATGGAAAAGAATAAAATAAGAACAAAGTTAAATTAAGCCAAGAGATGAGAGAGAATTGTAAAGAAATTTCTAAAATTCCTGGCAGTTTATTTTTTTTTCTTTCCCACCTTTCCTACATCATTTCCTTCCTTCCTCCCTTCTTTCTTTTCTCCCTTCCTTCCTTCTCTCTTTCTTTCCTTCCTGCTTCCCTCCCTTCCTACCTCCCTCCCTTCCTTCCTTCTATCCTTCCTTCTTTCCTTTCTCTCTCCTTACCTTTCTTCCTTCCCTCTTTCTTTTTTTCCTTTTTTCTTTCTTTCTTTCTTCTTGCATCCCTTCCTTTCTTTCCTTCGTTCCTTCCTTCCCTTATTTTCTTCCTTCACTTTTTCTTCCTTTCCTTCCTTCTTTCCTCCCTTTCTTATTTTCCGTTGTTCTTAGATTATGGGAAGGAGAGGAATCATAAAATCTACTGGGATCATCTTCTACCCTAAAGCAGGTCAGTGGTAAACCATCCAAGATAAATGGAAGTTGTTGCTATTTTCCCCCAAGAAAATTCTCTGAATTCTCCATATCTCCAGAGTTCAGCAGTGGATAGGATCTGGAGACAGGAGATTGGCTCAAATCCCAAACTGTGGTTTTTCTCCATGTGGCTTTCTAATCAATTCTTGACAGAGTCCCTTTCTCTGGAATGCAAAAGAGATTCAGTTCCTAAAATAGCTCCATATTAGACTTGGTTGGTTGTGCTGGGAAGGATAACTCACATTTCTGTAGTGCTTTCAGCTTTACACTCCTAATTCAATGTGATCTCTGGGCTTCTCCAAATTCTCACCAATAATTTTGGACCCCCTGGAAATGCCTTCACCCCAGGGACTACTCTTCTGACTAATGAATCCCTAGCCCAGGTAGCCATTTCTTTAGAAAACTAACCCATTCTCACTTTGCTCTGACCTCAATTCAATTCCACACCTTTAACCTTGTCCCAGAGTTAACTCTTCTCTTTCTCTTTTTACCCCTTTGTCAGTTCCCTTTTATGAGTTGTCTTCTCCCATTAAAATATATGGTCCTTTAGGTCAGGGACCATCACGTTTACCTACAATAGCAATTTAGGTCTTATCACAGCTCCCAGTATGTAATAAGCTCTTAACAAATATCTTACCTTATCTATCTATCTATCTATCTATCTATCTATCTATCTATCATCTATCTATCTATCTATCTATCTATCTATCTATCCAATCTGTATATCTATCTATTTATCTATCTAAAAAGCTCTTTGCCACAACTACCTGAGTGATAAGTAATGCAAGTATCATTCTTGTATTAGGAATGTGGAAAGTGAAGCTGAGATGTTAAGCAAATTGCCAGTACTCAAGTAGAAAATAACTGTGAGCTTAGGTTTGAATAAAGATGTCAATACTCTAAGGCCATCTTTTTTCCCTCACATGCCATGTTGCTGATGCAGTAGGGAACACGTTGTGGAAGCTTTCACTTGTTCTGTACTATCCCATCGTGACTGTTTATGGATAAGCATTAATCCAAGAGGCAGCAGACCATAATGGATAGAGGAGCGAACTTTTCTATGGTTAGGAAGACCTAAGTGCAAGACCTACATCTGGCACATACTTATTATGACTGTGGGCAAGTCACATACCTCTTAAGGCCACCAGAAATCTCTCTAAGTCAATAAATTACAGATAAGTTGTTAATTAGCCCCTGTGATGGGAGTGTCCTTATAAGAATTCCCCAATGAAATATGCACCTACCCCAATGAAAAATCAATTCTTGTTCTTATCCCCACCCTGCACACCAAGAAAATTATTTGATTTTTGAGGAAGATCAAGAAAGCTTTTATTAAAAAATAACCCAAGGCCTTTAGTAATTTCAATACTCCACACTCTTAAATTTAGGTAGAAGGATCCCCATGCTTGTGGTAGGATTAAAGTCAAATATGCTAAAGGTAAAGGATTCTAGGATGCCAAATCATATTAATTTTGCAGATGTTTTATGTGACGGAAAAGCAGTATCAAAGTGTATCCTGATAGAAGGGAGGAAGGAAGCAAGCAAATAAACACTCGTGTCATATAAGCATAGTCAAGCAAATCAAATTCCCATATTGGCCTTGCCTAAATCTCTTTTTCTAATTCATCATGTTAGTCCATCATTTCTCTTTCATGAAGAAGACAGAACCTTTCATCAGTCCTGGAATAATGGCTTATTGTTGCATTGATGAAAATTCTTAAATTTTCTTTTTTTTTCTTTTCTTTTTTTTAATTTTTTAATTTTATTTATTTATAAATGTTCTACAATCACTTCCTTAAAATTAAGATTATATCCCCCCACACCTTCCCCCCCCACCCTCCTACCTCCCCAAAAACTCTTGTAATAAGTTCTTAAATCTTTCAAATTATTGGAACATTGACTTGGTCCAATCCTTGTAGAAAGCAATTTGCATTTATTCATGGAAAGTTACTGAACTGTGACTGTCCTTATACTCCAGAACATTGTAACTAGAGCCTATGCTCCCCCAAAAGAAGTCAAAGGAAAGGGAGAAGACATAACCTATACAGAAGCATTTAAAGCAGCTAATTTTATTATGGCAAAGAAATGAAAATGAAGAGAATGCTCAAGAATTGAAGATTTATTTTGTTTTAGTAGGCATATTTGTTTTAAGGTTTTTGTTTTTCATTCTTTCTTTTTTACCATAAAAGAGTGGTGAAAAAGATAGCAAGAGTTGGGGTAGCACCTCCTCATAGACATACATAAACACACAAGAACAAGAAGAAAGGCTAGAAGATATCATAGATAGGCAGAACACCTTTCAAAGTTAAACATGGAATTTGCCATATACTTTTAAGAAAAAGAGAAACATACGGAATAGAAACTCACAATTTCATGTAAAATCCTCTTCTTGTCCATAAGAACTATGGTAATGTTCATTTTATTTGGAATTTGTTAAGATCGTAATAAAATTATTTTAGAAGATAAAGAAAAGAAGGAAGAAGAAAAGGAGGAGAAAGAGGTTTTAACCAATACAGCCTTTAAAAATGAACCATAGAAACTGCAGTTTTAAAGAATTGAATAACTACTAGATATCAAGAAAGATGCAATCAATTGGTCAAAATTATACACTAGATATTTGTTTTTCTTTGTATGTAAATTGATTGCAAGTCAGAGAAACACAAATAGAAACCCTCAAAATAGCCTTGAACATTCAAACATTGACATATATAAAACAATCAGGCATAGTCAACTATATACCATACTATCTACAAAAATAAAAAGTGATGTTTTTAAAAGATATTCCCCATATCAAATACTACAAGTTCTAAATGTCAGGAAATGAAGTTTTGAAACATTTAAAGGCTTAATAGTAGAAATCAAAAGCAAGTCCCAATGAAATAAGGGGCATATTACACCCATCATCCTTTCTGCTACTGTGTCACAGAAGATGATCCTACATCATAACTACTTTTACTCAATTTCAAAAAAAATATCAATCGTTTTGTCAACTTGAGTGCTAGTTCTTTGAACACTAAGCATGAAAGGATAGTAGCACGGTGACTTGTCCCAGTCCCATCTTTATATGAGCTCCACTTAACATAAATATCATAAGGACAAAAATAAAATTAATAATAGCAATAATATTAATATTTCTGTGCTTAAAGAACTATACAGTGATTTCTTCTCAACAATGTTATAATGTAGGTAATAGTATTATATAATCGAAAGAATATCGTACTTAAAATTGAAAGAGGAATGGTTGTTGAAATTTAGACTTGGGTATTTACAAGTTAATACACTTAATTTCTCTGCCTCATTTTGCCCATCTGTAAAACAAAATTAATAGCATGTATATATCATATATGTCATAGGGTTGCTTTGAGGATAAAGTGATAAAGCACTTTATAAGCTTCAAAGTTCCATAATAACTATTATCACCCACAACAACATCCTCATAATTTTACATTTTAGACACAGATTTCTGACATTTAACCCTTGTCGAATGACTTGCCCAGGGAAATAAAGGCAGTATTTGAACTCAGAATTACTTACTCCAAGTCTTTTGTTTTTCCCCAAATTTATTAATTTGTTTGTTTTCAAGTTTCAATATTCACTACCATAAGGTTTAAATTTTCTCCCCTTCCCTCCCACATCCCTCCCCAAGATGGCATTCAATAGTATATAGGCTCTACACATACATTCCTATTAACCACATTTTCACATTACTCATGTTGAATAGAAGAATTATAATGAATGGGAGAAACTATGAGAAAAACAAAACATTACAAAAGAGAAAACAGCCTGTTTCATTTTGCAATCCAACCCCATGGTTGTTTCTCTGGATGTGAGTGGAATTTTACATCATGAATTCTCTAGAAAAGTTTTAGGTCCTTTCAATGCTGAGAAACTCAAGTCTATCAAAATCAGGCCTCGAACACTGTGGTTCTTACTATATATAATGTTCTCATTGTTCTGCTCACTTCATTCAGCATCAGTTCATATAAGTCTTTTCATATTTTACCGAAGTCTGACTGTTCATCATTTCTTATACCACAATAGTATTCCATCACATTCATATACCACAACATGTTTAGCCATTCCCCAATTGATGGGCATCCATTGAGTTTCCAGTTCTTGACCATGACAGTAAGATCTGCTATACATATGTTTGTACATGTGGATCCTTTTTCCATTTTCTTGATCTCTTTGGGATACAGTCCTGAGTCAAAGGATATCAGCATTTTTATAGGCCTTTGGATATAGTTTCAAACTGCTCTCCAAAATGGTTGGATCAGCTCATAGCTCCACAAACAATGAATTAGTGTTCCAACTCTCCCACATTTTCTCCAATATGTATCATTTTCCTGTTCTGTTCATGTTAGCCCATCTGACAGGTATGATGTGATATTTCAGAGTTGTTTTGATTTGCATCTCTCTAACCAACAGTGATTTAGAGCATTTTTCATATGATTAGAAGGCTTTAATTTCTTCCTGTGAAAACTGATCATTCATATCCTTTGACCATTTATCAATTGGAGAATGGCTTGCATTCTTGTAAATTTGACTTAGTTCTCTATTTATTTTGGAAATGAGGACTTTATTACAGACTCTAGTAAAATTTCTTTCCCAGTTTTCTACTTCCCTCCTAATCTTAGTTGCATTGATTGGCTTTGTTTGTACAAAACCTTGTCAATTTATTGTAATCAAAGTCACCCATTTTACATTTCACAGTTTTCTCTATCTCTTGTTTGGTCATAAATTCCTGCATAAATCTGACAAATAAACTATTCTCCTAATTTTTTTATAATATCAGCCTATATACCTAGATTGTGTAACCATTTGGACTTTATTGTGGTATATGATGTCAGATGTTGTTCTATGTCCAGTTTCCACAATACTGTTTTTCAGTTTTTCCAGCAGTTATTGTCAAATAGCAAGTTCTTTAAAAAGCTGGGATTCTTGGGTTTATCAAAGAGTAGACAGCTTTAATCTTTAACTAATATGTCTTATATACCTAACATATTCCACTTATCTACCCTTCTATTTCTTAGTCAGTACCAAGTGGTTTTGATGATTGCTGCTTTATTATACAATTTAATGTCTCATATGGCTAGGCCACCTTCCCTAGCATTTCTGTTCATTAATTGCTTTGATGTTCTGGAATTTTGTTCTTCCCAATGAATTTTGACATTTTTTCTAGTTTAGAAAGTAATTCTTGGCAGTTTTATTAGTATAACACTGAATAGGCAAATTAATTTAGGTAGAATTGTCATTTTTATTATATTACCTTGACCTACCCAAGAACAACTGAATTTTTCTAATTTTTAGATCTGATTTTATTTGTGTGAGAAGAGTTTTGTGATTGTGTTCATATAGTCTCTGGGTTTGTTTTGACAAGTAGAATCTCAAATATTTTATAGTGTCTACAGTAACTTTAAATGAGATTTCTGTATCTCTTGCTGTTGGACTTTGTAAGTAATATATAGAAATATAGATGACTTATGTGGGTTTATTTTATACCCTACAACTTTGCTAAAGTTGCATATTATTTTAGATAGGTTTTTACTTGATTATCTAGGATTCTCTAAATGCATCATCATATCATCTGAAAAGAATGATAACTCAGTTTCTTCTCTGCCAATTCTAATTCCTTCAATTTCTTTTTCTTCTCTTATTGCTAAAGCTAATGTTTCTAATACCATATTGAATACTAGTGATGATAATGGACATCCTTGTTTCACCCCTGATCTTATTGAAAATGTGTCTAGCTTATCCCCATTACATATAATGCTTGCTGATGGTTTTAGGTAGATGCTACATAACATTTTAGGGAAGACGCCATTTATTCCTATGCTCTCCAGTGTTTTCAATAGTTATGGGTGTTATATTTTGTCAAAAGCTGTTTATGAATCTATTGAGATAATCATATGAGTTCTGTTATTTTTGTTGTTGATATGATCAATTATGCTGGTAGTTTTCCAGCATTACTGGTATAAATGCTACTTGATTGAAATATATTATTCTTGGGACAAATTGGTACAATCTTTTTGCTTATATTTTTTTAATTGCATCTATATTCATTAAGGAAATTGATCTATAATTTTCTTTTTCTAATTTGGCTCTTCCTTGTTTAGGTATCAGAACCATATTTGTATTATAAAAAGAATTTGGTGGGATTCTTTCTTCACAAAATTTTACCAAATAGTCCATGTAGTATTGGAATAAACTGCTCTTTAAATGTTTGATAGAATTCTCTTGTACATCTATTTGGCCCTAGAGATTTCTTCCTAGGGAAGAAATCTTCACCAGTCACTGCCTCCCTCAGTCTTCCCTCCCTTCTATCAGTCCACTTCCCTTTTCTTTCCATTTTCCCTCACTACTTCTTCCATCTCTTCTATCCACTCCCTCTTTTTTCTTTCCCCTTTCTGCTCCTACTGACTATAGGACAAGTTAGGTTATTATATTTAATTGAGTATGTTAATTCCTTCCTTGAACTAAATCCCTTCTATTCCTCTACTATAATATGCTTTTGTGCCTCTTCATGTATTGTAATTTACCCTTTTCTGCCTGCTCCTTTCATCTTTTCCCATTAAAATCCCTTTGTACCTCTTAATTGGTTTTTTTTATTATTACACCAGTTAATTTATACCCACAATCTCTATCTATGCATATCCCTTTTAAATGTCATATAATAAATATACAGATCTCAAGATTTATAGGTATCATCCTTCCATATAATGATGTAAATAGCTTGTTTTTAATGAATAAAGTTTCTTTTTCTTTGTTCCTGTTTACCTTTCTATGCCTCTCTTGAGTCTTGTATTTGAAGACCAAATTTTCCCTTGAGCTCTGGCCTTTTCATCAGGATAGTTTGGAAATCCCTTATTTCACTGAATGTCCATCTCCTTGCCTGAAAGATTACTCTCAGTTTTTTCTGGGTAGTTGATCCTTAGCTCTAGTTCAAGCTTCTTTGCCTTACAGAATTTTATATTCCACTCCCTCTGATCTTCTAATGTAGAATCTGCGAGTTCCTGTGTGATCCTGACTATAGTTTCTCAGCATTTGAACGGTTTCTTTCTGGCTACTTACAGGAATTTCTCCTTGACCTCATATTTCCAGAACTTGGCTACAATATTCCTTGCCAGTTTCAAGTTGGGATCTCTTTCAGAAGGTGATTGGTGTATTCTTTTGAAGACTATTTTGCTCTCTGGTTCTAGAACCTCAGGGCTGTTTTCCGTGGTGATTTATTGGAAGATTTGGTCTAGGCTCTTTTTTTTTGTCATGTCTTTCCAGTAGACCAAATTTTTTGTGCTAGGAGCTAGGGGCCTGATTACTGACTTTGTGTGCTGTGGTTTCTGCTTCTGTCACTTAGAAGCTATATAATGCTGAAGCTTACCTATTGCTGACCTTGTTGGAGCCAGGGGAAATCTTTCTGTGTTTCCCTGAGTTACACTGACATGCACAGTGTGAAGTATGGGTGAGGGTTTGGTCTGATCACTAGAGGTCTCTTTCTCCCCTAGGATTGCACTAGATCATAGGCAGGTACAATGGTTGGTGGACCCCTGTCTATGCTTGTATATGCCCAATTCCCCTGGCTGTGTTAAGGTAAACCTGTGGTCCTGGTGTTGGCACTTACCAGTTCCACCCCCTTAGAACTCAGGATGTCCTGTTGGTCTGTTGAGGTGGGGCTTGCTGGAACACCTCCAATTTTGCACTAGTCCCCTTCAGCCCCAGCAAGAGGGACCCTTCCTTTTGATCTTCCTAGCCTCCCAGGTTAAACTGCTGTACCTCTTCTGCTGGTCCCACTATTTCAAGATTTTTTTCTGTGACAATATTTTCTGGATTTTTCAAAGTCAACAAGGGGAGGGTGAGAGCACCCACAGTTTACTCTGGCATCTTGGCTCCTGGAAGTTGAAGTCGATGACTTTCAAACATTTATTCTATGATCTGATAGTCCCAGACTAGCTGGTGATGCTGCAGTGGGCCATGTATTTCTCTCTCACCCAGCTCCATCAGCCTCCCATCTTGTGCTAAGAGGTTTGGGAATCTGCACTGCCACTGGTGATTCAGTCTACCTAGGCTGCTCCAACTCCTCTATGTCCGAGTCTGCTCTGGTACAACCCATGACCTCTGCACTTTCCCAGCCCAATATAATGGATATTTCCCGTCAACTTTCTTGGATTGTCTTGGACTGGAAATCAGCCACAATCTGTCTCCTAGTGGATTCTGCCACTCTAAAATTTGTTCAGATTCACTTTTTAAAACTATCTGAAGGAATCTGTGAAAGAGCTCAAGGGAGTCTCTACTTTCACTCTGCCGTTTTGTTTCCACCCCTTCCTCCAAGTGTTACACTGGTTTATCTATGTCACATAGGTCATCTACAATCCCCAACAAAATAGTCACAGGGTTGTCATGAGGGCTAATTGTAAGAATGATGGTAAAGGATTTTCCTTTCTTTAAATCTTAATCATTTAATTTTTCTGATGATAGTTTGAGAGAAAATGTGGCATAACAGATAGATATTCATGACTTCTGGTAGACCTGGACTTAAGACCTGTATCTTACATACATTATCTATATGACCCTGGGCATGTGATTTATCTTCTCAGTATTCCAGGCAAACATTTAAGTCAATAAGATGCAGAACTATATTGGGGAGAGGGTTTTTGTTTTTCATCAAGAGTCATCTAGAACAATATAATTAGAGCTCTGGATGACAGATATATACATACATACATGCATATATATATATATATATATATATAGAGAGAGAGAGAGAGAGAGAGACAGAGACAGAGACAGAGACAGAGAGATAGATGGATTGATTGATAGATATATTTTCTTTCCATGTATTGGTCATTTATAAATGATTTTAATTCTATTTTGTCTTTAAAAATGTTATTCATTATATTAGATGGCTCTCAGGAAGGGAGAGAGGGAAGAATACTAGAGGAAACCATGGTGATGTAAAAAGCAAAAAAAAATACCAATAAAACTTATTTAGAGAAAAATAAATGATGGGTAGATAAATGGATTGATAAACGAATAAGAGAATGATAGATGATAGAGTCTATAATGATAGATAACAAAAGGTAAATACAAGAGATAAAAGATAAATACATATAAATATACGAGCACATATACATATACACATATTCATATAACATAACTGTTTACTTCAGACAGTTCTACTGCTTTCATTCTTTCTAGTGCAGCATTTTTTTACAGTCTAGTGGTCAAAGCCTAGACCTTTAAACATCACATTTAAACAAGTTTCACTATTTGTTATGAGTAACAAGGTCTCATCTTAAACACATCTTAAATGGAGCCCTTCCATAAGCACTGTCCTGTACCAATGAAGGAACTGCACCGGATCTCCAGAGTCCCTTCAAGCTATGATTCCATAATGTTTGATAAAATGAAAATAAGTTACAGTGAAATGCAAACACTGATGTTTGGATTTATATCTGGTTTTATTTACTGCACAAACCTTTAGGCAGAGAGAAGCAACCTAGTGAAAGCTATCCCATTGCTTTGGACCCCAGTGGCATTCTGTACACAGATCAGATATGGGATTAGGACTGAAGTAGAAATCAAATATGAGGTCTTTCAGTTTGTCACTTTCTACCTCTTCCTTCTAAAGATAATCATTTAAAATGTTTTTTTGAAGAAGAAAAAAAATCTTAAGAATGGCCTAAATCAGAGTCCCATCGTATTTTGAGCCTTTGGGATATGTTCTTACAATACAAATTTTAGTTTACTCTTTGCACCTGATGGTTAAAAAAACAAAAACAAAAACTATTGATCTTTCTTCTAATAGATACCAAAGAGTAATTAACAATGGTTCTATTTTTCCTGTAAAACTTTTAAATGTAGCACCCCTCTAGGGCTAGTCTCCCAACTTGCACTTTCACAGACAGATTGGACTTCCAGGGAGTAGCTGATTACTTTCTCAGGGATTTTGAGGAAACCCTCAGGGGCTAGATTTTTAGTACTGTCACCTCCACCTAATAATAAACCAGACTACATTAACTTCTCAGTCAAAGTATTTACAAGATGGTAGCACAAAAACAATAGTTACTGAAATACTTGCACCTTCCCACACTTATCTCTCTCTCACACACACACACACACACACACACACACACACACACACAGAGTTTGAGGTATCCTTTCCCACAAATACTCACCCAGGTTCATGGGGAGAACAAGAATAAATTTATAATACAAATGTAGTGAGGCACATGTTTAGATAGTACATATTGTAAAAGGAATAACACACTCCTGATTATTCTAAATCCTTCTCTTATAGAGTCCTTATGAGTATCCTTTCAGGTGGAGCTTTCTGCTCTGATTCATAGGTTTGTATTTTTGTAAAATTTTTAACTAGTACTTGCCACCATTACTAAGGGCTAGTCTTTCTGAAATTTTCTTTCCCAGGTGGGGCAAGAGTGACTATCACACTTGGCAAAATATACTGTCTCATACAGGTCCACCTTCTCTGATGACATGTTTAATGGAATGGGAATAGTATGGAAAGAGAGAGAGAGAGGGGGAGAAAGAAAGGGTAACTCTTCACTGAACAGTCTCTCTCTCTCTCTCTCTCTGTCTCTCTAGCTCTCTCTGTTTCTCTCTCTGTCTCTGTCTCTCTGTCTCTCTCTCTTTCTCTCCACTGACAGGTCTGAATCTTAAAATCTTGGAAGTATAGGGCTGGAAGGTAAGCCAGAGAGACCTTCAGATGCAGCAGTTTCATCTCTCTGGCTCAGAGAATTTGAATGAATGGAGGGGCTAAGAGGTGGGAAGGAGGTGATGCTGTGTCATATTAAGATATGAAGATAGAAAACCTAAACATACCAATATATTTTTAAGAAATTACTTGGAATCATGAGACTGAATTAGAGAATCTTCTTGTCAATATTTTATTTTTATTTAAAGAATACTTAAATCTAGACCCCTTAGCCACGTTGTAAATTGATAGAAGCATATAATATAAATGGGAGGGGATTCTAATTATGTTTAGGGGAAGATAAAAGTATGAAGGTGTCATCTAGAAATCTAAAGGCCTTCACAATTTGCCAGAGGTCTACTTTTGCCTTCTTATTGCACATTATTCCTCTTCATGTACTTTGTTATAGACAAACTGGCCTATCAACTGGTGTCTGATTCCTACATTTCTTCCTTCCATGCCTTTATATAAGTTGTTATAGACAATTTATACACATCGTTTGTATAAAGGGATGAACCTCTTCACCATACACTCCACTTTCATCTCTGCTCCTTATAAACACTAGCTTCTTTGAAGTCTCAGTTAATGCTATATATCCTGTAGGAAACTTTTCCTGATCCTTACCAAGGTAGGCAGGTAATGCAGCTGATAAGGCAGTGGTCTTCAAATCAGGAAGATCTGGATTCAAATCTGACTTTAGACACTTACTAGCTGGGCAATATTGGAAAACTTAAACTTGAAATACTTGACCTATTTGCCTTAGTTTCCTCATCTATAAAATGGACATAATAATGGCACTTACCACCCCACCCCCCAATGTTGTAGGAATCAAATAAGATATACTATGTGTAATGTGCTTAGCACAGGGTCTACCATGTAGTAAATGTTTTCATTAGTTATTAGTGATTGGTCTTCTCTCTTCAAATGATCACAAAAGCTTTGTAAAGTATTGTACATTATTTCTTGGCCAAAAGGATAGGTGAATGCTTAGGAAGAGCCTTGGCAATCAAAATATAATGAAGATTTTTCCAATCTGCAAGGGTCATAGATCTGAAGCTTAAAACAGCTTTTAAGGACAGCTTTAACAGTCAAGTTAAGTGAGACCTAGTGTTTAAGTTGCATGATTCCGGTCACACAGAGAATAAGGGAAAAAGCAGTATTGGTCAAAGGCTCTTATTTTATGCTATTATGTCACCCATTGTCTATGAAATACAACAATGTATAAGTGTTGGATCATTTGAACTCAAGAATTCCATACTTCTGACCTGAACAAGAAAGAGGAAACAAAATCTCAAAAAGTAAAGCAAAGCAAAACCTAGTAAACTAGTGAAATGAGATTCTTAGGGTTTTTTTTTGTTGCTGTTGTTGTCAGTGATGGGACCCAAACTAGAATTCCAATTATTCTTTCCATATCACATGCAATCACAATAGAAGTGAAAGTATCAAATATTTTTTACAATGGAATTGTGTAGCTGTCTGAAATTGTGTCCAGAAGAATGTCTTTCTGATTTTGTGATATATGTGAGAGAGAAAATATCTCAGTATACAAAGTGTGTATGTATGTGTGTGCATGCATGTAGTAAGGCTGTTTATTTGTATGTTTGTTGGTTTTTTTTTTAAATCAAAATTTCAAGGACCTTCCAGTTCTATCCATTGATGAGTATCAAGACAGTAAAGTTTTCCATGAACAATTTGGAAATGTAACTCAATGTAAGTATAAATACCCCAAATAAAAGTTCTTTCCCAGAATTGTTATAGCCTAGAGCATGTTAAGTACCATTGGAGAAATATATTATCCAGCACTAATAGGGTTTAAAACAGAAGTCACCAGTGTTACTAATATCCCTATTCTGGCCTTAAAGATAAGAGTTTCAAACTAGACTTTTTTATGAGTAAAATTTCTCATCCTTTGGATAAAATGTCACTCAAGGTTGAAAGCATTCCTGGAATTTTAATTTAACAGCACATTCATGCAAGAGTCTAGTCTAAGTACTCTAAGGGTCCCCAACTGTTCATTTAAAAGGGACACAGGGATTTTAGTGTTTGATATGATTCTGCACTGTAGCATGGCAACCCAAAAGCTAACCTAAGCCACAATAATAAAAGCAGTTTACAATATGAGAGGCTATAGTTTCACCATGATGCTCAACTGAAGTTGGTCAAAATGATGAGGGGACCAGAGAACATGCCATATGAGGATTAAATGAAAGCACTAGGGATGTATAACACTACAGAAAAGATGCTTTATGATAAATATGATAACTATCTCCAAGTATATGAAGAAATCATGTATAAAAGAGACTAGATATAGAAAAATAGATTTCAGATTGGTATAAGGAAATTATTAAGGAATAATTATAATGAAATAATTAGATTCTTCTAGAAGTGGAATAGACTGTCTTTGCGGATAGAAAGTCATATAATCCTTCAAGCCAAGACCAGATGAGTGTGGATGCTTAAGAGGAGATATTGCATCAGGGATCAGTTGAATGACTTCTGAGGTATCCATTGATTCTAAATCTTGATACCATTAAATCCTGACATTCCTTATATTCTAAGCTGGGTCATAATTTTATTTTAATAGTAATAATGAAAGCTTATGTTTCTATGATATTTTATTTGTGATAACCATGAGGAACATACTTCAAAAATCATTTTTTTCATTTTAATGATAATTTAGGGGAGGCAATGTGTAATAGTAGATGGAGAGCAGGACTAAAATTCAGGAAGATCTTGGTTCAAATATTGTCTCTTACATATACTAGCTACGTGATTCTAGGAAAGTGACAACTTTTTACAACATTTTCTAAGAATGTAAGCTGCTGAAGAGTTGCAGATGTAACAGATGGTCCAATGGATAGAGCAGTAGACACTAGTTAAGTGGCCCTGATCAAATCAATTATCCTTTCGCTTCTTCAGTTCTCTGAACTTTAAGATGAATGTTATAATAGCAACTAACCTCCAGACTTGTGAAGATCACATAAGATAATATTTATAAAAAGCTATGAAATCTTTAAGTCCTATATAAATGATGATGATGATGATGATGGACAATGATGTTCATTGATAGAGGGGGTTTCCTCATAGAAGCTTCATTAAATGGATGATATGATAGGTTTGGAACAAAAACAAATATAGCAACAAGAATTCACATAAACATCTGGTGGTTAAAATGATCCAGGTGCTTTTCTTTTAATATTATTCAATAAACTGTACAAATATCGTTATCCTCATATTTTAGATGAGAAATTTGATGCTCAGAGGTTAACTAGTTTATCCATGCATGGCCATGCAACTATTCAGTGTCAGAGCTGTGACCTAAAGGCAGGTCTTTTGATTCCAAAATCCTGCAATTTTTTTATTACTTCATACTGACTCTCATTATACTATAGCATTGAAATCATCATGGCAGTGAACACATTCTTCTTATCATGAACAATGTAGGAACATTGTTGCCAGTCACTCTTAGCATTTCCAAGTCCTCCACTGGTTTGACTCAATGCCAAAAACAAGTGAAAACTTCCTGGGCTCCAGAAGGAATGCTTTTAAGCCTATCTTTTGGATACTGCTAACACTTCCTTAATGCTGCCACCCACTCCAGCTTATGATGATTAGAGGTAAGAGACACAGTCTATGGTGCCAACTATGTTCTCTCAGTAAATCTCTCTGCCTCAAGGATAATGAGATTATTATTAGAATGCTCCAAATTAGCCTCCTTCCTATCAGGATTCACACATATCCATGTACCCCACCTCGGAAAATCTGGATTTTGGGGAGTTGATGGATATCAATTTTTATTTCAAACACATTTATTAAGATTTTACTCTACATAGAATCCAATACTATAGATATAGGAAAGAGGACATGGCCCTGCAGGTTAGCAAGAGACAGAGAGAGAGAGAGAGAGAGAGAGAGAGACAGAGAGACAGAGACAGAGAGAGAGACAGAGAGAGAGAGAGAGAGGGAGAGAACGGAAAAACAATGAAGGTGATGTCAGAAAACTTTAGTTTAAAATCCCCTGTCATTCAGCTTCTTAAGTTCTCATTTGTGTGATCCAGAACAAATCACTTCTCCCTCTTGATCATATTCCCCATCTCTAAAATGAGAAGGTTAGACTCCATACTATCTTAGATTCTATCCATCTCGAAATCCATTATTCCAATAACTGCAATTAGTGAGGAAACTGAATTTGCTCTCCAATTACTCTTCTTAGAGTTTTGTTTTCATTATTATTGATGTTGCTGTACACAGGTTGCATTCACTCAGCATATGGAACAAAAATAATTGTTCTACCGAAGCATGGGGGGAGTAATATAGACTGATGGACAAAAGCATTTCTGAATAATTGCCATGTCATCAATGCAGTAATTATTACAAGGTACTTTTATAAACATTGTCATTTGGACACAATGGGGTGGTGTAGAAAAAAACTAAATAGTGCCTTGGGACCTGAGTTCAATTTTAGCTTGATGGCAAAAATCCCTTAAACTCACTAAACCTCAGTTTCCTTATCTGGAAAATATAAATTGCACCCTTGGTACCACCTGAATAATGGGGTAGTTGTAAAAAAATAAGAGCTATTTTCAAACCATAAAGCTCTATATAAGAAAGAATTGGTGTTATTAATAATTAATGTTAAATCACTATTACATGGACCATTGATTTGATCACCATGGGTATCCCTTGTGATAATATAAATTTCAGTCTTTCTGTGCTTTAACAGATTTTAATTTTGATTTTCTGAAGTTCAAAAGTTAATATTTGAAAACTATTTTTGGTGAATTTAGACTGACTAGTCCATACCTATCCTTACCTGTTTGAAATACAGTTTATTGCCAGACCCACAGTTGAAGTTTATCCAGATTTTTAAGACCTTCCAGAATTTGTGTTCCAGCACCATAGCCCTTAAGAGACCAGAGTGGTATCTTTACTGTAACAATATGTCAGAGGAGGATTTCCATGAGGAGTGTTATTGATGTCATCCTCAGTTCCATCACTATCATCAAATGGCAGCTGTTTTACAAAGGTTAGAGAGAATAAGAGAGATGTATTTATTAGTCCTGATTGTTTTAGTCAATCAGTAAACATTGATTAAGTCCCTGATATGAGCCAATAAATGGCAATAGGTGGCATAGCAGAAAGAATGTAGAGCTTAAAGTCAGGAAGGCTCATCTTCCTGAGCTCAAATCTGTCCCCAGAGATTTACTAGCTGTGTGATCCTGGGCAGGTCATTTAGCAATGTTTGCCTTGGCTCTTCATCTATAAAATTATCTGGAGAAGAAAAAAGCAAACAATTCTAGCATCTTTGCTAAGGAAATCCCAAATCGAATCTCTAAGAGTCAGACACAACTAAAATGATTAAAGAAAATATTAACGACAAAAATGAGCTAAGCATTGTGATGTGTTCGGTATAAAAAAAAAGATGCAAAAGACAGGCTTTCCCCTCAAAAAACTTACATTTTAATGATGAGTTCAAAATCTAATCTCTTTTCAGAAAAACACAGATTGAAGTTTGAAGTTGCTCCAAATCAAAGCAAATTGGAGAAAGCAGAGAGAGAACTCCAACAGGTTTTTTGACCAATTTTTATTTTGTCACACTAGGTTGCTTCTCAAGCAAGGAACACATGTGACAATGTGGAAGTTTGTGTGTGACTTTAAAACTATTGATCCTAAATGGAAACAGTCATTGATCTATTAAAAAACAAAGTCAATCATGAGAACATAAGTGATAGGATGAAATGTGTGTTTGGAACATTGCTTGGAAATAGAATCCAGGGGTTAATCAGAAACTGGAAATAAACACAAGCAATGTTTTTTATAGCACATTTTAACAAGTATGAAGCTTAATATTGCAAATAAACAAACTATTATATGAGAGGACTTGGAGAAAGGAAAACTTGGGTTGAGATCCGGCCTCAGACACTTACAGCTGAGTGAGTGGTGCATGGGGGCCTCTAGGATCCCTTCCCAGCTTTAAATCTAGGATTTTATGACCTTATGACCAATATCGAGTTGTCTTGCTATTTATTTAGCACATTTATAATAATAGTAGTATGGCTACTATTGTCATTGTCACCATTATTCCAAGTGATCAACACAGCATTGCAGAGGGAGAAGCTATGTATAGATCACTTAGAATAATTACGACCCTGGAATCTTCATTATAGAAAGAACACTGACCTTGAATGGAGGAAATATGATTCCAAACCTGTGTTCTGCTTGTGCGGTCTGTGAAGTTCTCTAGGCAAATCACTTAATCTCCCTAAATCTTATTTTTTTAAAAATATGTGAAATGGGGCAACAATACTTTTGTAGTCTAATTCATAATTCTTGTGATAAAAATCAACTTAAAGTGATAATATATCATATAAATGTGCTGTTCTTATACGTTTTTTGAATAATAAAATTGGCAGTGCTCTGGTAGAAAAGAATAATCAGGGAAGTAAAGTCCATTTTTAAATTTTTGTATTACTATATTTTAAATTGCTATATGAGTCTAAGAACACAAAAACCAGTTTATTTTGGAATTTCTAAGTTTCAGCTGTACAGTGTAAGCTAAAACATGAAATTAAACTCACTTTACCTATAAAACACATTAATAACATTATTGAACTATTAATTTATTAAGTCATCCACTAAAATGAACTGAGAGAGAAATCTTGCAAATAATTTTAAAGCAATTCATTTAAAATATATTTTATGAGAAGGTTAAAGGAAGAACTCTCACCTCATAGATTTTCAAAATCTTCTCACACCAGGCCTTTTCTCTAACCATCTCCACCTCAACCTTCTTGGCTCTGGTGAGTGATTTTGTCAGGGCTCAGACCTCCATTTCAATATCCTCTAGTCTTCATATCATGCTCCCTTTTCAGTACCTTTCTCCCTCCCTATTTGCAGTTGCTGATTATCTGTTCCCTTCCTCTACTAGAGGAATTAGAATGTTATATTCTTGAGGGACAGGAGCCACAGTGTTTCTTTTAGTATTTTCAGCTCTTAGCATAATAGTTGATATTTAATAAATGATTAATATCTAATTTATCATCTAATTATATATTTTTACTATAAATTTATCTATCCATCTATCTTCTATCCACCCATCTATTTGTGATCCTGGGAAAGTCACTTTCTATCCCTTAGCCTTTATTTTCTCACCTGTAAAATGAGATTATTGGATTTAATGATCTCTAAAGTACTTTCTGTCTGAATTTATGATGCTGTGATACTAAGAACTTCAGCTATTCATGGGCCCTCACTTCAGAGTCTGGTTTACTCTCAAGATAAAACATTCAGTATGCGTATCATGAGAAATACAATGTTTAACAAAATTGCAAATACCCTTAAATTGTTTGCTAATATATTACTGGATCAGGGAAAGTGTTTATTATATTTGTGAACAATAAAAACAAGAACAGGGCTGCTTTTATAGGGCAGTTCATCTTAGGTTCAACATTTAGTTTTGAGAAGTCTTGGGAATATATTTATTATAGAATTTCTTTTATACAATGTGACAATGTATGGAGTTTACATAAAAACAATGTGTACAAATGACTTTTCCCTTAAAGATATAAAGCATTATCCTACTTTCATACTAAACGTTCAGTGGTATAATGCCAGACATATTGGACCTGGTTTCTTGCTTCTTAATTTTTCTATGACTTCACTTCTCTTGACCTCATTTTACTTTAACTGTAAAATGAAAGGGTAAATAATCTGTAAGCAACTTCTAGTTACAGGTGCTGATCCTTGTTCATACACTGAAAAAAATATCAAGTTGGAGCTAGATAAGAGACCAGAGTAAAAACTGGGATAAGGGCAGCCAAAGAGTCAACCTGTGAGGCATTGTTTTTATCCCCATGAGATTTAAATTCTTTTACTCTTTCACCTTAGGGAGATCACAGTCATACCATGGTCCTACAGCAGCAATGTAGAGACTTAATATTTTTCTATAAGAATTCATTATTTGGTAAAAATAGGTGGGAAGACTTGAAAGCAATGTGGCAGAAACTGGGCATAAGGTAATATATCTTATAACATTTACCAATATAAAGTCAAAATGGATGCATGACCTAGATCTAAAAGGAGATTTTAGAAGAAAATTAGGAGAACATGAAACATATTACTTATCAGACTTTTGGATATGTGAATAATTTATGCATAAACATGAGATAGAGAGCAAAGTTACATGCAAAATGAATAATTTTATTACATTACATTAAAAAGATTTTATATGAATAAAGCATGTGTAGCTATGATCAGAAGGAAAATAGAAAATTTGGGGAAAATTATGAAAGTTTATCAGAAAAAACTCATAACTAAAATGTATAATGAACATTTTTCAAATCTATAAGGGTATGAGTCATTCCCCAGTGGATAAATAGTCAAGGGATATGAACAGGCAATTTTCCAAAGAAGAAATCCATACTATTTATAATCATATGAAAAAATACTCTAAATCATTTATTGAGTAGAGAAATGCAAATTAAAACAACCTTGAGATATGATTTTACATCTATCAGATTGGCTAAAATAAAAGAAGAGGAAAATGAAAAATGTTGGAGGGTTTGGAAAAAAAATTGGAGCACTAATTTGTTGTTGGTAAAATTGTGAACTGATCCAACCATTTGGAGAATAATCCAGAATTATACCCAAAGAGTTATTAAGCTACCTATACCCTTTGACTCAGAAATACCACTATGTGGTTCATTTCTGAAGATAACTAAGGAAAAAGGAAAAGAATCAGTATGTCCTAAAATGTTTACAGCAGTTCTCTTTGTGGAGCAAAGAACTGGAAATTTCAAGGATGCCAATCAATTGAGGAATGACTGAACAAGTTGTGGTGTATGATTGTGCTGGAATACTAATATGCTATTAGAAATAATGACACATTGATTTTAGAAAATCGTGAAAAGACTTGTACAAAATAATGAAGAGTCAAATGAGTGAAGCCAAGAGAACATTGTACACTCAGTAAAAGCATCATTGTTTTAAGATTGATTTTGAGTGTCTGACTCATTTTGACTATTATAAATTCCAAAAATAACTATAAAGATATAAGAAGAATAATACTATCTGCATACAGAGAAGGAAAAGATAAATAGAAGCATATATAGAACAATTTTAAATATATATATATATATATATATATATATATATATACCTATTTATGTCTAATGGTATCCATTTCTAGGGCAAAGAGGGGGAAGAAATTTACACAATAATTTTGTTGTATATTTGAAAGGAATAGCAAATTGTACGTAGTAGGTTTACAGTTTCATAAACTTTTTTTTATTGTAATACATTATGGAAATACTTGCTTTATTCCATAAATTAAGAAGAAAAGAAAAGGAAAATCAATGTTGGTTGAGGGAGTCACTACATGCTTCAAATCAGAAGTCTCTAAATTATTCAAGTATAAGAAAAAATAAATAAAGAGCAGAGATAAGTGCTCTTCTGTGAAGGATATAAGACCGCACAGGGATGATCTGATACAGTTGAAAGAAGTATAGATTTGTAGTCACATGACCAGATTCAAATCTCAGTCCTTCATTTCCATTGGTTGTTGTCCTTTGTCTTCAAAGAGGACCAAAATTATATCACCATTGTAAAGTGAAATTTCAGTGTGTCCGACTGTGGCTCATCAAATGACTACAAGCTCTGAATGCTCTATTGAGGATGGGGACAGGTATTCCACGTGAATATTTGGGGTGGATATCCCAAATTTGCGCATCTTGCATTTACTTTGTGCTGTCTCAATTCTGCTTTGCTCAAGAGCACAGCACCTTTTCTTAAGTGGGCACACCATGCTGAGTGGTCCTATGCTGGTGTCTC
>CM053769.1:247559189-247647045 GCA_028658325.1 Potorous gilbertii
CCTACAGGACAAAAGAGAAGATGGGGTAAGGGAAGGGAGGGATGAAAGAAGAGAGGGCAGATTGGTGATATGGGTAATTAGAATGTTCAGTGTTTTGGGGAGGGGGGGAGAGGACAAATGGGGAGAAAATTTTGGAACCCAAAATCTTGTGAAAATGAATGTAAAAAGTTAAATAAATAAATTTATAAATAAATTAATTAATTAAAAAAAGAAACTTAAAAAAATAAAATAAAAGTGACAGACTATAAGAAAACAAAACACTACAATCTGTGACTTAGAAGAAACACAAAAAAAGACACAGCCAAAAGAAAGCTGAGGTGATGGAAAAAAAAATTTTATCAAGTGAATCCAAAGAAAGGAGAAGTTGCAATCATGTTATCTGTCAAAGCAAAACTAAACATCCAAAAAATAAAAATGGATAATCAGGGAAACTACAATATTGTGAAAGGAATCATAAACATAATTAATCATATAAAAAGTGCAAACATCAAAAAAATTATTATCTCAATAGTTGCATGATATCTTGACTGATCAGCCACACATGAACACATTGCATCTTGACCACAACATCATGATATCATTGCTTCTCCTCAAGTACTAAGGATGGACAATATCTCAATCGATCCATCAAAACCTTTGACAAATCATACTATTGTTTCATGCTAAAAACTCTAAGATCTTTTTCTACTTAATATAATTTTTAAACCCTATCTAAATATAAAAGCAAGTTATCACATGTAATGGGAATATATTAGATTTTTTTCTAATAAATATAAAATGAAACAAAGGTTCCTACTCTCCTCACTCGTTCTGGAAATATTAGCAAGTGTAATAAGATGAAAGAAGGAAATCAAAAGCATAAAACAAACAAAGAAGAAATAAGCTATTGTTATTTGTTGATAATGTGATAGTATATTTAGAAAATCCTAAGCAATTAGAAATGAAACCAACTGAGACAATTAAGAATTTCAGGTTATGAAACAATCCTTAAAAAGTCAACAGCATTACAATATAATAATAACAACAAAATCCAAGAATTAATAATAGAAAAGTAAAATTAATGCAAAATTAGTAAAAAAAAGAGATGTATAAATATCAGAAGATTGACATAGGAAAGTACATAAAAGAAATGTACAGATTCTAGTACAAAGTGCTCCTTAAGGAAATAAAGAAAAAGTTAAATAATTAGAAGAATTTTCAGTACTCATGGCTTGGCCTTGCCAATACAATGAAAAATGACAATGCTACTAACATTAACACATTTCATACTAAAACAATCAAATCATCATGGGTATACTTTATAAAACTTCATAAAATTATAACAAAATTCATTTGGACAAAGACAAAAGAAAATGATGAAAAGACACAGTGATAAAGAGGAAATAGCACTTCCAGAAGTCAAACTGTATGTTATGTCAAATACCAAGCTATTTGGAGTCATCAAAACCATCTGGTACCAGTTAAAGAATAGTGAGATAGATCGATGCAATACATGAGGCAGGAGAGAATCAGAAAACAAGAGAACTCAATAACCCAATGTTGGTAAAGTAGAAAGCATTTTAAAAAATCAGATTCAGAAAAATATAAACAGTAACTACTACAATGTAAATGGAAAGAATAACCAAAGAGAAAATTAAAAGTTGATGCAAGAAAATCATAAAGATAAACCATAACTCTATTAAAGATGTATCACAGAATATCCTGATTTACTTCTTTTTACAAATTCCACAATTATTACCAAGGGGCAGCTAGGTGGTGCAGTGGATGGAGCACCAGTGCAGGAGTCAAGAGGACCTGAGTTCAAATCTCACCTCAGACACTTGACACTCACTAGCTGCGTGACCTTGGGCAAGTCACTCAACCCCAATAGCCCCATCCTGGGTCATCTCCAGTCATCTTTATGAGTATCTGGGTCACTGGGCTGAGATGGCTCTGGAAGAGAAGTGAGGCTGGTGACCTGCGCAGCCCTCCCTCACTCAAAACAAAGTCAAGTGTAAGTCATGTCATTATTTCTCTAGTGGCATGGTCTTCTTCAGCAACAAAGGACGAACACACACATACACAATTGTCACACAAAGCACACATTTTCTAATTTTTTCCAATATATCCATCAGTTGTGCTGAGATTTTTTCCTTCAAAATACTAATTGTTTTGTAGAATAGCTCTCTGAGAGGGAGAGACAAAGAAATACTGGAGATAAACACAATGATGTAAAAATAAAACAATTTTTTAAAGAATAAAGGAAGAAGGAGAAGGAAAGGAGACATAAATGCTGGAAGGTAGTTAGTAAGAACATGGTCAAGGAGAAGGCAGTGAATTCATAAACCATGACTGGGATAAACTCTCAATGATGGCATAGATGGACACTCTCTAATCAGCATGGTAGAGCCCTAAGGTGGACATCGGAGAGGTGTGAGGACTAGAATCTCCAAGGCATCTTGCATTTCAAGACAATTGCTAAGAATTAGGTAAAATAATAATGAAAATAGTATCAAATAACAGGAAAATGCACAAAATAAGAAGAGTTCAAAAGAGGATATGAAAACAAATGACTTTTTGTAATGATTCTATTGAACAAAAATATATGTTTTCAAAAGTATAAATAGAAGGAATTTGTGGTTTCATACATGCATGCTTTTTCCTTATCTCTGTATTTGGTTATGTGTTTTTGTTGATGCTTTTGAAAATTACATTTTATTTTATTTTCATGAAGATCTGTCTTCAAAAATATGGAACACTTCATGCATTTATGTGTCATCCATACACAAGGGCCATGCTGATCTTCTCTGCATCATTCCAATTTTAGTATATATACTACCGCTGAGAGCACTTTTGTTGACGGTTACTAAATTCAGAATATTTTAAGAGAACAAATAGAAACGGAGCTTTCTAAACTATGCTTGATTCTTCATGCATGAAAAACATCCAGGAATTTCTCAGTCATGTAAAGTCATTTAGGCCTTTAAAATCTAAAAGAGAAAAATAGAACCCAAGTGACTAAATGATGAGTGAGTTGTACCACCACCACCATTTCCCTTCCACATACAAACCCCTTCTCTCCTCCCATAACCCAGATAACCCAGACCATAACTACCTATCTTGACACAGAATATAGCCTTTACTCTGATCAGTCACCTTGAAAATATTTTTATTACAAAGTAGAACAGCTAAGTGTGGTATTGTATTGTACTCTATGTATTATACTGTATCCATTATATGACTCCATCATGGCACCAGGAAAAACAAAATCAAGTACTTAGTATTTATTGAGAAGCTCCTACTAGGTGACATTGGTAGAGTACATTGCCTTATGACAAATTTATGGAATATAGGTATATGGATAAGATACTTACTGGTTACATATGGGTTTTCATCTACATTGTTGGAGGAACTGTCTGATTCAATGAAATCACAAATATGTTAGAAGATTTAAGCACATGTAAATGCATATTTATATGTAAATTTTTCATTCATGTATTCAATTTTTATAGAAGTTTTTTTAAGGTATCCGTTAGTAGGAAGCAGAGAAGAATAGACATCTAGCACTATTTATACCACTATAAAAATAATAATAAAAATAAAATTTGCTAGAATTTATTTAGTACTTTTGCAAAATTATTTATAAATATCTCATTTTATCATATCAACAATACATTGCAAGTGATATTATCACCACCAATTTATAGGTAAGGACACTGAGTCAGTCAGGGCTTAAGGGATTTAGTGAATAATTACTAATTACTAATTAGTATATTACCATATTTGAACTCTGGTCTTCCTGACTCCAGGACCAGCACTGTATCCACTATACCAATTAGTTGCTAGTAGCTAGTTAGGCAATCATGGGAAGTGGGGAAGGAATAGTAAAAATTCCCTTTTCTGGGCCTCAGTGACTTAATCTGTAAAATGAGACTGGAATAAAAGATTCCTGCTAGATAAAAATCCTGTGATCCAATCATCACCCTTCTTCCTTCAGTGGCACCCTACCCATTTATTCAGGAGACTGTTGGTCTCCTATTCTCTTTCATCTAGTATATCGTAGCCGACACTTCACTAGATCAGGATTCAGAATCGATGGGAATTTGAGTCCTGCCTCTGATGGTATAAAAATGGAGAAGTCACTTAATAACTTCTGTGAGCTTCAGTTTCATCATCTATAACATGGTTACGACAATATTTGTATGACCTAAATTTCATAAAGTTGTTGTGAGGAAGATATTTTGTAAATCTACAAATGTACAATTAATCTGAGTCTTAGTACCAAAAGTACTAAGAGGAAAGGATATGAAGCTCATTCACAGTGAAGTATAAATGAATGAGAGCTGATTTAAAGGAATCTCTTCCCAGGAAGATGTATATTCATAGTAACTAAAGTAATAAACTCAAAGGACAAAATAAACACAATAGAATGTCAGGCATAAAATAGATGTATATTTACATGGGCAGCTAAGAGGAGGCCCTCTTGAAATTACTCACATAGGTGATTGCCTATTCAGCCTACACTTAAGGCCATCATTGACCACAGGATTATGTGGAACCAAAATAAATATAGAAGTGACAAGATGTTCTCAGCACTATTTATTTATCTTGTTCCGAAAATTATTTTAATTTTGATGACAAATTCTTCTTGGAAAAAAGCAGTAATGTTGATTACATATAAATTTTAGAATAGACAAATATTCTGTGATCAGAAGAGTAAATTACTCACTTTTTGCATGATTTGATTCATCCAGTCTGTTATTCATCTTCAAAGTTTGTCTCTTTTATTTAGAATAGTTATGACTTTTAGGGGGAAAACGTTTAATCACAGAATCCTATAGTACCACATCTTAAGATATTGGCAGTTAATAATGAAACTCTGCAATCTCTGAATAATTTAAATGTAATATTTCCTAGAATACCATGAAGAAGTATAAGGTGATGTCAAGAAAAATGTCTGGTGATGTCAGTAGGTTACAATACACAACAAATTAGGATATCATCAAAGGAATGTATGATTGAAAATGGCTGTTAGTTACAAGATAAGGATGAGAGAACATCAAGGGACAGACTGTATACTTCAGTAGTGTCCTCATAAGGTCAAGAGTAGTTAAGGCAGGCCCTCTTATGCCAGGTGAACTTCCTTTCATCTCATAACAAACTTATGGGAGAAATATGGGTATGGAAAAGAATATGTGCTGAGAAATGTGTGTGCATGTGCATGTTTACAAAGACAAACTATAGAACAGAATCTAATACATAATAAATATATGTAAATGCATTGTATGCATATATATATACTAAAGCTATGTTGTCTTTGAGAAACTGCAACATTCTTTAATTACTCCTGAAAAAAAGAATCATCTATGTAAGTGTATATGTACAAATATATGCATATAAACCTATATGTATGTGTGTAATGTACATCTAAACACATGATTACATCATTTTGTGTTTATATGTATATGTATGATGTCTACATGTATATATGTGCATGTGTGTAGAGAGAATTGAAATAAAGGCCTATAATTTCTATGGAGCCCTAAAAATCCCCTGATTTTGAGGCCTGGACAGTAGAGTACAAGCTCAGTCATGTTCTCCCAATTTCGATCTGTCAACAGAACATATATCTGTCATTCTAAGAACCAACATATTTAAACTCAAAGAAGAAGCTCACTACCATTTTGGAGTCAAAGGTGATGATTGTTTTCTGTCAATTCAAGAATTGTTGACATTGATAAAACCACAATTCATTGAAATAAAAAAGTATGTGCTTTTAATTTTCTGTCTTGTGGATAATTCCCAGAAAGTGTTTATGACAGTACTGGCTCAGCTTTCCATCCAATAAGCATGTATGTCTTGACTGAGTGGCAAGCTGTGCCTACAGCAAATACAAAGGTTCTCTAGCCCTTTCTTGGCTAGAAGGCTCCACCTGAAGGCTCCATTATGTTTGAACTGATGAAGATAGACATTGAAAAGAGCACTAGTTTTGGAGTCAGAGGCCCTGGGTGCAGGTAACTCTGTTACCCAGCACATTATTGAGTTCTCTGGATGTCAATACTTTATCTGAGAAGGAAGGTTAACAATGACAAGATTTGTTCCAGATCTAATTCTATATGAGCCATTGACCACAATTCATATTTGGAGGAAAGAAGTTTCAAGCCAAACTCGTTGAAATGTAATGTCCCAAATAAATATAATTACTTAATCATCAATACCCTTATGATTAAAAGCCTACAGGTCCTAATAATCCTAAATAAAACCAAAAATCAAGTTCAGATTTTAAAAAGGAGAGTGTAGACAATTTGACAGGAAAAAATATGGATTGGTGAATCCTGTAGTAGTCCTGTAGGCTTCTATATGAGGTGACATTGGGAAAGTGTAAAAAGCACTGGTCTAGGAATCAGGAAGTCTGACCTCAAACCCCACATTGGTTTTTGACTGCCCATGTGATTCAAGTCACTTCCCTTATGTGGACCTCATGTGATTTATCTATAAAAAGAATGCTTTAGATGAGTTATCTATAAAAATAATGGGTTAGTCCATGTCAGCTACTCATAGTCCCTTCATGACTTATTTATCTTTGAGTGGGATTACGATCAGTGCAACAAGAGTCTGGGAGCCTCATTGCCTTGGATGATATAGATTAGTCATGGCCTTTCATCTTCCACCCTAGACTTTTCTCTTGATGGCTGGAAACCAGGCTGCTAAGTCCCCAGCAAATTCCTCAAGCTGTAGGCTGGACCAAATACGATCAGAAAAGTAAGTCTGCCATAAAAAATAGTCATCATATACTCGAACTTTATACCAATAATGGATAATCAACTCTTTAAAAGAGAATCAGATTTTCAGAGGTGAAATGGGTGAAAAGGTTAGAGGAGACACAATGGAATGGGATCATTTCTGCTGTTTTCAAGGTTAGTCTTTCTAAGATGTAAGGCTACCTTACATATGAGACAGGGGTGAACTTAAGTCACTTCCACAAAAATCATACAGGTATTATTAAGTAGCAAGCCTGGATTAGAGGAAGGGAAGCAGAAAGGGGAAGAGGAAAAGAATAAATATTTAAACGGTACCTACTATATGCCAGGCACTGGGCTTTTATACAAATATCTTATCATTTGATCCTCAAAATATTTCTGCAAGGTAGGTGCCCTTATTACCCCCATTTTATGGTAAAGGAAACTGCTAAAAGAGAGGTTAAGTGACTCACCAAGGGTTATACAGCTAGTAAGGATTTGTAACTGAATGTGAATTTAGTTCATCCTAACTCCAGACTTACCACTCTTTCCGCTACTCTACCTAGACGCTCAAAGAACCAGAGGTTGGACCAGATAGCCCCTAAGGTCCCTTCCTAACTTAAATTTTGCAGTTTTTGAAGTACTATGATTGTGAAGTTCTGTGGAAATCCTATTCCTCCATACCCAAATCTAATACACTGTCATTATATGCTGTCATTAAGGGCTTCATTTTCTCTGACTGTAAAATGGAAGGATGGAATTCGTTGTTGTCCTGCATTCTTGAAGAGGACCAAAATGACATCACCATGATAAAGTGAAATTTCAGTCTGACTGCGGCTGATTAGACCAATATGAGCTTGGAATGCTCTATCACAGGTTGTTCACAGATAGTCCATGTGAATATTTGTGGTCGGCTACTCCAAATTTGTGCATCCTATGTTTATTTTGTGCTGTCTCAATTCTGCTTTGCTCATAGAGCACAGCACCCTTTCTAATGTGGGTACACCATGCTGAACACTCCAGTGCCAGTGTCTCCCATTTTTCACAGTCAAATCTAAAGTTCTTAAGAGAGACCTTGAGAATGTCCTTGGGTCGCTTTCTCTGACCATCTTGTGATCACCTGCCTCATGTCAGTTCTCCAGAAAATAGTCTTTTTGGCAAGTGTACATTTTACATTCGAACAATGTGGCCAGCCCATAAGCATTGAGCTCTCTGAATCATAGTTTGAATACCTTTATTCAAGTTCAGTTTGATCAAGGACTTCAGTGTCTGGTCCCTTATCCTGTCAGGTGACACTCAGAATCTTCCTAAGACAGTTCAAATAGAAGTGATTCAGCTTCCTGGCATGGCACTGGTAGCCTGTCCATGTTTCACAGGCATACAACAATGAGATCAGCACAATGGCACTACAGACCTTCAGTTTAGTAGTCAGTCTAATACCTCTTCTCCCCCAAACTTTACTTTGAGCCTCCCAAACTGAGCTACCTCTGGCAATGCGTGCATCAACCTCATTGTCAGTGTGTACATCCCTGGAAAGTATACTACCCAAGGTAAGTAAACTTATTCACAGGATTCAAAACTTATCTATTTGTTGTAACTGATGGTTTCATGTATGGATGGTGTGGTGGTGACTGATGGAGCACCTGTGTTTTCTTGGTATTAATTATTATGCCAAAATTAGCACAGATCACAAAGAATTGATCCATACTTTGTTGTTGCATCTCAGCTTCAGAGGCTGCATTGAGTGCACAATCATCTGCAAACAGAAAATCATGCACCAACACTCTGTCCACTTTGGTCTTGGCTTGTAGTCTTTTCAAATTGAAGAACTTACCATCAGTACAGTAGTTAACCTTGATTTTGTGTTCATCCTTTTTGAAAGCATTTGCTAAAAAGCATGGGAGAAAGCACACAGTCCTATTTCACTCCATTGGTGACTGGAAAGGCATGAGAGCATTGTCCACCATCCAGAACCCAGGTAAACATGCCATCATGTAATGGACTTAGAACGAACTAGATGATATCTGAAACCAATGAAACACATTTTGATGCTAACTGAGCTCTTACTGAGATGGACTACCATGGTATTATATGGAAATAAAATGTCAAAGAGAGAAGGGACCCTAGAAGTCATCTAATTCAATGACTTTCCTCCTTCCCACCACACCAGTATATGTATAACTGCCCTCCTCAACATCTCTTAAAGATATTTCCTGAACCTTTCTACATTCCTACAGTGGAGGGATACTTATCTATCAACTAAGGCAGACTATTCTATGACTGGACTCTTCTAATTATGAGGAAACTTTGCAGAAGAAAACAAGTCCTTGATGTATTCTTACTGACAAGTAACACTTGATTGGAAATTTCAGTGATACTTTTGCAATGATTGCCTGATGAAGGGTTGTGAATTCTGTTCTCTGACCTGGTTCTCAGTCAAGTCATGCTTGCACAACAGGCATTTTTAAAGCATCTGCTCTCCACAGTTCTCCATAGCTCTTCAGAGACCTCTGTCAGATACTTTGATATATTCCTTAATTTCTAATCTCCTCCTGAGCCTCTTTGTTTTCAAAATTGCTAGAAACATCAGGTCTTGAACCATTGAGAAGAAACAGAAGACAGGCCTTTCCAGAAACCCATTTTTGATAAGAATCACACGGCATAGGCAATGAAATCCTGTCCAGAATGACGGATTTAAGATGAAGAAAAAGCTCAGATTCTTGGGAAGATCAATATCCAGAGACAGAAGCCTCTGTAAAAAAAAAACAACTTATAATTACTTTTCAATATTTTCAGATTTTAAAAGGTTAAAAGTTTCATCACTCAAAGTGAGGTCTCTCTCCCTCTGACTAGTATATATGTATATATATATATATATACATATATATATATATATATATATGTATATAAATATACATATATATATATATATACACATGTTCATATATAAAGTATTTGATAGTATTTTATAATATACTAAATATGTGTACCTATATCTTTCCATATAATATTATATATTATTATATATAAAATATAGATATTCACCTATAGCTATATCTCTATATAACTATAACTCTCCATATGTATGTATGTGTGTATACATACATACATATATGTATATATGTGTGCATGTTGTATGTGTATGTGTATAAGCTGCTGTGCCTGGGGGGCGGGGCAGAGAGCAGGAATGGTTCGCTGGTAGACATCCTCCAGATAAGGAACCCATTCTCACTTAACAAGGGTGATCATCAGAAGATGGGAATGCAATCTGTCACTAGGACTATATGCAAAGTTTTTCCAGCTTAAATTTCTACTCTGTGCCAGGAATAGATGCTTAGGAATCCTAATGATAAATCATAAACAGTTGCTGGCCTCAAGAAGTTTTCATTCTTCCAAAGAAAATCAGCATACCATGATACAGTAGCAGAGGAAGACTTTTCTGGGGATTCAAATAAGAATCAATAAATGAATCCATCTCCTAACTTTAGTTCTCCTCTTTTGGAAGGGCTTCAAGAATGGGAGCTTCCCTGTTTTGAAGGTTTTCCTTTCAAATGAAAATCTGCCCCATCAGGACACTTTCACCTAATTGTAGACTAAATACAAAACGACTATAGAATTGCCATTGTCTCTCTTACACATCCCAGGCACCTACTCAGTACCATTCTCCTGCTCCCACGATTTGTTATCACATCCAGGAAAGTTAGGAAAACAACATGTGTGGTGTGTTTTTGTTCAACCAAAGAGCATACTGAGTCATTCAAAAATATATTATTTTAAATGAGAGGACCTTAAATGTTTTGCATGAGTAATCAAATGGTTTAACATTCTCTACTTCTGTCTAAAATATTTCTGAGAGTATACATTTATATCTTTTTAAAAGAGCAACATCCATAGCTTTCAAAGAAAAACTAGAGCTTGCATACTGCAGAATCTAAACTGGAAAGAATTTTAGAAACAAACTAGTCTAACCAGTTAATGACTAGAAACCCCTGTGACAACACCAGTCACTTTCTATGGAATATTACAATAGATGGAGAACTAGTCTGTGAGTCAGTAAGACCTAAATTCAAGACTTCCTCTGACACATATTGCCTGGGTGCCCTTGGCAAGTCTTAAGCTCTCAGTGACTCAAATAGTCTCTGAGACTAAATTGCAGAATAGGTTCTAATCTGTACTGTCAGAAAGATTCTCTTCCCTGGAAGTTTTCTAAACAAATGAAATAACAGGTTCAGATAATAAAGACAGACATGACTATATAAATGAATATCCATCTCTATGCATATATTTTATTGTTCAGTCATTTCAGTCATGTTTGACTCTTCATGACTGTGGGAGTTTTTTTGGCAAAGGTATTGGAGTGGTTTGTCATTTCCTTCTCCAGCTCATTTTCAGATGAGGAAACTGAGGGAAGCAGGGTTAAGTAACTTGCCTAAAACGCACAGCTACAAAGTGTCTGAAGCCAGATCTGAACTCAGGACTTCAGGCTTGGTGCTGAATTGACCTGGCTGCAAACATATACATATATACACACACCTACATACATATATGTATATATGAAACATATATATATATACACACATAGACATATGTATGTTGCCTATGTATATCTATTTTATATACACATATATACCACACACATTTATACATACATATATATATATATATATATATATATATATATTTGTGAGTGTATACATACACATATGTACATGTACCTTTAAAAGCCTTCAGCGATAGAGAACTCATCATAACCCAAGGCAACCCATGTCATTATTGGATAACTCTAATTGTTCGGAAGTTTTGTTTATGTTTCTCCTCACGTTAAGCTAAATCAATATTTTTATTCATTAATTTTATTTCTACTCATATTTCTAATCATTGTTGAAATAGGAACTCACTGTTCCCAGCTCTGTCCTCTGGAGTCAAACAGAGCAAATCCAATTCTTCTTTCCCAAATAACCAGTCAAATACTTTACCTACAATGTTCCCTCAAAATCTTCTCTTTTCCATGATGAGTATCTTCAGTTTCCTCAATTAATAATGGTGGGACATTTCATTATTTTATCATGTCATAGATGTAGAGCTAGAAGAGACTTTACAATTCACCTTCTCTAGTCCTCTCATTTTACAGATGAGGAAACTGAGGATCAATGACTCTCAGTTCCTTCGTCATTTATTAATTTATAAGGGGCAGAGTTAAGACCTAAATGTTCCACAACCTGTAATAAATATTTCTAACAGGCTGAGCTACTGAAGGTCAATTCCAGCTTAAAATTCCTCCCTTCACAGCTAATTTAAAACAAAAGTAAGAAACTGATAATGAACAGTCTAGAAAATAGAGCCAAAATGGAGAGAACAAGGCTTAGAGGGGGAAATACCATTTCTAACGGTTAATTGAAAATGGTAATAATGCCAACCTAGTAGACAGTGTGATTCAAAATGGTAGGAGTAAATGGACACCAAAAGAATAGTACCATGCCTTAGTGGGTTGGTGGGAGAGGATTTGGAACAGAAGGAGATAGCCCTACCAATCACATCACATAGAAATTGTTGACCTGCTTAAATTACTTGTTGTACCAATGATCATTCTTGTACTCAAAGAATTTTTTTTGAAAACATATTTATATTAGGAGTTAATTTATTTTCTTAACAACTGTAATACCAATAGACAAGTTTAAGTTTTTTTCAGGCTTACAAACTGTTTTAAACACATAATTTCATTCGATGCCCATTAGAACTATGACTGAAAAAGATACTACTAATAATATCCCCATTTTATAAATAAAGAAATGGAGGCTCAGAGACATAATGGACCTTGGCCCAGGTGGTTCAAGTTATAAATGATGGGACAGAAAGAGGACTTAATCTGATACTTGGAAATTTGGTTTCAAATCTTAGCTCTGCCATCTACTATTAGAGATAATTGGTTGACTAGATATCTTCAAGCACAATCTGGGTGCCCACTTACAGGGACACTGTCAAGGGGATTCTTTCTTAGGAGTGATTTTCATTGGATGTCCTTTGGGGTCCCTTCCAACTTTGAGATCCCATGATTCGGTTATTCTGTGACAACTGTGTAACCATGAGCAAGTCATTGACCTTCTGTGCACACTTTTACCAATTTAAGAGGTAGCTTGAACTATGTAGTAGCCAAAGTCCTGTCCAGTTTTCAGTCGATGACTCACAGTATCTTAAAATTGAATTAAAAATTTGGAAAAGGATTTCTGAGGATACTTAGTCTGGCAACCACCTGAGCAAGAATACACTATACAGAATCTCTGACAAGTGGTTGGCTAACCTGTTTGAAAACCTCTAGTAAAAAACAACTGAGGAGGGGCAGAGCCAAGATAACAGAATTGAAGGACAACCTGTAGGAGCTCACCCCCCACAGTCCATAAAATCGCTGTACAAATGACTCTAAACAAATTCTAGATCAGCAGAAGTCACAAAACGACAGAGTGAAAGAGATTTCCAGCTGAAGGCACTCTGGAAGGCTGAAAGGAAAGGTCTATCACAATAGACTCAGAGAAGATGGAGTACAGCCCAGGCTTGGCTGCACAGCACAGCAGGGACAGGAGCAGAGCAGTCATCAGGGGGCAGAATCACAGGGAGTAGCTGCAGTTCCCAGATTACTCAATTAATGCCAAAGACAGCTTCAAAGGTCAGTGAGAAAACTCTTTCACTTGGGTGAGAAAGGAGTAGGGTCCTCCCCAGCCCTGGCCACAGGAAGTGGCAACAGCAGCAGCAGGTTCCATTTTTGGAGCCCTTGACCTAAAGACCCTGGGGGAATTGAACCTCTGATCTGGGTCTCAATTCTGAGTGGCAGTCCTGAACTACATAGTTCAAGGAGGAATACTGACTGGTGGAGATGTTAGAAGCTCTGGAAAGGGAATTCTACTCTCAAATTCTGGGCAGAAAAGTATGCAGTAGCTACCAGACCAGAGAACAGGCCATAAGAGGAGTAAATTCCTCTCCCTTGATAGTTCTACCTTGGAGGAAATGAAAACTTACAAGTCCTCAGAGTATACCCTCCTCTCAACAAAGGACTCAAAAGTGAAATAACTGACTGGGATAATGCCGAAAAAAGGGGGGAAAATAAGACAATAGAAGGTTACTTTCTTGGAGAACAGATATTTTCTTCCATCCTTTCAGATAAGGAAAAGTAATGCATACCATCAGAGAAAGACATAAAAGTAAACACTTCTGCATCCAAAACTTTCAAAATAAATGTGCAATGGTCTAAAGACATAGGAGAGCTCAAAAAATCAAGTAAGAGAGGTGATGAAAAAATTGGGAAGAGAAATGAAAGTGAAGGAAGAAAATCTTGAAAAGCAAGTCAACAGCTTACTAAAGAAGACCTAAAAAATTGCTGAAGAAAATAATCTTTAAAAATAAACTAACTCAAATGGGAAAAGAGGCCCAAAAAGCCAATGAGGAGAAGAATGTTTTAAAAAGAAGAATTAGTCAAATGGAAAAGGAGCTTGAAAATCTCACTGAACAAAATAGTTCTTTAAAAGTTATAATGGAGCAGATGGAAGCTAATGAATTTATGAGAAACCAAGAAATTACAAAACAAAACCAAAGGAATGAAAAAATTGAAGACAATGTGAAATATCTCATTGGAAAAACAGCTGACCTGATTCAAGAGAGACAATTTAAAAATCATGGGACTACCTGAGAGTCATGATGAAAAAAGAGCCTAGACATCCACCAATCACCTCCTGGAAGAGATCTGAAAAGAAAACTTCCTAGGAATATTATAGCTAAATTCCAGAGCTCCTAGGTCAAGGAGAAAATATTGAAAGCGGCCAGAAAGATATAATTCGAGTATTGAGGAAATATAGTCAGGATAACACAAGATCTAGCAACTTCTACATTAAGGGATAGAAAGACTTGGAATATGATACTCCAGAAGTCACAGTAATTAGGATTAAATCCAAGTATCTCCTACCTAGCAAAACTAAATATAATACTTCAGGGGAAAAAATGGACATTCAATGAAATAGAGGACTTTCAAGCATTCTTGATGAAAAGACCAGACCTGAATAGAAAATCTGACTTTCAAACACAGGAATCAAGAGAAGCCTGAAAAGGTAAACAGGAAAGAGACATAAGTGATTTACTAAAGTTGAACTGTTTACATTCTTACATGGAAAGATAATATTTATAACTCCTGAAACTTTTCTCAGTATTTGAGTAGTTGGAGGGATCACACACACACACACACACACACACACACACACACACATGCACACACATACATGCACACACATGCACACACACACACATAGAGGGCACAGGGTGAGTTGAATAGGAAGGTATTATATCTAAAAAGTAAAATTAAGAGATGAGAGAGGAATATATTGGGAGGAGAAGGGGAGAAATAAAATGGGACAAATTATCACCAATAAAAGAGGCAAGAAAAAACTTTCTCAATGGAGGGGAAAAGGATGGATGTGAGAGGGAAAAAGTGAAGCTTACTCTCATCTCATTTGGCTTAAGAAGGGAATAACATGCACATTCAATTTAGTGTAAAAAATCTATCTTATACTACAGGAAAGTAGAGGAGAAGGAGATAAGTGGGCTATGGGGGGATAATAGAAGGGAGGGAAAATGAGAGGAGGAAGTAAACACTTTCGGGGAGGGACAAGGTCAAAAAGAGAGAATAGAATAAACAGGGGGGTAGGATAGGATGGAGGGAAATATCATTAGTTATAACATGACTATTATGGAAGTCTTTAGCAAAAATACACATATCTAGCCTATATTGAATTTTTTGCCTTCTCAGTGGGGATGGATGGGGAGAAATGAAGGGAGAGGAGTTGGAACTCAAAGTTTGAGGAATGCATGTTGAGAATTCTTTTTTGCATGCAACTAGAAAATAAGAAATACAAGTAATGACGTATAGAAATATGTCTTGCCCTACAAGAAAAGAGAGAATATGGGGGTAAGGGAACACAGGGGTGTGGTAGAAGGGAGGGCAGATTGGGAGAATAGGTAATCAGAATGCAGTGTTTTGGTGTGGGGGAGGGGATAGATGGGGAGAAAATTTGTAACTCAAAATCTTGTGCAAATGAATGTGAAAAACCAAAAATAAATAAATAAACTAACTCAGATCCCTCAAATTCATTTTTTTCCGAGACATTTATATTGAAAAGACTTTCAATGCATCTGTCTGAAACTAAAGTCCACAATTTGCCACTAATTCTGTATTAATTCTTCCCTTATTCAAGAACTAAGACTCTAAACCAAGTCTCTGACTCTAAAGGTGATTTCCCCCTCACAAAACTCTCTGAATTAACATGTGTTAATGATATTGCATATGTTCTGATAAGGGAAATTAATTTAAAGATTCAATATTTCCAAATGGGCAGGGAGGCCACTTGACACTGTAAAATTCAAATACAGCACAGAAGACAACAGGGTCTTGGTGAATAAAAAGCTAGCCATCTAGGAGTCATCCATTCAATCCCTTAGTACAGCACTAAAATCAGGCATACTATAAGGATGCATGGTACAAGAAACAGAAATCTACTAACAATGCAGGAACCCTTGTCTGTTGATTACACTATTTCTAGCCTTCTGTCCACTTTCCTGTGCTGATTTCTGAACTAAATGAGTAAAGAGCTCATGCATCAGTTGTCAGAAAAGGGCTCACCAGAAGCCAGAAAGGGAATTTGAAGATTAGATCATATCCAGGAGGAAAATTTTAAAGCAACTAGAAACTCAGCCTAGAAAATAAAAGGTCAGAGAATGTTCTGTTGTTAAGAGTAAATCCCAGCTTACAGTTAGATATATGGTGAAAAACTTCCTTTTTACCTTCCCAGAATTTGTTGAACTCTGGCATAAACTTAAGACTCTCCTCTTTTTATTTATTTTAATAGTTTGCCATTCCATATCATTTTATATCTTACAAAGTGTTTTCTTCCCAAAAGATGTATTATCATCCCTATTTAGAAAGATATGTGTGTAGTGGGAAAAAGAAATCCAGATATTGATAAGAGACCTAGATTTGGAATCAGGGTACCTAGGTTTGAATCCCCAACTTACTACTTAATTCCTATGTCATCTTGGACAAATTACTTTGGATTGCAAGGTCTGCGATGCAATGTGGAAGTTGGGCTGGTTAATCTCTTAAATTTCCTTCCAGCTTAAAATTTTTTGAGAATATAAGGAAATTGAGCATCAGCAATTTTATGTGACTTTCTCAAAATCATATACTTAAGTAAGTGATAAAGCCAAAATATGTGATAAAGCCAAAATATGAGCAAAGGTCTTTGGAGTTTGAGTATTTTTATTACACCATGTTGCCTCTCTTAACATATATGTATTGAACCTACATACATAGGTATATATATATATATATATTGCTTATATGTACATATATAAAACAAGATCTTGATAACATTTGAGGTCCAGGGGAAAATATAACTGTCAGTCACCCAGTTCCATTCTCACTCCTCCTTGATTGCTACCTGTAGACTTATACCTCGGAAAAATAGCATTCAATCATTTTCTCACTGGATCCCTTCCTCTATCTTTCTTTTGTGATGCTTCTCTTCTATGTCTACAAAAGAGGTCATGATTTAAACACAATTTAATAAGATTGGTAAAGTCATAAGGAAAGTAAAATGATTAATCGCATATAACATAGTACGTTCCAGTGCAAGATCTAAGCCTTCCCAAGATTACTTTGAAGCTGGAGTCTTTCATCCTTCTCTTCATTATCCTAGACACATTAATAAGGACTAAAAAATAGTAATCAGAAATTTAATGACTTTCAAAAGACCTACCATCTCCATGTGAAATGGGAATTAAATGTTGGCAGTTAAGTCACTATCACTGGTTTAGAGAGCCCTGTCAAAACTTTCCTTATTCCCATGATCTCATTTGGATGGTCCAACAGGTACACAGACTCACACTTCCAGATACCAGGAACTCGTTTGTCATGAAACTGGAATATTACTGAGCCTCTGTTCCTGTAATCATTTGTTCTTATTAAGGCTAGCATTAGAGACAAACTGCCATAGGGAGATAGCAAGCTGTTACCAAAACAATACTGATGTCAGGGATGAAGTGCAGATGAACTTTAAGTACCATTCTGCCTCAATTTAACTGTGTGTTTTATAATAAAAAATTCCTACAGTCTTACATTTCATGTCATCTCCCTCTGCCTTCCCTGTTCTAGGGACATCAAGTAAGCACACAAGCTATGTCATCAATTCAGAATATTGGTGGCAAGGTAGGAAACAGAGACAGAGAAAGAACCAAGGACACTGAAAGATAGGAACAGAATCAGAAAGATCAAGATGGAGAGAGACAGAGACAAAGAGGTTTCTGTATACACCTCCATATGTAGATATATTCTCTTCCGATACAATGCAAACTTCTTGAAGGCAGTGGTTGTTTTATATTTTTTCCTTGCATCTCTAGCCACTAAGTTCCTACATGCAATGAGCAATTAACAAATACTTGGGTTATAAATATTATTATTATTGTTGAGTGTTTTCCTCCTGTTATATTGATCCATAAAAGTATTTCCAGAGTTTTTTCTGATTTCTCATGTTTATAATTTTTAATTTTACTGGTATTCCATTTCATTCATATATATGTGTATCCATGTATTAGATATAGATAGATATGATAGAAACAGAGAGACAAAGAGGTACAGAGTTTGCTGTGGATAAATATATTTTAGTGGCGGTGTGGTATAACATTTGGAGGGTTAGTCTTGGAGTCTCAGACTGAAGTTTTAGTTCTGCCTCTGGCATGCATTGTAGTTTATCGATATGACTAAATCACTCTTCTGATCTCTCTACTCCCAAACAACTAAGATTACAATTTACAGGTGAGTTGGCAATCACATTGGGAGTAGATGATTCTATATTGGAATCCGTCACTGATGATATCTCTTCTGACCAGTGCATCTGGAATGTAGTCTCTCTTTTGTCTTTTTTTGTCCTAAGAGCCTATTACAGTGTTTGGCACATATTATGTGCTTAACAAGTTTGTATCGGCATAGATAGATAGATAGATAAATAGATAGAGATATACCTCCTATATGTCAACACACATACATACCTGTATCAGTAAGGATCCTGACATACATAGGAGAGCCTGATTTACAGGTTCTTAGATCTGCTTTTCTAAAAGGAAAGCAACTTTTGAGGGGTCAGCAGTTACCTTAATCAACCACATCTATCATTCATTTAGTTCAAGTGAAAATCCAGTACCCTGAACTCCAGAGAAAATACAGAGAAATAAATATCAACAGACAGGACTTCCAGTTGTCTGACCATGAGCAATACATACATAGTTACCAGGGAGAAGCATCAACATCTGCGTTTTCAAAGCCAGGGGCTCCTCAACAACTTCCCAGAGTCTCATATGGCACACAAACTTTCTTCCAAAAACTAAGTTCCAAAGTAAATCCTCACCTCAGAGAATTTATACACTTTTCAGAGACAGAAGGCATCACCACCTTTGAGAACCAGTGCCTCATTAGAAATTAACAAAAGATGTGGGCTTCTCCAAATCAAGTTTCCCTGAATGGGTAAGTCTATCAATGGATAGGGAAGATCTTTAACCCTCTAATTAACATTACAATACCATGTATCCATGTGATTAGATGTGTGCACATGCACATATGTGTATATGTGTGTACATCTCTCTGATATATACATATATGCATATACACATACATTCCATATATAAATAATACATGTACTGGTGTTTTTATCAGAGTAGGATACTCCTAATATAAAAATTCCCACCACTACTGAGATAAAAAACTCATCCATAACATATAGTCTTATCCAGCTGCCTGGGACTCTGAATGGTTAAGGGACTTGCCCACAACGACATAGAAAATATGATCAGAGGGCTTGCCCTTGAACTGGAAGTTTCCTTCTCTCCCTGTGATTTGTTGAAAGGTGGTTGCTTCTACCTGCTTCCATCATCTCTGGAGGTCTAGGGCCTGGACTTCAGAGGGAGCTCTGTGCACAGGAAAATTATAAAAGTGATGGCACAAAAGCAAGAAAGAGAAATCTGAGTGGGTATTGGCAAAATCCTGAGGCCACCATGTGGTCTGCATTAAGTCCCATAGTCAGAGCAGCACCGGTGTAAGAAGGAGCAGCCATCATCTGCTCCCAGTGCTCTGTCTTTGGCCGGAAGTCAGACACATACCATTATTTTAACAGAGTTTTTTGGTAGGTTGAGCTAAATCCCTATTCCTGGTTTGTTGTTCTGTATAGCATTGTATTTTTTGCATGTAATAATTATAGGCTAATGCAGTAATTAGAGGCTTCTAGGTAATTTTTATTATGTATTTTTTTTTGCATAGCAACTGCTCTGATAAAGTTTTTAAAATGATACAAATTACATTGAAAATAATGAGTTGTTTTTGGGAAACCACGCAAAGGGAGATTAGACAAACAAGTGAGAACAGTGTGTGTTTAAATGAAATGTTTTAAAAGCAAATGAAAATATTTTGCAACCCACTTCTCCCCTCCCCCTCAAAAAAAAGATGCTGTAGTATATTATCACTTTTTCTTAGTCATTACACAAATTCCTGTTTGACATATAAAAATAGTTACAACCTGTCTGGAATCTATATTTCCAAGATTAACCTCCTGTCCAGTCAAATTGGTCTTCTTGGGAAGTCTCACCCATGGCATGGTATTTCCCATCTCCATGCCTTTGCATAGCTTATTCCCGCTCCCCTTCAACTCTTAGAATCCATAATTTCCTTCAAAGCTAAGCTCCAAGGCCATTTTCTGCATGAGGCCTTAAGGAGTCCAACAGGTGTTGGTTCTCTCCTCCCAAAGGACATTGAATTCATTGTGGATCTATTTTGAACAAACATCCATATGCTCTCTCCTCAATAAGCTTTTGTAAGAACAAGAACCATTTCATATTTTCCTTTTCTTTCTATTTTCCCCTTCACTATACACCAACTAGAAGGCCATTGAGTGCTTTATTTATGGATTTGGGAGAAGGTTCACACTGGTGAAAAGGTTGCTGGATTTCAGATCAGCAGGCCTTGAAAGTCTGGTCTTGACATCTTTACTATCTCTGTATAGATATCTGCCTGTAGAAAAGTCAGTGAATTTCTCTAGGCCTCGGGTCTCTCATGTGGGTAAAGCGAGAATGGCAATGCCTTTGCTCTGGACCTCAAACAGCATCTTTGAGGAAAGTCCTGTGAAATTGTAAAACATTACAGAAATGTTGCTGATTTGGATGATGCTATTTAAAGTTATATGTATGTATGTGTGTGTGCATATATTTGTGTATACCTGTGTATATGTACATCTGTGTGCATATAAGTATGTGTATAGAACTATGTATATGTATGAGTATATATGTGTATCTGCAGTGTATGTGTATTTATGCATATATATGTAAGCACACATCCGTGCGCACATTTACACACGTAAAAAGGCTCAAGATGAAGAAGGTTTGTGTGTGTGTGTGTGTGTGTGTGTGTGTGTGCATCCTTGGGCTTTTTTCTCAGTATTCATTGAATGTTCATTGTCAGTAGCACATGTACTCTGCTGCTTCTCCCTTCTCTAAAAATAAGTAATACCATAATAAAGTAGCTTAAGATCTAGTCCAGGGGTGGAGAATCTGCAGCATCAAGGCTATGTATGGCCTTGATGGTCCTCAAGTGTGGCCTTTTGACTAAACTCAAACTTCACAGTACAAATCTCCTTAATAAAAGGATATGTTCTGTAAAACTTGGACTCAGTCAAAAGGCCTCACCCAAGGACTTAGAAGGCCATTATGTTTCCTCAAGTTCACAGGTTCTCTGCCTCTGATCTAGTCCAATTTGGTGCAGCCTAAAAGACAGATAAAGAGAAAGATAACCAGAAGTCTATTAGCAAATATTTATATAAGGAGTTCTGGAAGGAGGGTGGGAAGTGTATAATACATACCTTTAAATTTAATCTGCTTTATTTGTATTTTATCCATTATTTTTTAAGTCTAGAATCTAGACCATCCACTAAACAATAAATTGATTTGTATTATGATTTGTACTATTTTCCAAGGTATAAGGCTTACACTGAAAGTTTATGAGTGGAATCTTACCCAAGGCAATATGAGTCTTGTTCTAGCACACCCCTGACTGATAATGTATTTTTATAACACTTTTAAAATTTACACAGTTCTCATTCACATTGTCTAATTGGAAATCACAGAAGTGCTTTGAGGCAGACAAGGAAGCATATGGATCACTGATCTCTTCCTTTACTGGTGGAGAAAATGGAGATCCAGAGAGGTTAATCATCTTGCTCAAAGTCACACAGCTAGTAAATTACAGAGTTGAAATTATGTTGTGCATGTGTTACTGTGAAGCAAGGACACAGATTTCTGGGTAAAGCTGGTGAATTTATTCTCATTATTCTAAGGCCACAGCTTATCTATACACCGTGGATTCTTTTAAACACTTGTCCCCAGAATCACCTCACTCTTTCTTCCTCTGAGTCCAAAGTCATTTAATTTCCATAGCAACAGGAGTCTTGTAACAGTTGCCTCAATTCCCCACATTCTAAGAAGAGTTTTCCTCAGAAACGTCAGATATGTTGTCACTAATGAATGTGGTAGTAAGCCAGTGGTACCATGAGAAAGCTGGTGGGAAGGATTTAGGTGTAGGCATGTGGGAATGTAATCTGATCACTTTTTAATTTGTGATAGAATATTTGGAATATTATTTTAAAAACAGATGCCTCAAATTTCTCAATCCATAAAAAAATAATAATAGCTATAAATTCTATGAACGAAATTTGAGATTTTTAATGCTTGGGCAATGTCTTTTAAAAGTGAATCAATATCCATGTAGCCATTATTAAGTCCAAAATCTCTGTCCCAATAGCCCCCACCCCCCAAAATGGGTAGTGATCACTCCCTGTTGTTACCTTATTTCAGCACTTCAGAAATCATGATACAATTACTATTCATTAGCAAGTTTAGTCAAGTTCAGTTTCCTTGGGCAGGTTCAGGGAACTTGAAATTCACGAATTCTGAGAGTCAGAAAGCAGAATCAGTCAATCAACAACTATAAATTAAGTAGTTACTACACTAACCACTGGAAGCGGGTGGAGTGTGATGGAGGAAGGGACTAGTGGCTCAGACAGGAACAGGAAAGCTTCTACAAGGAAGTGTCAGGCAGTGACAGCCCCAAGAAGTGCAACAGAGGTTCACTCAGTTCAGAAAACATTTCAGATTAACAAAGCAAACAGCTATAGAACCCAACACCTGTTTCTCCATCATAATCGGACCGATGCTTCCTCATTATTGCTATATTTTTGAAGGTGACTCTTTGATTGAACTTTCTATGATTGTTGTGGAACTGGAATTGAATCTGATTTATTTTGTTCTGTCCCACTTTCTTTAGATGTATATTGACCCTGGAGAAAGATAATGAGGCAGTGGACAAAGAACTGGAAGCTATATCTCTTATTCTCCAAGAGATTACAGCCTATTTGGAGAGATGGCCATAAAAATGTGAGCAGTCTTTTTTCATTTTGTTTTGCTTTTTTGTTTATTTTTGTTTTTTGTTTTTGTTTTGCTTTACTTTTACCAATACAGGCTCTATGAGTTAGGTCAAATCACTGTCTGGGTGTCAGTTTCCTGAAATGAAGGAATTGAAACAGAGCATCGATAAGGTCCCTTCCAGATAGAAAGCTCATAAATCTAGCCTTTTCAGAACATCCTCAACTGATTATGTAAATTGTCAACTTAATGGTGACCTTGGCAATAAGTTCATCAAGGGTTGGAAAAGATGAAGATTGTGGAATTGAAGGGATTCCCTGCCAAGTCTGACATGGTACTGCTTATGACAACAGCGATTATGTAATGCTGGTCACTTAATCAATCTCATTTGTTTGGAATAAACCTTGAAATGGTTTAGCTATGACAGTGTCTAGATGGTCTATGGTACATGTGGCTTTTCAATAGCTCATTGGTCAGTTACCATGTTTTCTTCATCTCCTTGAAATGGTTTGAGTTGTTACCAGCAAGGCTGTGGCCATCCTTTTTCCATGGCATGCAACACATTTCTGAGGGAATGGAAAGGACTGACAATTTTTTTAACTTGGAATCCTTTATGTATTCAGCTAGGCAGAACTTCAAAATTAGAAGGAAAGCAGGCACAAATGAACAAAGGAAGATTTGGTTTAAATGAATGAATTTAAATCCACATGCCAATTGAATTTCCAAAAGACAGACTGCTCACGCAAACTTCATCTGCATAGGTCTCTTTTGAAAGATGAAGGCAGGCAGGTGGCATAATTGACTAGGACAGGGACAGGAAACCTGCATCCTCCAGGCCACATGTGGCCTTCTAAATTCCTAAGTGTGGCTCTTTGATTGAGCCCAAACTTCACAGAATAAATCCCCTTAATAAAAGGATTTGTCCTGTAAAACTTGGACTCAGTCAAAGAGCCACACTTGAAGACCTAGAGGACAATATGTGGCCTTCAGACGGATCAGAAGACACTAGTTAAAATTCTGCCTCAGATACTTGCTAGCTCTATGACCCTGGGCATGTCACTTAACCTCTGTTTGCTTTAACCCACTGAAGAAGGAAATTGCAAACCACCTCAGTATCTTTGCCAAGAAAATTCCACAAGCACTACGAACTATTTAAAAGCTACACGTGCTGTAGACAATCCAGATACTTTCACAGCTAAACCATTTTAAGATATCTCCAAGTAGATAAATAACTGAGAGGAGCTCTCTATCCTCCAAGAGATTGCAGTATAGTTGAGGAGAAAGGGTATGCAAACACAACTAGTGCTGTGGTTTTCTATCGATAAATGGTTGTATTATTTGGGTGAATTCACTTAAATTCTCTGTGGTGCTTTAGTTTCGTGATCTTTAAAATGAAGGAATTGGCCTAGATGATGTCTAAGGTCCCCTCTAGATTTGAAAGTCAATGATTCTAGTCAAAAGCTTCAGAGGAAAACTTTAGTAAAAGATGGGAAAACACTATCTTCAACAGATGTTTTAACAACTGAATTTTGCAGTTAAGCAGAACCTCTGAGAACAACCAGCCAAATTTTCCAGCCATGGTAGCAATCCCATCTACCATGTTCCTGGCAGGGGTTTCATCAAGCCTCTGCTTGAATATTCCTTGTGATAAGTAATTCATTATCTCCTAAGGCAACTCATTCTCCTTTTGAAATGCTCTGGTTGTTAGAGAAACCTTTCCTCATACTGAACCTAATTCTTGTCTTCCCTGTAATTTCTACCCATTGGTCCTAGTTCTCTCCTTAGATACTAACAGCGTAAATCCAATACCTTCATCGTGTGACAAATCTTTAAAAAAAATAAACAACTCTCAGAACCCTTCTCGTCTATCCTTTCTTCTTCACATTATTTGAGAGTTCTCTAAGCAGAAATGAAATTGAGATTATTTTCCATTGCTTAAAGAATAGATCATCTCTTTTTTAAATTTATGAACCTATATTGACAATATTCCATATTAGAGAGAGTTTATCTCTGAGTTAGGGAGATCTATATTCAAATCTTGCCTCTAATACATATTAGTTCTGTGACCCTAAATAAGTACCCAGCAGAGTAAACTCTTAATAATTGTTTGTCGAATAATTGATAGATAGACTGACTTAATATGAGTCCTCTGATACCTATGTTGTTGGACCTCCAGTTTAAAAGAGGACAAATGATATCACAGTGTGATGACTTGCATGTAAATCGGATTTAAGTGAGGCAGGGTTGCACAAAGCTATCAGCCTCACCCTCTCTTCCAGAGTGATTGAAATTCAGTGACAAGACAAAAAGTCAAGACAACTGACAATGGTCCAGGATGCAATGAATGACCAAACATCTATGACATAAATTGCAAAACAGTTGCAGACCTATATTTATAAAGGAAGCTTCTCTACCTAGAGTTCTCTACCCCAATGAAATCAAACAAGACAATATTTGAAAAGTACATAGCAAAATGCCTGGCAGATAGTAGATACTATATAAATACGAATTCCTTTCCCTCTCTTGGCTACCTCCTCCTTCCAAAAGTCATACTAGTTAAATTTATTTATTAAAAAGTATTGAATTAAAATTTGCCTTAAAACTATTAACTTTCATCCTTTTAACTTAGAAGACAAGCTTTGACAGATGTATGCTTTCATCAAAGTGGGAATTTCCTTCAGTAAGGCAGAACCTGATTATTTCATTCCTTAATATTTATATAGTATGACCTATATAAATTTTTGGGACCAAAAAAAAACCCCAAGTCAAGTTGAGTTAAATCAAGTAAACAAACATTTATTAAAATATTTTATCTACCCTACATTCAAATAAACAAAAAGCCTGATATCTTAACTTTTTTTTGAAAATGGCTTCTCTTGAAAAGAATGCTTATCAATTAATAAAAAGAACCTGTGGTGAAAGATACACATGCTGGTATGTGAAGCCTTGCACTCCATGTGCCAACTCTTTGAGAGTCCACCTCATGAACAGACATAGGAAGAAGATATATTTAGACAGAATTAATGATTGCACATTGGTAATGCCAATACAGGGCAAAGGGACAAATTGTGAAATCATAGATTTTAGAAGTAAAAGGAACCTTAAAGATCATTTAGCCCAATCCCTTCCCCCCAGTACTACAGAAGAAATTTTTCTCTATGACAGAAATGTCATAAAGAATATTCAGAGAACATTTCAAACTTTTCTATTATGTCAATTATTTCTACCATATAGGCTGAAATTTTGATTTAACAATTTTTCTTTCTCAAACCCTTCAGGAATATCATAATGTTGTTCCGTGGTATCTTGGAAATCCACCTAGTGCTCTGCCTCATTAGGTGTGGATTCATTTTCCTTTGTTATGTAATTTATTCATGGATGCCTGGACTGATTTAGTTGCTCTACAAGTCATATTCCTTCTGCTAATTATATCTTTCTTGTTGCTTCATCTGCTTGTGCTCAAGGTGATTAACTGAATTTCCTTCTTCCTGAGATCTTTGGTAAGTCTGTTTTTCTTTTATATTTCCCTGTTGCTTTCATCCTGACTCTCCTTTTGATACTGATTTCCTTGGGGGTTAGAGCCCAATGCCTTACTAGTTTCCTCCCAGGTTGGTCAATACATATTTGCCCAATCTTAGTCTATGCTTCAAGTGACAGAATTCTATGAAGACACAATTGGCCCCAGAAGAATGCTAGACTCTTTGCCTAAGGCTTAGTGTAGGGCCATACAGCCCCATATACTGGAATCTTACTTTAATCTTCTCTATTCCTTAATCCTCTGGTTAAGCTCTGGGACTACACAAAGCACTACTATGTTGCTCTCCTTACCAGAACATTTAGAGGAGTCTAAGAGGTCATGAGAATTGAAAAAAAAATGTATATTCCTCCCTCTATACATAGGTTTATATATGTATATAGGTCAAGTGGCCTAGTAGTCTTCAAAGGACATTTATTGCCAGAAAAAGGTGACCAAGTCATTTTTGAGCCATTTCAGTCATATCTGACTCTTCATGGCCCCATGAATCATAAAACATCAATGCTCTCCATGGAGTTTTCTTTGCCAAGAGACTGGAGTGGTTCATCATTTCCTTCTGCAGTGGACTATGGCCACTGAACTATGATGACTGGAGGAGAGAGTGAGGCTGATAACCTTGTGCAACTCTGTCTCACTTAAATCCAATTTACACATGAATTATAAAACATCATCCTTATCATTTTACCATTTCTACCTATCTCAAAGTCCTATGGAACAAATGACAAGGCAACAGGCATGGGTACACTGAGTGCTGTAGTCACAACCCTGCACACAGGTAGTCCAGGACATAGGATCATCTTCTCACTGGAAGCAGCGGTGGGATTTGGTAGCCACCTGGAAGTCTGAGCATTCTTTTAAAGATCATATTGCTAACCTCCCGGTAAGAGGAAAGGGCTAGAAAAAGTGTCCTAAAATTGTCTATTTACTCAGATTACCCTGGCCTGATTACCCAGGCAAGCAAGAAACTCATCCTGTGGTCAGAAAAAAAATATCAAAATGTCTGCAAAGATGATTCCACTCACTCTCTGTACATAGAATGTGCACACACGTATGGACAGCACAAAATCCATCAGACCTGAAAGATGAACAGCTCTTGCTGGGAGAGAACTCAGCAGATATTGCATCCAAATAGCAGCCCTAAGTGAAGCAAGGCTGGCAAATGAAAGGCAGCTTACTGAAGTCAGAGCTGGATGCACTTTTTTCTGGAGTGCTCTCAGTGAAGCAGAGTGCTGTGAAGCTGGTCTAGGTTTTGCAATTAAAACTAATTTAGTCAACAAGCTTGTATGCCTGCCAAAACAAGTGAACCATAGGCTCATGACAATGCAACTGCCACTTGCAGAAAAATACCATGCCACCATCATTAGTACCTATGCTCCCATCGTGAAGAACCCTGATGACATCAAAGAAAACCTCAAGACCCTTATCATCAATGTGCTGAAGGAGGACAAGCTCATAATTTTGGGTGACTTTAATGTTAGAGTCAACTCAGATTACCAGACTTGGCAGGAGTTCTAGGGAGGAATATAATTGGAAACAATAGCAATGATCACTTACTACTGAAGACTTGTGCATCTCATGACCTTCTCATCAACAACACTTTCTTCTATTTACCTAAACTCAATAAAACTGTAGATGCACCCTCACAGTAAACATTGACATTGGATAGACTATGATTATAAGGAGAAGAGACAGAAAAATGTGAGAGTGAGGAAGGCAATATGTGGCATAGAGTTCTGGAATGGTCATAGACTTAGCCTCTCCAAGCTAAATATTCACATTCACCAAATGTGGCAGCCCCAAGGCAAAATGACCACCAGAAGAATTAATGTCAACAAATTAGAGCTCTTCTCTGAGTAAGGACAGTTTTTTGCTAACTTGGAAGAAAAGTTGAACCAACACACATTTGGCAACAGTAGAGCAGAAAAGGAGTGGGCAACTTTTAGAGATCTGGTGCATTGCATTGCATTTTCTTATCTGAGTCAGAACACTCGCCAACATCAAGTCCAGTTTGATGAAAACAATGGAGAAATCCAGAAACTGTTAAATGAAAAATGAGAACTCTACAGGGTTTACTAGCCAAATAGTGCATGCATCTCTAAGAAGGCAGCATTTAATTCCACCAAAAGCAAAGTTCAGGCACTCACATGGTGGTCATAAGAACAATACAAGGACACTCTCAAGCAAAGTTTAGAGAGAGATACAGGATTCTTGGCTTAGTAAGAAAGGCAGATGTAATTCAGGTTTATTCTTATAGTAAAAATCCAAAGCACTTTCATGATGCCCTGAAGGCTATTTATAGGCCAAAAGCCTATGTTGCATCCCAATTACTCAGTGATGATGAAGTCACATTGATTAGTGATAAGGACATGATCCTAGAGAGATGAGTTGAACACTTCCATAGTGCTCTCAACAGCTCGTCATGAATCAGTGCTGTAGCCATTGATCAAGTATCTCAGTTTAAAATCAATCCCTCCCTAGATAAGGTTCTAACTGAAGGATAGATTTTGCATACCATTAGGCTCCTTTGATGTGGAAAAGCACCTGGTGCTGATTCTACTCCAGCTGAGAATTGCAAGTTAGGGGAGCTATTGTTCATACAAAAGCTGACTGAAATTTTCCAGGTTATGTGGCAATAGGAGGTTATTCTCACAGCGGTTCAAGGATGCCTCCATTGTCCATCTCTATAAAGGTAAAGGAAATAGACTGCCCTGTGATAACCACAGCGGGTGTATCTTAGTCATTGCTGGCAGGATTTTTGACTCCTTAATAGGCTTGTCCTTCACCTGGAAGATGGTCATCTACCTGAGAGTGAGTGTGACTTAAGAAAGGATTGAGGAAAACTCAATATGATGTTTGCTGCCCTACAACTCCAGGAGCAGTGCCAGGAGTGGAAGAGAGGTCTGCACACAGCATTTGTAGATCCAACCAAGGCCTTTGTTACTGTTAGTCATGAGGGCTTATGGAAAATTATGTCAACATTTGGTTGCCCAGAGAAGTTCATCATCGTTGTGTGTCACTTTCATGCCAGCATACTTGCCTAAGTTATGGACAATCAGCAATGTTCCCATGCTTTCCCAGTCAACAACGGAGTGAAACAAAGTTGTGTGTTTGCTCCTATGTTTTTTATCATGATGTTTTCAGTCATGTAGTCAAATGTCTTCCACGAGGACAAACACTGCATCAAGGTCACCTATCCCATTGATGGGAAATTCTTCAACTTGAAAAGTCTAAAAGCCAAGACCAAAATGGAGAGTTTTGATGCATGATTTTCTATTTGCTGTTGATTGTGCACTCAATGCAGCCTCCGAGTCTGAGATGCAACAAAGTATGGATCAAATCTCTGCTGCTTTTGCTAATCTTGGCTTAACAATTACACCAAGAAAGAGTTCCATCAGCTACCACCACATCATACATACATGGAACCATTGTTTACAGCAAATGGAAAAGTTTTGAATGCAGTGGGATATATACTGTCCAGGGATGTACACATTGATAATAAGATTGATAAGCATGTTTACTGAGCTAGCTCAGTGTTTGGGAGACTGCAAAGAAAAGTGTGGGAGAGGAGAGGGATTAGACTAAGTGCTAAACTGAAAGTCTACAGAGTCATTGTACTGACATTACTGCTTTATGCTTGTGGAACCTGAACAGTAAACTAGTGCCATGCAAGAAAACTGAATCACTTCCACCTGAATTGTCTTAGGAAGATTTTGAAGATCATCTGGCAGGATAAGATATCAGACACTGAGGTCCTTTATCAAACTAAACTGCCACGCATTCAAATTCTACTGTGAAGAGCACAATGCTGATGGGCTGGGCCACATTATTTGAATGCAAAATGTCCACTTGTCAAAAAGACTATTTTATGGAGAACTCACATAGGGTAAGCACTATATGGTGGTCCGAAGAAGTGATACAAGGATGTTCCCAAGATCTCTCTTAAGAACTCTGGAATTTATTATGTGACATTTGAAACACTGATGCATGACTGCCTGGCATGGTATACCCTCATCAGAGAAGGTGCTGTATTCTATGGGCAAAATAGAATTGAAGTAAGTCAAAGAAACACAAGATGCGCGAACATAGAGAATCCACCCCAAATGTTCATGTGAACTATTTGTATACAACCTGTGGTAGAGCATTCTGATCTCATATTGGTCTGATCAGTCACAATGGATATAATGTACCTTGATTCTAGCATAATGATGTCATTTTCATCCTCTTGAAGGAAAGCAACAAAACTTTATAAAGGGACAGTTATCAAAACTATTTGGTACTGGCTAGGAAGTAGAGTAGTGGATCAGTGAAATATGTTAAGTACACAAGACACAGTAATCTATGACTATAATCTACTTTTTTATAAACCCAGACTCTAGCTTCTGGGATAAGAACTCACTATTTGACAAAAACTGCTGGGAAAACTGGAAAATAGTATGACAGAAAGTAGGGATAAACCAATATCTTACACCATGTACTAAGATGACGTCAAAATGGGCACATGATTTAGACATAAAAGGTGATAACCTAAGTAAATCAAGGAAGCAAAGAATAGTTTACCTGTCAGATCTATGGAGAAGGAAGGAATTTATAACCTAACAAAAGACAGAGAATATGAAGTGCAAAATGTATAATTTTGATAATGTTAAACTAAAAAGCTTTTGCACAAAGTCAATGTAACCAAGATGTGAAGGAAAGAAAAAATCTGGGAAATAAGTTTTACAGCCAGTGCTTCTGATAAAAGCTTAATTTCTCAAATATATAGAGAACTGAGTCAAATTTATAAGAAAATAAATTATTCCCCAGTTGACAAATGGTCAAAAGTTATACACACGCAGGTTTTCAGATGAAGAAATTAAAGTTGCTACCAAGTCACATGAAAAACTGCTCAAAATCACTGTTTATTAAGAAATGCACATTAAAACAACTCTGTGGTACCACATCACACATATCAAATTGACTAATATGACAGAAAATGGAAATGATAAATGTTAGATAAGGTGTGGGAAAATTGGAATACTACGGTATTATTAGTGGAAAGGTGAATTTTGGAGAGTGATTTGGAACTATGCCCAAATGGTTATAGAATTCTGCATACCCTTTGATTCAGCAGTACCATGGCTGATAGTCCAAAGAGATCACAAAAAAAGGGAAAAGGAACCACATGAACAAAAATATTTATAGCAGTTTTTCTTGTAGTGGCCAAGAATTGGAAATTGAGGGGATGCCCATGAACTGGGGAATGATAAAACAAGTTATGGTATATGGATGTAATGGAAAACTCCTTTGCTATAAAAATGGTGAGCAAGTGGATTTCAGGAAAACCTGGGAAGACTTGCATGTAACTGACACTGAGTGAAATGAGCAGAACCAGAAGAATATTGTGCAATATAAGAGTAATATTTTGTGACAATTTTGATAGAATTGGCTCTTCACAGCAACACAAGCATCTAGGATTGATGGGGAACCTGCAGCCTCCAGGGACTTGTGGTCCTCTAGCTCCTTAAATGCAGCCCTTTAACCGAATTCAAACTTCAGAGAAGAAATACCCTTAATAAAAGAATTTATTCTGTAAAACTTTGACTTGGCCAAAAGGCCACACTCAAGGACCTAGAAGACCACACATGGCCTGAAGGTTGCAGATTCCTCACCTCTGAAGACAATTCTAAAAGACTCAGGATTGAAAATACTATTCGCACCCATAGAAAGTACTATAGAATCTGAATGCAGATCAAAGCATGCTACCTTCATTTTTAAATTTTTTTTCTTTCTTGTAGTTTTTCCCTTTTATTCTGATTCTTCTTTTGAAATATGACTAATGTGGAAATAGAGTTGATATAATTGCACATGTATAGTCTATATGAGATTGCTTGCCATCTTTGGGAGGAAGGAGGGGAGGGAAGGAGAAAAATATTTGGAACTCAAAATCTTATATAAGTAAATATTGGAAACTAAAAAATAAATTAATTTTTAAAATATAAAAAAGGTGGGCTACATGAACTGATGCAGAGTGAAGTAAGCAGAGCCAAGAAAACATTGTGCATGATGACAAGAACAATATAAACAGAATGAACTCCTAAAAATATTGAAAATGAATATTGAAAAATTAGAATGACCATGGCTCCAATGAAGATAGTTGAAAAGATACTTCTATCTGTTGTAAGAGGTTGAAAGTCCATAAGTGTGGTGCATTACACGTATTTTCAGAATTATTCTATTATTAAGTAGTTACGTTAGTTTTTCTCTTCTTCTTGTCTTAAGTTTTTTTTTGTTTTTATTTTATGGGATGGCTCTGTGGGAGGGTAAGAAGAAGGACACTGGGAGAAATATTGGTAATATTAAAAAAGTACTGATAAAATTACTTTAAAATTGTTAAAGGATAATACAGAGGATTTTTTTTAATAAGCAGAAAAAGTAGAGCCTCCAAAGTGGCATGTAGTTGAATAACCCTGTTATATGAAAATAAATGAATATTATTGCTCAGGCAGGAATGGTTAATATAAAATATTCAAAAAATCTTGGGAAGATGTATATAAACTGATCCATGATAAAGAAATCAACAGAAAAAAAAACTGTAGAATGACTGAGAGAAAGTAAATAAAGCAAAATCCTGAGATGAAGCAGCAAAAGGGAACAAAGGATGTAACTTGCTTCTAACCAAATTAAACAAGGAAAATGCCTTCAAATTAAGCAAAATCAGCAGTAATAGGAAAAAATATTGAAAGAAGTTGCTACCAAGTAATAGTTACTGGGAAAAAAGAAATTAGCAGCCATGCCATTAATCTGATCCTCCTTGCATCCCTGTCTCAAGTCTTTTCCTCACCCCCATTGACCTTTAAGTCTGGGGAGGGAGTAGCTATAGTTTCAGGCTCGGACTTTTTTAAAAATTATTTTTATTGATGCTTTAACTTCATTTAAGAGAATGACAATAATGAGACAATCTAAAATAATTTATGGGATACTGCAAAAGCAGTTCTTAGGGTAAGTTTTATATAATTGAACTCCTACATGAACAAAATAGAGAAAGAGGAGATCAATTAATTGGGCATGCAGTTGAAAAAGCTAGAAAAAGAACAAATTGAAAATTCCCACATAAATACCAAATTAGAAATACTGAAAACCAAAGAAGAGAATAATAAAATTGAATTTTAGAAAACTATTGAACTTATTAATAAAACTAAGAGTTGGTTTTATGAAAAAAAACAATAAAATTGATAAACCTTTGGTCAATTTGATTAAAAGAAAATAAAGAAGAAAACCAAACTACCACTGTCAAACTGAAAAGGGTGAACTCACCTCCAATGAGGAGGAAATTAAAACAATAATTAGAAATTACTTTGCCCAACTGTGTGCCCATAAATATGACAATCTAAGTGAGATAGATGGGTGGAGCCAAGATGGCAGAGTAGAAGGACAGACCTGCTGTAGCTCTCCCCTCAAAGCTGATAAAATACCTGTAAAAATAACTCTAAATAAATTTTAGAGCAGCAGAAGCTGAAAAATGATAGAGTAGTAACTGTGGTTCCTAGATTCCTCAACCCACTAACACCAGAGACACCTTCAAAGGTCAGTGAAAAAGGTCTTTCACCTGGGTGAGAAGGGAGCAGAGTCCTGCACTAGCCCCAGCCCCAGGCACCTACTGCATCCATTTTTGGAGTCCTCAGCCTAAAGACCCTGGGAAAATCAAGCAGTTGATCTGAATCTCAGCCCTAAAGTAGCAAATCTGGGGTGAGGCAGAGCACTTGCATGGTGGAGGTGGAGGTAGTTGAGGAGAGGGAACCCTACTCACAGATCCTTATCAGAAAAGCTTGTGTTTGCTCCCAGACCAGAGTGCAGGTCAGGAGAGGAGTAAACTCCTCTCCCTTGATTGTGCCACCTTGGAGCACTTAGAACTTACAAGTCCCTGGAGTATACCCTCCATTTAACAAAGGACTCAAAAGTTAAGCAACAGGCTGGGAAAATGTGTAAAAAGGGGAGAAAAAAGAAACCAAGACTATAGGAGGTTACTTTTTGGTGAACAGGTATTTTCCTCCATCCTTTTGGATGAGGGTGAACAAAGCACATCATTAGAGGAAGACATCAAAGTCAAGGCTTCTTCATCTAAAACATCCAAAATATATTTGCAGTGGTCTGAGGCTATGAAAGAGCTCAAAAGAGATTTTTAAAATCAAGTAAGAGAGGTGGAAGAAAAATTGAGAAGAGAAATAAGACCCAAGAGCCATGCAAGAGAATCATGAAAAGTGAGTCAATAGCTTGCTAAAAGAGACTCCCAAAAATGCTGAATAAAATAACATCTTTAAAAATAGACAATCTAAGTGAGATGGATGAATATTTAAAAATATATAAATTGCCCAGATTAACAAAAGAGGAAGTTGAATACTTAAATAACCCCATCTCAACAAAAGAAGTTGAACAAGAGATGAATGTGCTCCCTGGGAAAAAATCTCCAGGGCCAAATGGATTTACAAGTGAATTCTATCAAACGTTTAAAGAACAACTAATTCCCATACTATATAGATTATACTATAGATTTGGGAGAATTGGTGAAGAAGGAGTCCTACCAAGTGGTATTGCTCATGCCATACTACCCAATACCTATCATGTTGCCTAATATGACAAATTTTGAAAGATTTTGGGAAAATTGGGACACTAATGAATTGTTAATGGTGTTATGAATTGACCAAGTCATTCAGGAAAGCAGTTCTGAACTATACCCAAAGAGTTATAAAAGTGCATACCTTTTGATCTAGAAATACCACTACTAGGTCAGAATCTCTGGAAAGACTTACATGAACTGATGCAAAGTAAAAAGGAAACAGATCCATGAGAATATGGTATATAATAACAGTAATATTGTGCAGTGACCAATTTTGAATGACTTCTATTCTTAGCAATGCAATGATTGAAGACAATTCCTAAGGGCATCATTAAAAATGCTATCCATTTCTAGAGAGAGAATTAATGGAGTATGAAGCATACTTTTTCTTTTTAAACTTTCTTAATTTTTCTTGTTTTACTTTGTATTTTCTTTCACATCATGACTAACATGGATATGTTTTCCCTGACTGCACATGTATAACCTATATCAAATTCCTTGCTTTATCAATAAAGGGGAGGTGAAGAGAAAGGGGGAAAAATTTGGAACTCCGATTTAAAAAAATAATATATAACTGTTTTTACATGTAAATGGGAAAATTTATATATTAAAAAAAGAAAGAGAAATAAAGTCCAATTTAGCAAAACATCCAACAGATTTGCTGTGTCATATGTAACAGCTAATACCCACAGTCCCTTAACTCTGAGATTAAGGGAAAAAGGGAGGCATAGACTTATGCAATTAAGCTTTTGAAAATATCACAAAGGAATCTCATTCCAAACGTTGTTTGAAATAACCCTAAGACTCAAGAAAGAAGAAATTGGAAAAGTATTGAACCCCAGAAAAGAGATTATGGAAAAGGGAGAAGACCAGAACTATAAAACTGACCAAAGGTATTTCATTTACTGAAAAAAAGACAGCCAGGAGGAGTGAAGAAAATGTGAAGAAGAGATCTAACTGCATAAGCATCTGGGAAATTTTCCTTCACCAGAGGAAACAATAGCTATGTCTTTCCATACAATATTATTGGGTGAGCCTGGGGACCAAGGAAAGTTAATTGAAAAAGGAAAAAAAAGATTCTCCAAAATACTAGATTCTATGAAAAAGAGAATGATAGAATTAGAACAGAAAGGGAAAGATGAAGAAGGAAAATTTAAAAAGGAAAAAACATCCAAAGAACACAAGAATTCTACAAAACATGTTCAAGAACTTGTACCTTGAAAATAAAATAAGAAGAAATAATCAAAAAAGATAAGTATTTCAGGGGAATATTCTTATGAAAATGAAATCAGAATAATTCCAAAGCAATACAGGGAAATTGTTATAGTGTTTGTCCCTCCTTTTTGAAGAGGACCATGACATCAGAGAAATGATGATGTGATTTGTACTTATCTTTGTTTTGAGTGAGGGAGGGCTTTGCAAGTTCACCAGCCTCACTTTCTTCTCCTGAACCATCTGGATCCAGTGACCAAATATTTATCAGGATTACTGGAGATTGTCCAGGATGCAATGGGAGACATTTGTCACTTCGGCTTTTGATCCAGTCAGGTACTTAATTAGGGTGAGGTAAGAAGTAGTCATGGAGAGGCCCCTTTAAGGAGCAAAAGAAAAATAACTAAATCAAGCTGGAAGGGAAGGGAAACAGTTTCAAATAATAATCTTTAGGAAGGAGGGGTCCAAGAAACAGCCCTAAAGTGGAGTTTGGGCAGGGACCCAGTCTATGGGCTTCAGCGTGCAGAAAGTTTGAGGTTTAAGGGAAAATTGACTAGAATTTAGAAATTTAAGGGAAATTGACTAGAAATATGGAATCTGATGTGTCAAAGTGCAGAAAATTCAGACAATCATTATAAAACAATAATAAATTTAGCTATTAAGGGTCTACTGTTTTTAATCGTTGATTCCCTGATTATACATTTGATTTCTTCCTTAAGAATTCTAATAAATGATTTTGTCTTTACCTTTGATATTTTGATTTTCCTCTAACTGAATAAAATCACTCTTCTAAATGGAACCACTCAATTGTCATTTATAAGATGATTATAAAATTTCTTAAGATTCCTTTTCCCTCCTCAAGAAATTTTTAACTCAGTTTACTTAGTTATAAAGTATTTGTTCATTTTGGATTCATTTTTCCTACATCCATTCATTTTACTTCCTCAGTCTGACTTTTTGCTGATCTTAATTAATTTTTCTGTGTTTTCCTCCCTGTGAACGTTTCTTATCACTAATCCTTTCCCTTCTGTCAGGCCAGTGTTGTCTTCTACTCCCAAAGCCCTTACTGTTATGATTTTTTTTTGTTAAATCATCAGAGTTGGAAAGATCTGTGGACCTCAAAGGGTGAATATAACATCACCATAGGGACACTGAGAGGCAATTGTAGCTGAGCCTACTCCACCTACTCTAATCCCACTCTTCTGAGATTCACATTTGACACTCAGCAAAATGAAAAGATTCTAATCATTCCTTCAAAAGAACTAAGGTGAGCATCATATTCAACATGTTAACTGGCTAAATTGATGAAAGCTAAACACTTTCAGAGAGCAGCAAGACTAATTAATGAAATGTGTGTTTGTATGTGACTATAGTTAGCTAAAATGAATATGAAGTAGGAAAGATTTCTTACTACTTGATTTTCTCAAATGTACAAATGAGAGACTTCCAGAAAGCAAAGTTAGCATTAAGATCTTAAAGAATATGAGAGAAAAGATATAATGGAAAAATCAAATGAGAGTGGGTGGAAGATTAGAATTAATAGTTCAAGAATAAAAGAGATCACTCCTCCATCAGTTGATGTTCTCAGAAGCTGAATAATATGGAAGAACTTTTTCTTGATAAGAGAAATAAGGAAGTAGGTCCATGGATCCCAAGAAAACTCTGGTTAGAAATTGAGCAAAGAAGCAAATGAGAAACTTTCGATTTCTCTCCCTGCCTCTGTGTTTGTCCTACATTGCCAAAGAATATCTTAAATTCATGGGGATAGAAGACTAAAGGGTAGATTATTGAAGGAGTAGGTTTTCAGTCTCATCAATAAAAAGGAAAATCACTGGCAGCATCTTAAAGTGATTCTTAGAGAATCGGGTAACTAGATTAGACAAGGGTCTTATCAAAACAATACTGGGAAGATGGGGTTGACAATCTGATGGGATCATAGATAGATGATAGAGAGATAGATAAAGAAAACTAGTCCCACAAAGGAACAAACAATGTTTGTAACCCTAGGAGTAAGAGAGAGAAAATTGAACAAGAAGACATAAACCCAAAGGGATGGGGTCATGGAACCAAATAGAAAAAGCATTAAAGTGGGAAGAGATGAGAGAGAAAAGAAACAAATAGCTTGTGGAAATCCAGGGTAGAAGGACATTGTTAAGTTACAGAATATTCAGAGGTTAACACAAAGAATGTTGAAGAGTCTTGAATCAATATAATTAGAGGACTGGTTTAAGGAAATGAGAATGCAAGTCTGTCTTCTAGAAAAGACTCAGTTCAAAGTATTATAGATGTCTTCAAGTATTTGAAGAAGGTCATCAAAAAAGATTAGACATTCTATTTCTCCCAAGGGCAGAAATAAATGGAATGGGTGGAAATTAATTTTTTAAAAAAATGAATGAAAATTTAGACTTCATGCAAAAAAAAAGAATAAAAATGGATAACAATTAGAGATATCAAAAATTGAACTGAATTGCTTTGGCAGTGAGTGGTTACTTCCTTATCAGAGTTCTTCAAGAAGTAGTTAGATGGCTAATTGTTGAGTATGTTATTATAGGGACTGGTTTTTGTTATGGATTTGTCTAGATAGTCATTGATGTCTCTTGCAATTCTAAAATTCTGTGATTCTATAGTTCTGTAAAAACAAAGTTGAATAAGTGATTGTAAAAAAAGAAATAGATTTGACTTATGTATGATGATAGATGAATGAACATATAAAAGAACAGATGCATCATTATTTAATGCTGCTTTTATAGAAATTAATATGTGTTGGGACTAAAAGGAGTAATAAATGTAGAAATCTGAAACAACGAATATATTCTTTAGAGAAAATAATGAAATATAAATCATAGCTAACATAGGAAAAAAATCAGCAAAAGTCACAGATCTCAATGAATAACATTATTCGATTCACCAGAAAATTAACTAGATGATATGATGCTGAATACTGATTAAAGAAAAGAGAAAATCATGGAGAAAATAGATAATTATGTTGAAATAATGATGAAAATTACAAAACATACTCAAAAGTTTCAGAATACTGTTATAATAATAGTCCATAGAGGAAATTGTATACTTCTGAAACTTCATATTAATACAACTGAGGAAAGGAAATAATGAATTATGTAAAATGTTAGGGAAAAAGATTAGAAAATTAACAAAATAGACAACTAAATCAAGTACAAAAGAAGAATTCTTTAAAATTGGGAGAGAAATAGAAAGTCTTGAAAATAGAGTATAGAAGCGATAAAATTATCAGTTTAAAAAAGTACTAACCAAGTTTCACATGACTACATATATATATATATTATATATATACATATATATAATATATATATTTATAACCTATGTCAAATTGCTTCTCAATGAATGTATAAGGGGAGGGAGTGAGAGAATTTGGAACTCAACACTTGAAAATTAAAATGAAATGTTAAAATTGTTTTTACATGTAACTGGGAAAAATAAAATATTAAATAAGATTTTAAAATACTAACAAGATTAATAAACCTTTATAATCTGAACAAGAAAGAAAATAGAAACTCAAATTATTAAAGTTTTAAAAATAATAATTCAGTTAATCTATAAACATCTACCATGTGCCTGATACTGTGCTAAGTAGAAGGGATACAAAAAAAGGTGAATTAACAAAAGTTCTAAAGGAGCAACTGTTCCAAAGGAGTTATCCATCTATTGGGGGAAATAATGTGCCAATAACTGTGGGGGGAGTAAACGCATAGAAACAAAGTAAATTGGAGATAGTCAGAGAGGGGAAGTCATTAGCCATAAGGGAGATCAGGAAGACTTTATATGATAGGAGGATTTCAGATGAGACTTGAAGAAATCCAGAGAAACCAGGAAGAAGATTTGAGGGGGAAGAGAATTCTAGACATGCTTGTTATTATGTTTGTTCTTCATTTTTGAAGAGGACCATGACGTCAGGATGATGACATGACTTGAACTTGACTTTGTTTTGAGTGAGGGAGGGCTGTACAAGGTCACCTGCCTCACTTTCTCCCTCTGAGCCATTTGGATCTGGTGACAAGATGCATTTAGTCTTCTCAAGGAGCTTAGTTATGAAAAGGAAAAGAAATATTGGGCAATAGCTAACTGGGATGGACAAATCAAATTTAATTGTTTTTTGTTTCTTTTAGTGGATGGAGGCACGAATGATTTTGTAGGAAAACAGCCAATGGACAAGGAAAAATTACTGGTGAGGGAGAAGATAATAGAGGGATGTATCTGCTGGTAAAGACAGAAAATAATTATGTCATTTATGCACGCAAAGAGGGTTTTCCTGGCAAGGGAAAGGGTCAAGAGGTGAAGATACAAGAGAAAAGGAGAATTGTTAAATGTTATTATACATGACATTATTGTAGCAAAACTGAGAATTCAAAGGGAACAGGTGAGCATCTCAACTATATACATATACGTATATATACATATATATATATATATATATATATGTGTATATATACATATATATATATATATATATATATGTAGGTATATATGCTGGACAACCTAACAAATAAAAATAAAAAGATATTAAACAACCCCATCTAAGAAAACTATATAAGTCATAAATGATTTCCCTTCACAAATATATAGACATTGTGAAGCAAAATGGATTTCTAAGTGAATTATATTAACTATTTAAAGAAGTACTATATGTATATGTGTGTATGCATATATACATTATATATATATATATATATATGTAATATTACATATATTTTCTCTCTTAAATGGAGATAGAATATAGATTAAATTCCTTTTTGGAGAAAATAAAATCTTAATTTACAAACCAGAGAAAGATAAAACAAAGAACTACAGTCTCATTTCATTAACTAAAATTGATGTTAAAATGTCCAGTCAAATACTGAAAAGGATAGAATAGAAATATACTGAGAAATTAATTCACTATAACTAAATTTGAATTCAGAGCAAGAAAAAAGTTATGGTTTGATACTAGGAAGACAATTATTATAATGAATAACTTAACGGCAAAGCGAAAATCGTGATTATTGGAGCATACATAGAAAAAGTTCAATAAAATGGAAAAAGCATTTATTCTGAAAACTGTAAAAAGCAAAGATATTGAAGGACACACCACACTGATACTGATAAGAGCATACATTTGAAACTACAAGTTAGTATTATCTCAACTGGGAAATGTCTGAAGCTTTTCTACCACAGAAAGATATAAAGGAAGGATACTTACTCTCTCCACTATGATTTGACAAATTTTGAGAATTGCAAGCTCTAGCAATACAACAATGAAACAAAATTAAAGCTCTAAACATCAGAGAGAGTAGACGCAATTATTTCTATTTTCAGATTATATGATGGCATACTCAAAATCCCTGGAGAATCAGTGAAGAAACCAAATTAGACAATTAATAGTTTCACTAAAGTGGCAGGATACAAAATAAATTCATAGAAATCATCAGCATTTCTATATGGTACTTCCCAAACCCTCAAAAATAAAAAAAAAAATAAAACATGTAAGAACAATAATAAAAGAAGTTTCACTCAAAGGCACTATAATATGCAAAAAATACCTGGGAGTTAATCTTCTAAAAGACAAACACAAGATTTATATTAATACAACTTCAAATGACCGTTACAAAAAATAAATAGGCAATTGAAGAGATAAAAATAGTTCATGTCTAAAATAGAAAAATTTAATCAAAAACAAAATACCTAAATTAATTTATAGATTTAATATTATCCCTATAAAATTTCTAATTAAACACAAACAGAATTTATATCAATGCAACTTCAAATGTTGTTTATAAAAACAAAGGAAAATAGATAATTGCAGAGATGATCAGTTTATATTTGTCACACCAATATTCAAAAGTAACACTATCTAAATTAAAGATTTAATATTATACCAAGAAAATTTTCATGGGTAAATTCATCAGAAATATATCAAAATAATTAAACTAATTTTAACAAACAAAAGTTGTAGAATCTTGTGAGAAAGAATGATAAAAAGTGCAAATGAATGAAGTATTACCTTACCAGAACTCAAATTATATCAGAGAGTAGAAATCATTTTAAAATGTAGACTAATGAAATGATAGATCTAATTATTTTTCTAAACATCAATCTATAACTCCATAATAAAAATTAACAATGGAATGACTCACCTTTTGGAGAAATAGAAAAACTGAAAAGTAGTTCAGCAGAAATTAGATTTGACAGTCTACTCCATATAGCACAGTCAAATCGAATTGTATATGAAACCTGAATATAAAGTCATTTTTTTTTTTAATTAGAAAAACTTAGGGAAAGATACCTTTAGAAACCATAGTAGAGGGGAGGAACAGGGGATATTAACCAAAATAAAGGAGACCATTAAAATAGATTCTTTCATTTCTAAAAACAAAATAGTTTTCTTGCTGTAAAAAAATAATTGATAGAGAATAAGATAAATTGTGGAAAAGGAAAATAATAGAATCAAAAATCATTGATAAAAATTGATGTCCATTGTAAACAGAAAACTGACTTAGAGTTCCAAGAGTCATTCACCAAAAGGGAAGTAATCATAAAGGATATGAACAGTTTTCAAAAGAATTGCAAAATATTAATTACATTTGGAGTCATGCTCCAAATTGCTAATAGTAAAAGAAATGTAAATTATGACAATCATGTTATTTCACTTCACAACTTTTCTATTGGGGAAATTGAGAAACAACAAGAATAATTAATCTTGGAATGGTTATGGGAAGAAAAGCATGCTGATACATTATCAATTTGGAATTTTTCATGAAAAGTCAGGAAGTCTGAGATCAAAAGAAAAAGTTGGAAACTAGGTGAGTGTTCACCAATTGGGGGAAAAATTTAAAAAAAATAGCTAGGGTATACACATATATGTATGTTTGTGTGTATATGTATAATTTTTCAAAATTACATGTAAAGACAATCTTTAACATTCCATCTCTTAAAATTTTGAGTTCTAAATTTTCTACCTCCATCCTTCACTTCCCTACTCCCTAAGATGGTAATCAATATGATATAGGTTACATAAGTGTAAGAAGATATATATTTTAATGAAATATTATTGTGTAATAAAAATGTTAAATATTTGAAATTCTGTCACATATGAGGGGAAGGGCTATATGAACTGTTGGAAAGTAAATAAGCAAAACCAAGAGACTTATATATAAACTAGCTAAAAGAAAATAAAGGAAAAGATCACTAAATGGAAGCTGAACTGAATAATGGGGAGTGGAGGGAGGGGGAATATGAAGATTCCCAGAAGACAGGTAATGAAACAAGTCTCTCTCCTTAATGAAGAGCGATGGGAAACTTAGAACAGAATATGGCATGTATTTTCTCATCTTACCACTGTATGTGGGGTTGGAAGACTTTGGCAGGGGGAACATTATTAAATTTCATTTCATTGTTACAAGAAAATTTTCAGTTGAAGAGGAGGTTGCTAGAAATTACTGTAAAGACTAAACACATTTATAATAAATGTATCATGGACAGATAAAGATAGATGAGAGAGAGAGAGATATGAGTAAGTAAAGTGAATATAGAAAGGAAAAACTTCACTTCAACACAATGTCAAAACTAGCACTATAATATCAATGTTAAAAGACTTAGAACTCTCTTTTTTCTTAACAATAAACTTTTTTTTTACCCCAGGGAATATTCTTTGTTTAATGTTTCCTTGGGTTTGTATTGTATCTTAGAACAAAATTTTTCATTTTAATAATTAAAAAAACATATAATGTTATTAAATAATAGATATACTTATGCAAATATGTTTATATATTTATATATGCAAGTATTTTTTTCTTTAAATTTTGAAGAATTGAATGGGGTGGGGAGGGAGTTTGAAGGCTGAGTAGGGAAAAAGGTCAGAGAAAGGAAGGTCAGCAAACTGCAACACTTAATATTTGATCTTCTATCCAGTCTACTAAGGATTTCATTTCTTATTCAAGTTGGACCTAGATCCAAATGGAAAGTGAAGCATATGGTTTTGCTAATTAGGAATTCTGAGTCCAAGCAGGACTATCTAATGATGGCAAGGTTATTGTGGCCCTGGGAATATGAATACAGAGAAAGACAGTTCATCCAACAATTTAGCATCTTAACACTTACATGTTAGGGTTAGAAAAAATTAAAAATGGGAAGAAAGCCAAAAGATTTGCATTTTCAGTGGCTTCAATTAGAATCCCCCTAATTTAGACTCATATACAATATGTATGCCACCTTATACCCAGCTGTTAATATTAGCCAGAAACAAGAGATTAACCCTAGTCTACATTTAGAATGTACAATTTAGTCCAATTCAAGATTTAGGAGAGAGTTTTCATGTTTTGCTTTGTTTTGTTTTAAGACCAATTAACCTCAAACTGGTATTTCCTTAGTCTTTGCGTGGCTAGTAGCCCAGTGGCATAGCCAAATGTTCCAACAAATGGAAGTGATCATGGAGAGTGGAAGGTATTCTAAAATTCTAGTTGGACATTGCTATGTGCTTGCTGACAGTTTAGTGGTTGCTGAAGGAGAAGCTGGTTAACAAATGTTTGAGATATACCACAGGGCAAAGAAATCTCAAAAGGTTGCCTTGATTTTTATTTTTTAATTTTTTAAATTTTTTTTGAATTTTAAATATAAATTTGTTTATTTAACTTTTTTTTTACATTCATTTTCACAAAATTTTGGGTTCCAAATTTTCTCCCCATTTGTCCCCTCACCCCACCCCAATACACCGAGGATTCTAATTTCCCCTATCACCAATCTGCCCTCTCTTCTATCAGTTCATATATATCTTCCCAGATTTTTCTGCAACAGTCTTTATGAAACAATAGCATTCCATCACATTCATATACTGCAACTTGTTCAGTCATTCCCCAATTGACTACTGAACAACATGAATTCATGTTGTTCATCATTCCCCAAGTTTCAATTCATTCCCTTTAATTTCCTCTTCTTTGCTACAACAAAAAGAGCTGTTATAAATACTTTGAACATGTTTGATCTCTTTGGGATACAGACCTAGTAAGGGTATTTACTGTGTCAAAGGATATGTAGAGCTTTATAACCCTTTAGACATAATTCCATATTATTTTCCACAATGCTTGTACCAGTTCACAATTCCACCAATAGTGCACTAATGTCCTAAATTTTCCACATCTCCTCCAACATTTGTCATCATTCCTCTGTGTCATGTCAGTAAATTTGATGGGTGGGAAGTAGTACCTCAGAGCTGTCATAATTTGCATTTATCTAATCAACAGTAATTTAAAGCACTCTTGCAAATAACAATCCTGATGTGGAAAATCTGAGGCCTCAAAGCCACATTTGGCCCTCTAGGTCCTCAAGTGCAGCCCTTTGACTAAATTCAAACTTCAAAAAACAAATCTGCTTAATAAAATTATTTGTTCTGTAAAACTTGGACTCAGTCAAAAGTCTGCACTTGTGGCCCAAGAGGGCCATATAAGGCCTGGAGGTCACAGATTCCCTATACCCGAATTATTTTACTATACATATAGTTTTAATTTGTTCTTCTGAAAATTGTTTGTTCATATCCTTTGCCCATTTATCAGTTGGGAAGTGATTTATATTTTTTATGAATTTGATTCAGTTTCCTACATATTTGAGAAACAAGGCCATTATCAAAGAAACTTTCTATAAAAATTTCCTCAGTTTTCTGCCTTCCTTCTAATCTTGGCTACATTGGTCTTGTTTATACAAAACATTTTAAATTTAACATAAATTAAATTATCCACTTTACTTCCTGTGATCTTTTCTATTTCTTGCTTGATCCTAAATTCTTAATTTATCTCCATATCTGACAAATAAATTTCCATGCTCCCCTCATAATAATAGTTCTTACTTTACCCCAAAAGTTTCAAAGTTTTTTGAGGTTCTAGAAAATGGGAAATTCCATATATATTGATATGGAATATCAATAGAGACTAAGATGACATTAACTTTTTTTAGTGTCATATGACAATTCTGAGTTATACTGAGTTTGTACTTAACTAAATACCACCTTTTTCCCTAATGAATTTCTCATAATTCTGGTTTCCTTCATTCTGTAGTCCTATAGAAAGATTTTTTTTTAACCTAAGAGGTGAACCTCACATTTAAAGTGAAGGATATTATGTTTATGCCTGTTAAATTAAGACTAAGTATTCTAATATTTTCAAGATAGAAATATTCAATAACATTTTTAAAAACTGTCTTCTGAGATGAAGAAGGCAGAAGGGTACATCTAAAATGGGCAAACATAATGAGTTTTAAAAAAAATTAATTGGTCAGCAATGGAAGGGAAATACAGCATTGCTCCTAGTCACTATTTTAATTTGCAATTTCATCAGTGTGTGTACATTCTCCTTTGTCTAATGGATTCTGTATGCCTCCAAGCTTTAATAGAGCTTTTTCATTACCTGAGGTGTCCAGATGAAACTAACAAATAAACAAATTAATTGTCTGCTGGTGGCCAACTCTCTGATGATGAAATTTTCTGAATTGAATTCAGTTGGTCTTCAGATGAAACGAATATAGTCTCAGGAACATCTTACATCCATAGCAGAAGACTAAAGATTAAAATATTCTGTATAAAAACATAAATGATAAGACTTATTTTCTTTCATATGTGCAGGAGAACTCTGACTTTTCAAGCATAAGGAAGTCCTACATGGTAATAACATTTATCCATGCAGAATAAAACTTATAATTTAGGACTTCTAAAAGTCCTAGGGATTTTCCTGCCACACAGACATGTTCTTTATATTTTTAAAATTAGCACAAATATGTTTTTCTCTTCCCCTTCATCTGCCCCCAAAAGGAAAAAAGAAAAACTTCTAACAAATATGTAATCAAATAAAGTAATTTCCACCATTGCCTGTGTCCAAAAATATATGTCTCAATCTACAGTCTGAGTCTGTCACTTCTTCGTCAGATAATCATTTATCCTCTGGAATCATAGTTGATCATTGCATTGCTCAGAATTCTTAAGTCTTTTAAAGTTGTTTGTCTTTATAATCTTTGTTGTTGTATAAAGTGTTCCCTGGTTCTGCTTACTTTGCTCTGAATCAGATTTGAAGGTTTTTCCAGGTTTCTCTAAAACCATTCCCTCTCATCATTTCTTGTAGCACCATTCCTTTCATATTTCATAACTTGCTTGATTATTCCCCAATTCATAAACTTTCTTTTAGTTTCTAATTCTTTGTCCTCACAAAAAGATCTGCTATAGTATATTTTTGTAAATATGGGTCTTTTTCTTCTTTCTTCAGTCTCAATGGGATATAGCTTTAAGTGCTATAGATGGGCTACAACTATAAGTAGTATAGATGCATCAAAGAGCAGTCGCAGTTAAGTAACATTTATGCACAGTTCCAAATTGTTTTCCAAAATGAATATACCAATTCACAATTCCACCAAGAGACCATTGATGTACTTGTTCTCCCAAAACTCATTTGACATTTGTGATTTTCTGTTTTTATCATCTTTGCCATCATCTTTGATAAATATGAAGTAGAATCTCATGGGTGTTTTAATTTCTAATTCTCAAATTATTATTTGAAGAATTTTTCTTATTAATATTAATAACTAGAATTTTCTCATAAGAAAACTGCTTACTCATTCTTCAACCATTTATAAAATTGGTGAATGGCTCCAATTTAAGTATATTTGAATTAACCCTTTACCAACCGTAGAAACAAAAAAGTTATCAGAAAAATTTGCTGCAAAGATTTGCCCCAGTTACATACTTCCTTTCTAGTTCTAGCTGTATTGGTTTTGTTTTCTGAAAACTTTAAAAAATATGTAATCAGAATTGTCCTTTTCATTTGATCTTTTCCATCCCTTGTTTTTGGTCTTCCCCTATAATTTGTTTACGTCATGTTTACCTTTAGGTAATGTAATAATCTGGGGTTTATCTCTGCAAAATATGTGAGATGTTAAGCTATACCAAATTTTTTCCTAATTCCTCTTAATTCTAGTGCCTTTCATCTTTTGATTATCTTCAATTCATATTGTAAATAGCTTGTTTGTACATATTGTAATTGTTTGCATGTTATCTTCCCACCTTTGCTCTCCATTAGATTATGAGCTCCTTGAGAATAAAGACTGTCTTTTGCCCATTTTGTATCCATAGCACATGAGTTATAGGTGTACCCAGGGAGGTCCAGTACCTTTGTGATGGCTGCTAAAACCTTTCTGGGACTCTTTTCACCTTTGATGTCCACCTATTCCATCCAATTCTCACTTGTGGCTCTAAGAAGCAGCAGCAGGCACAGGTAAAGTAAACCATTTCAGCAGATGGGTCAAACCATGTTGAAGGTAACAAGGGGTCTCAAACCCATTGGTGAGTTAGGAAGGGTGTACTACCCCAACTATGTAAAGACTTCTCCTGGTGGAATGGGCAGATAAGAACAATTTGTTCCAAGGGCCATGATGGCAGCTGAAGTAGGCAATGTGGAATTCTTAGAACTTGATTAGATAACGAAGACATCAAGGTCATCCACTGCACCCTTAGTCATTGACACTGTCTTGACTGTCCTGCCACTGGACTATGATGACTCTGGAGGAGAGAATGAGGCTGAAAACTTTGTGCAACTCTGCCTTTCTTAAATCCAATTTACTCAAGAATCAAAAGACATCTGAAACTTCACTTTATCATGATGATGCCATTTTGGTCCTCTTCGAGAATGAAGGACAACAATCAACCAATCATCCATAGCACTTACCACATTAGATGCTTAATAACTATTTATAGATTGACTAGTTTCTACCAGTTAAGTGGTACAGTGGTAGTTAAACCATTAGAGTCAGTGAGCTTTTACCCAAATAGCTGGGATGTGGGGGTTTATCAAACAATTGGCTATTAGGGTTTTGTTTTTTTTTTTGTTGCTATTTTGTTGTTTTACTTCTGTGGGTTGAGTACCTTATCCATTCCATTGATGTGTCTCCTAAGTTAGCACCAAATAATTTTGATCTTTAATTCTTTGCAGTATAACTTGAGATCTGATACAACTAGGTCTTCTTCTTTCCCCATTATTTTCATTATTTCCTTTGAGATATTTGAATTTCTGTTTCTCCAGAAGAATTTCATTTTTTTTAGCTCTTTAAATTGATCTTTTGGTGATTTGGTTGACATGGAATTAATTGATATAGTATTATTATTTTATTATATTTTCTTATCTTTTCCATGAACAATGAATACTTAATTTTTTGTCTGTCTTTATTTGTGAAGTGTTTTGTAATTGTATTCATACCAAGGTGGACACAGGGATGGGCAGCTAGGTGATTCAGTGGAAAGTATCAGCCTTGGAGTTAGGAGGACATGAGTTTAAATCTGGTCTTACTAGCTGTGTGACCTTGATCAAATCACTTAACTCTGTTTACCTCAGTTGCTTCATCTGTAAAATAAGATGGAGAAGAAAATTGCAAGCCAAGAAAATACCAAATGGGGGTCATGAAGAGTTGGACATGACACATCAACTGAACAATAAAAAAGTACTTGTGTGTACACAGAAATGCTAACACATCTCATAAGGTTTATTGGCAGGATCTGGTATCAAGTATTCCTGATGTGAAGTCTAATACTCTAATTACTAGACTTAAATGTTACTATGTCTTTCTTATGTATATATATATATATAAAATGCATATATACACAGAGCCAATTTCACAAAAGCATTAGATCTCAGAAATAAGTAATAATCACTGAAACTCAAAATATAATAACCCTTATGCACACACACACACACGTATATATATATATATATATATATATATATATACGTGTGTGTGTGTGTATAGAGATACACAAATAGTTCAGCATACTCATTGTTAGAGAGGTTATGGAGAAAAAGGCACACTGCTGATGGAACTATGTGTTGTTTGAAAAATCTGGAAAAAAATTCAAAATTATACAAGGAAATTTTCTGTGTTGTTCATGTCTTTTGACTCAGAGATATGGGACTCAGAATAAGTTATCTGGAAAAAGAAATGTGTATTTGTATACACATACATACATACATGTATATGTACACACATGTATATATATATTTTTTCAAAGCAACATTTTATGTCAACAAAAAGTAACCCATGAAATAAGTGAACAAATGATAAATGACTAAGAAACCCTCTGATTTCCAAATCATCAGAAGGAAAGACCAATATGAGGAATCTAGAGAACTATATGAAGTAAACCAAATTAACAAAACAGATTCAGAAGAGAAATATGCACATTGAGTACAGAAATGTAAATAAAATTAGTCATAAGAAGTGAAAAAACTTAGGTCTCATATATCTAGCAATATTGACATCATATGAAAAAATATGTATACATATGTACAGCACCTCTTTCCTCCATTTAGCAATTGATAAACTACACTGGCAGCTAGGTGGCATAGAGTAGCAGTCCTGGAGGCAGGAAGATTTATCTTTCTGAATTCAAATCTGGTTAGCCATATGACCCTGGGCAAATTACTTAACCCTGTTTGTCTCAATTTCCTCATCTGTAAAATGAACTTGAGGAGGAAATGTTAAACCACTTCAATATCTTTGCCAAGAAAATTCCAAATGGGGCCATGAAAAGTCAGAAACAACTGGAAACAACTCAACAACAACAACAACAAACTTGTATTATGAGAGGCTATCAAATTGTTTTGCTTAAATGCTTTTGGGGATTGTTTTTGGTTAACAAGTTTATGTTCATTGGGAAGTATTTACAGCGTCAAAATGAAAGTCATAAAAATCTTTAAAATACTAAATATTCAAATGTGTCAATGGATTTTAAATCATATAATTGTGAATGGTCCCTCCTGTGATCCAATGTATAACTGCCTGAACATACATTCACATGAGCTCAACAGAGGGATCTCAATATAAGCCCTAGTGGATATCTTTATGTATTTTTCCTCTGATATCTCTGAGCTGTAAATGGGATACATAGTTACCTCCTAAACATTGCTTTGTCTCCTATGGTTATCACTTATTCTTGTTTTCTTCCCTTTGAGAACACATTTCTCTGAAGACATCCTCGATGCTGGTACTTTTGGGTAACATTATTTATCATATATTGCAGCCTACTCACACCCACCGTGTGCCTTGCTTTTTGAATGAAACTCATTTTTATCATCAGATATTACGGTGATCTGTGATTCACAACCATGCAACAACACATGTAATTTAAAAATACTTTTAAATATAAAATAAAATTAGCAAAACCTTATGCAGAGTTTAGTAATGGGTGAACAGTACTTCAAGGCTTCTCTCATCCCTGAAGTCTATGACTTTACTGCTGTGGGTAATCCTATCAGCAATATACTTTGAAGTTCTTCCATATAATAATAGAGAGCCTTACATTCAAGTTGAATGTAAGCTTCTGGAGGACAAGGGCTTTCTCACTTTCCTATTAGTACCCCTCCCCCTAGCTACAGGGAATCATAGGAAGTAGTTGATAAGTGTTTAGTGCATGATACTGCTACCCCCCCTCATCACAAGAAAAAAACAAAAGTTATTGGTCAATATTTTGGTGGTAAGTCTGTTTTGGGCTTTCTGATGACATACATCTCATCTGTCACTAAGCATATACTTGAAGCTGTGCCAGCTTAGAAAGATCTGGCAGAGGCTTTACTCTGCTACCATAGCCTTTGTGAACTCAAGGTCCTCTCCCTACTGTACTGAGTCATCAGAACAGATCTAGTAGTGGACAATATTACCTATAGTACATGTTGGAGGGAACTACTATGATGTCAAAGATCTGGTGAGAGAGAAACAATTTGCATCGAACTAAGCGAAGCATGTAGCAGGAAGTAGAGTCTCCTTAGGTCCTTTATGGCTTCATGGACCCTTCCCCATCCCCCATGATAACCCCCCCCCAAAAAAAATCTAAACCATGTGACTCTTTTAAACATCTGTTTCTTTTCTTTCCTTTCATAGAAAACATGCATGAATAATCAGACCACACTGCTGCTGTTAATTGTAAAAATCATTAGTAAACTTCCAGGTGCTGTTTACTATATAACCATTGTAATTTTCTCTCCTAAAATCAGCATCTCCCCCACATCATTGTCTGCCCTGGGGCCTGGGAATTGTGCAGCTTGTAGGTTGTCAAAGGCAGTTGCAACCCCATTTACTGGTACTGAAAGAAATCGATCCACACCTGCAGGGTTTGAGGCAATAATTCCTAATATTAGCCAGACCTCATGAGGAGAAGGCTTTTTTGCCAACCTTTTTATGATTCAACACTTTGCAACCCATTTGAAATAATTTAAATATTCTTTCATTGAGTGACTCCCACCCCCATGTTTATTTTTTTTGCTCTTTTCCCTTTCTCACCCACAGCCTCCACTAAATAAAGAAAATCCTAAAGCAAATCTATACCTAAAATAAAGCTAGTATACAGAAAGGCAAAACTATGAAGAGAAAAGAAAGCTGGGCCTGGATTCAGGAGATCCAGATTAGAATTCTGCCTCCAATTCTTCCTAGCCTGTGCCGTTGGAGTAGTTGTTTAACAATCCTCAGTTTCCTCATCTGTAAAATGGAGGTAATGAAGCAAACTTCCTATCTCACAGCAGTGTTAACTGAGTCAAGCACTTTATAAACCTCAAAGTGCTATTAAAATAGGAAATGCTTATGATTTCTCTTTACTGTCATGAGAGCACTTTGAAAACAGGATTTTCTTCCTTTTCTATTTTTATTTCCAGTGCTTAACATGCTATTTGCATTTAGTGAGGAACAACTTCCATTCTTACCTCCCTTCCTCTTTCTCTCATTTTCTTTAATTGGAAAAATCATTACCCAATTTTTCTTCTTTTTTTCTTTCCTTCTTTCCTCCTTTCCTTCTTTTCTTCCTTCCTACCTCCCTTCTGTCTTTCTCTCTCAATCAATAAAGTCACTCAGAGTGGTATAGTGGGAAAAAAGTAGGAGACCTGGGTTGAAACCAAAATTTTAAGACTTACTAAAAATGTGCCTAAACCTCAGATTTCTCTTCTGTCAGAAGAAAAGATTGAACAAGATTAAATCACATAGGTCACTTCGAGCTTTTACATTCTATTATTCTATATATTAGACTAATCATGTGCTTGAGGATAAAGATCCTGAATTAGCAAGACAGATAATTAAATGTTAGAGGCAAAGCCAAAAGGGAAGAGAGAAGCTGAGAAGTTGCCTGAGCTCTCCCCAGTTTCTCTTGGAAACAATATTAAATCAAGCCTTTAAAAGAATTCTAGAACAACACAATCCACAGAAAAAGATGGAGCGAAACAACTTTCCAATTTAAGATAACTTAGAAGGACATCAGGAAAGTTCTGCTTTACTTGGGTAAAAGGAGAGCACAACCCAGTGTAAGCGAACAAGCAAACCAGTAATAGGACCTTAGCCACAGAACAGATCAGCAACCAAGGCCTAGCAATTCTGGTTCAGCAAGTCAGTGGCACAGCAGGCTAGCTGTGAGGTCTTCAGCCCCAGTAACTAGGCAACTGCCATCTCTGGAACCCACAGCACAACAGGCATAACTAGGTGGGACCACCCTATTACAGTGGGCAAGGTGCCATCTCCAGAAGCCCTAAAGCAGAAAGCAACCAGGATTGCAGTGCAAAAAAGTATTGAAACACTGCCCCCTGTTCCTGAGGAACAAGGCTCAACTTTAAAATATGAGAAAAAAAGGACCCTGACCAAAGAAGCTACTATAGTGACAGGGAAGATCCAAACACCAACTGAGAAGAGGACAACAATGTCAATTCACATATATGTGAAGCCTCAAAGGGAAATATGCATTGTTCTCAGGCTCAAAATATCTTCTTGGAAGACTTCAAAATGAATTTTAAAAATCAAGAGAGGTAGAAGAAAAAAATGGGAAAAGAAGAGAATTATACAAGAAAATTGTAAAAAAAAAAAAAAGTTAACAGCTTGGAAAAAGCACAAAAATTGAAGAAAACAATTCCTGAAAAAGTAGAACTAGCCAAATAGAAAAAAAAACACTGAAGAAAACAACTTCTTTAAAAGAAGAACTGGCCAAATGTAAAAGGAGGGTCAAAAGCTATTGGAAAAAATAATTCCTTAAAAATTAGAATTGGGCAGGTAGAGGCTAAAGACAAAATGAGACATCATGAATCAGTCAAACAAAATGAAAAGAATGAAAAAATAGGAGAAAAGATAAAATATTCATTGAAAAAGCAACTGACCTGGAAAAAGTTTCAGGAGAGATACTAGAATATCTGAAAGCCACAATAAAAAAAGTCTGGACAATGTTTTTCAAGAAATTATCAAGGAAAATGGCCCTGCTATTGTAGAACCAGAAGATATAATATTCACTGGAAGAATCCACTGATCACCTTCTGAAAGAGATCCAAACATGGAAACTCCAAGGAATATTGTAGTCAAATTCCAGAATTATCAGGTTAAGAAGAAAATAGAGTATGTGGCCAGAAAGGAATAATTTAAATATCAAGGAGGCACAGCAAATTTCTACGTTAAAGGATCCAAGGGCTAGGAATATGATATTCCAGAAGGCAAAAGAGCTTAGAGTACCAAGAATCAGTGATCCAGCAAAATTGAGCATATTCTTTCATGGGAGGAGGTGGGAATCCAATGAAATAGGAGACTTTCAAATTTTCCTGATGAAAAGACCAGAACTGAACAGAAGATTCAATCTTCAAATACAAGGCTCAATATAAATATAAAAAAGTAAACAGGAAAAAAAGAGAAAAAAACATGGTATTCAATAAGGTTAAACTATTTACATCCGTATATGTGAAGATGATACTTAAAATTTTTAAGAAATGTATCTCTATAAGTGCAACTAGATGGAATACACTTAGACAGAGGGTGGGAACATGAGTTACTTTGATATGATGGTAAAAAAATAAGAGGTAAAAAATGATTGTATTGGGAGAAGTGAAAAAGGAGAGGCAGAATGGGGTAAATTATATCACATGAGGAGGCATGAAGACCTATTCAAGTACAGGGAAAGAAGGGAGGGGGTGAGGAGTGTTTGAGTCTTACTCTCATCGTATTTGGCTCAGAAAGAATAACACACACTCAGGTAGAAGAACCTATCCTACCTTATTGGAAAGTAATAAAAGAAAGGGGAACGATAAGGAAAATGGGGGGGGCACTCAATAAAGAGAAGGTAGACGTAGGAGCAGAAAGGGGAATGAAAGGGGAGCTGAGATGGGCAGATTGGAGGAGGCAGAGGTTAGAAGCAAAACACTGGTGAGGAAGGACAGGGTGAAAGGAGAGAGAGAAAAAAATATAAAAAGGTGAAAAATAGGATGGATGGAAATACACAATAATCTTAACTATGAATATGTACCCACACACATATAAAAACAATTTTTAACATTTGTTTTCAAATCTTTGAGCTAAAAATTCTTTCCCTTCTTTTCTCCCCACCTATTTTCAATGAGAAGGCAAGCAATTTGGTATAGGTGTAGTTATTCGTGCATAGTCACTGAAAACACTTCTATAATACTCATGTTGTGAAATCCTATCCCGTCTCACTTTTTATTCTATTCTTTCCCTTTATTTTGTCCCTCCTCAAAAGTATTTGCTTCTGATTGCCCCTACCTCAATGTGCCCTCCTTCCCATCATCTCCCTGTCTTATCCCATTCTCCTCTGCTTAACAGTAGGGTAAGATAGATTTCCACACCCAATTGACTGTGTATGCTATTCCCTCCTTAAGTCAATTCCATTGACAATAAGATTCACTCATTCCATCTCCCCTCTTCCTCTCAACTGTAATAGCTTTTTCTTGTCTCTTTTATGTAAGATAATTTGCTCTGTTCTACATTTCTCTTCCTCTTTTTCTCAGTACATTCCTCTCTAAGCCCTTAATTGTACTTCTTAGTTATCATCCCTTCAACACATATTCAACACAGCCTGTGTCCTCTATTTGCTGTGCTTTTTTCCCCCAAGAATGCATTAAATTTCTCTGCATCATTGAATATCAAGTTTTGCCCCTCAGATTACATTCAGTTTTGCTGGATAATAGAAGGAAGAAGGAAGATCAGGGTATTGTGGTTTTTTGTTTTTTTGCAAGTCTGTTAATTGACTTTTACATCCCTTCTGCAATGTGGTGGCTAGTGTGGAAAATAGTGCTGGTTCTTGGTTTTAATCTTGTGTTGTTTGACCTCCGGAATATCATATTACCAGCCTTCCAATATCTTAAAGTAGAAGCTGCTAAATCTTATGTGTACCTGATCATGGTTCCACAACACTTGAATTATTTCATTCTGTCTACTTGCAATATTTTCTCCTTGACCTGGGAACTCTGGAATTTGATCAAAATATTCCTAGAAGTTTTCCTTTTCGGATCTCTTTCAGGAGGTGATTGGTGGATTCTTATTTCCATTTTACCCTCTGCTTCTAGAATTTCAGGACAATTTTCCTTGACAAATTCCTGAAAGATAATGGCTCTTTCTTTGATCATGGCTTTCAGAAAATCCAATGATTTCTAAATTATTTCTTCTGGATCAGTTTTTCAGATCAGATATTTATTTCCAATGAGATATTTCACATATGGAAACATCTTCTATCTCCTTCCAATGAGATATTTCACATATGGAAACATCTTCTATGTTTTTCATTCTTTTGGTTTTGTTTTATCATTTCTTGACTTTTCATAGAATCCTTAGCTTCTATTTGTTCAATTCTAATTTTTAAGAAATTATTTTTTTTTCAGTGAGCTTTTGTACTTTTCCATTTGGCCAATTAAGTTCTTTAGAGCATTATTCTCATTGGTTTTTGGATCTCTCTAGCCATTTGGGTTAGTCCATTTTTTAAGATATTATTTTCTTCAGAGCTTTTTGGGAATCTCCTTTGGCAAGCTATTGACTCATTTTTCATGATTTCCTGGCGTCACTCTGATTTCACTTCCCAATTTTCCCTCAAATTCTCTTACTTGATTTTCAAAATCCTTTCTGAGCCTGAGACCATTTCATATTTTTCTTGGAGGTTTCAGATGTGGGAGTTTTGACTTTGTTTTTTTCTTCTGAGTGTATGTTTTGGTATTCCTTGTTAACATATCAAGTTTTTTACCCCAGTTGTTTGCTCATTTTCTCAGCCAATAACTTTACTTTTTAACTCTTTGTTAAGGCAGGGCTCTTATTCCAGTGTGAAGGGTATACTGTCCCAAGTTTCAGGGGTTTTGTGTGGCTGTTTTCAGAAATACTTCCAGGGATCTGTAAAGTTTTCACTTCTTCAAGGGTCGTACGATCTAAGGAGAGGTGTTTGCTCCTCTCCTGGCCTATGCTCTGGTCTGTGAGTGACAACAGGCACTCTTTTCTGCTCTGGAACTGTGAGGAGGGTTCCCTCTCAATTGCTGCCACAAGCTCTGATGTATTAGTGCTCTTCCTCACCCCAGGACTGTATGGGCAAAGCAACAGATTCCTGCCTCAGTGCCAGCAAAGAGACCTTCTAATCTCCTTCTGATCAGTTAGTTGTTCAATCCCCTTACTGTGTGTGGGCTGAGAGCTGCTGCCACTGCCACCACCACTGCTACCCCCACCACTACCCAACTGTGCTAGGGCTGGGCTGGATTATGCTCCTCTCTCATTCAGGTCCAACAGGCCTTTTTTTTTTTTTAACTGATCTTTAGGTTGTCTTTTTTGTCTGTGGGTTGAGAAGTCTAGAAACCACCACAGTTGCCAGTGATTCAGTCCCCTGATACCTGCTCAGGTTTTGCTGAGGTTCAGCTTCTGCTAGACTGTATTGCTGTCTCAGCTTGGTGCAACAGACTTTTCCTATCAACCTTTCAGTTTTTTTGGGGGTGGAAATTTACTTCACTCTGTCTTTTTGTGGGAGTCTCTGCTTTTTCTCCACCATCTTGCCTCCACCCCTGCTACTAGCACCTATTTTGAAGGATTATTTTAAGGATCAAAATAAATGTTTGTAAAAATTACTTATTACTGTGCCTAGCACATAGTAGGCAATATATAAATTCTTATTCCTTCCTGAAACTGTATAACAAGTGACTGCAGAAATGGGACAATTCAATTTGGTGGTAGATGCTGAAAGCAGGGTAGAAATCCTAAGACTGCTCCTGGGAAGGTTATGAGGAAGTGGGAGATAGGGTACTTTAGGCCCAGATCCAGGGAAGGAAGAAGGCCTCTTTCTGTCAGCTTTGTCAGTAACTAGATGTTCAGCTTAATTGTTTCTATGCTGCAAGGTGACAGTGACTACAAGAGCTGCTAGGGTCAACCTGAAATACAGCTCTTGAGGAGTCACCCTCATACAAATATCACCCTGATTTCTTGCCTTCAGTGATTCTAACCTTGCTTCCCTTTTAGGGGGACATCAGTTCTTTATTTAAGAAAGTTATCTAATGAAGATCAGGATAAATTTGCATTCATTTTCCAGTTAAAAAAGTGTTATGTTGGAGCTTTGTTCTGTTACTGGTCTTCAGAAGTCTTCCTTTCCTCAGTCTGTTTCTCATAATCACAGTTGATATTTGTATTTCTGAATTGTGTTTACATCCATTCTTATTTGATCCATGGAACAGTCCTGTAAAATAGGCAGGGGCTATATTATAGTTCCCACTTTATAGATGAGAAATTAACCAAAAATTCAGCAAATAAGCATTTGTTACATGTCTGCTATATGTCAGGCATTCTACTAAGTGCTGCTCACACAGTGATAAAAACAAAATGATATTTGTTCCCAAGAAACCTATAAGAAATTCTAATAGAATGTAAACATATGACATAATGAATATGCTGAATATATACCAGATGAATAAGAAAGCAGTTTGGTGAAGGAGAGTACCAGCCATTGGATGGGAGAATCAGAAAAAGGTTGCATGTAGATGGTGTTGGTGAGCTTAACTTTGAAGAAAATCAGGAAATCCAAGGGTAAAAGGAGAGAATAAAGAGTCCTACAGGCATAAGAAGCAGCCAGTATAAAGGGACAAAGCTGGGACACAGAGCACAGCAGATCAGTGTGAGTAGAGTGGAAAGGTAAGAAGAAAGGAATTCATTTTACTCAAAGAGGAATCAATTTTACTCCAGGGAGCCACCAGAATTTATTGAATAGGGGAGTGACATGGTCAACTATTTCATTTAGAAAAATCATTTTGGTGGACATGGGGAAGATGGATTAGAGATGGGAGAGATAGAAGGTAGAGTGACCCATTTAGACTATATTGAAATAATGCAGATGAGAGGTGATAAGGTCCTGAACTGAGCTTGGGGCTATGTGAATAGAGAAGGGGATTGGAGGGTAGATTCAAGAGATGGTGTGGAAGTAGAATGATAAATAGACACCTGATTGGATACTTGAGATGAGGGAGAGTGATGTATTGAAATGACTCCAAGATTGCAACTTAGGTGACTAGCACTGACAGACATAATAGAGTTCAGAACCAATAAAATGTTTGAGGAAATAGATGATAAGTTTTAATTTAGATAATGTTGAGTTTAAGTTGTCCATGGAACATCTATAAAGGAAATAAAAGTCAGTAGATAGTTATATGGGAGTGGACCTAAGGAAAAAAGCAAGAGTTATCCATCTAGAGGTACCTAGATTGGTGTGGGAGTTGTCTGTGACAAGCTAGTAATTGAGCTCATAGGAGGCAATGGCTACAAGAGGTTAAATCTCTTGCCTAAATTAATTGTTTGCATTGCTAGAACTTTAATCACCAAGTCTTCAGATTTCTAACCCAATGATCCTTGACCTGTGAGATTAAGTTTAGTCACTGCCTGGAGATGGATGACCTCTTTTTCTCCTGTAATTCTATTTCCTGTTAACTGAATCATGGGGTAATATTTTGAATTAAAGTATTAAATGATATATGGAAAATAATTGAAGTCTCACACAATTTAATTAGAACAATCGGTTCCCTCTCTAATTCCTCTTTCATACAACTGTCAGTTTTATGCCCCTTATCCCAAATCTGTTCATGTTACTCTGCTTAAATCTTTCAATGACTCAATAATAATAAAATAACAGTAAAGGCAATGATAGTATCGAAAGAGCTTTACATACGTTTAATCTTCATTTCTACTCTGTGTGGTCGCTGCTATTCCCCCTCATTTTATAGATGAGAAAAATTAGAAATTAAGCCATTTCCACAAGGTCGTACAGCTAATACATGTCCGAGGCAGAATTTAAATCCACATCTTCCTTACTCCAGTTCGAATACTCTAGCTATTACATCTCCTACAAAATGCACTGCACTCTATAATCTGTCTGGTGCTTCCTCTGCCCTTCCAACTTTATTGCATGATTCTCTAATATGTGAAGTGCCTTTCAATCTCTTTGGACAATTTCCCATTCCCAGTTTACAACCCAGTACCTCTGGCCTCATACTCACTCCCCCTTTCCTCTTTTCCTAATATTCCCTCCTTCAATTGAGTATGTGGAAATCCTAGCCTAGTTGGATGCCTAGTTCAAATTCCTCCTCTTCAGGGAAGTCTCCTCCCCTGTAAGTAACAACCTCACTCAGAAGACATTTAATAAAACTTAACTTATTTTTCTCTCATATTATTTGGTATCACAGTTATTTGCATATGTGTAATAGCCTCTCCTAGACTGTAATCTTCATGATGGGTACAATAGGGCTTTGTTTATTCTCTCTATCTGTCCTAATCCCTAGCACAGTGTCCTTTATGAAGAAAGCACTTAATAAAAATTCCATTCCAGAAATCTCAACGAGGGACCTGTTAAAAAACTATAACCATAGAACTGGAATGGAACCTAGATATTATCTAAACTAGCTACCTCATTTTACAGGCGGGCAAACTGATGCTCAGAGAGGGAAAATGACTTGGCCAAGATCTATGATCAGTTATTAGGAACAAAATCCAAGCCTCTTGACCTATTCCAAAGACGTTTTGTTGTTTTTGTCCTCTCATAAAGTTAAGCTTACGAAAAATAAAATCACATGAGCAAAAGTAAAAATAAAGGTAAACCACATTTCCCCATGGTTAGTGATGAGACATTTTCATTGGTGGAGATCAAATCCAAAGCACATTCTTTCCTACGGAGCATGCCCTATAGAATATTACTTGAGAACAGAGACCCTGAAACTGTAACTGACCTTGTCTACAGGTCAAAAATACAAATGCTTCCTGACTATAGTGGGGAGAGCGTCTACAGCTCATCGTAGCTCCATCTACTCCTGCATCCTGGTGACTGTAATTCCTCTAATAGGAGAAAGCTTATTTCAAATCATAATTAGGAATGTTTCATCTGAGGTTTTTTAGAGTAGGTATAATTGAGAAAGGAGAGAATACAGATAGAAAGGATGGTTTAAATAAATAATGTCATCAGAATGTGTTCAGGAATAATGAGGAAACAAAGCAAAAAAAGTAATAGAAGCTTCATGTAGGAGATTATTAGGAACTAAGGGTTGAAAGATAGGGAGAAGTCAGATTATAAAAGACTATATAATTCATAGCAAAGGAATTTTGACCTTATATGTAGTCCATAAGGAGATATTAAATATTTCTCAATAAAGGAGTCACATGATATAAACAGTTTCAAGGAAGATTATGGTGGCAGTATTATAAAATGTAGATCTGAGTGGAAGACAGTGGTGGCAAAGTCATCTTTTTAAAACTCAGCTTTGACCATATCTTACTTCTGCTCTTTAAAGATAGAGAAATTTTGGAACTGCTGCTTTAGAGAATTTATTGAGTATTATTCACAGAAGAATAAAAAAGTCAGCTTTATAATAGTGATCATGAAGTTAAGATTATACAATGTGAATTTGTAGTGGGTCAAATTAGTATGAGTATATAATTTCCATGAACAGTATTCAGTAATTTAGGAGTAGAAGTGAAGAAAATTGATAATGTGAGTGGTCTAGAATTTGGGTTGAGAAGTACCCTTCAATCTATTTGGACAGTTTACCATTCCCCACACAACCCAGTACCTCTGGGCTGATACTCACTCCTCCTTTCCCCTTTTGCTAATATTCTCTTCTTCAGTTGAGTATGTTGATACGAACAATGGAAGGACAATGGGACCAATGATTCAGGCACAAGTGACAGTACATCGCAAACTAATTAACTCTAGAATTAAAACTACGAAGGAATAAAAAGGAGGAAGAATATGGGTGAAGGGCTTGAACAACATAGCAGCAGCTATGAATATGTACGTGTATTTCCAGGGTAAATTCACAAAATATAATAAACTCTCTTCCTCAAAGGCGAAACCAAAATGCTTATTTGGGACATCATTAGAATACCAGGAGGTAAGATTTAACAGGGTACTTATCACTAATCCAGGGAGTGCCAACGTCTTAAATCTTTTTTTCTGTCAGGTCTTCTCACAAAAACAAGTTTCCCTAGACAAATTCCTCCCTCCACCCCCTCACAGCTTGCTTGTCTCTCTCTGCTCTGCCCATTCTTCCACTCTGTTTACGCTCCTCTCTCTCTCTCTCTCTCTCTCTCTCTCTCTCTCTCTCTCTCCTTCTCTCCTCCTTGGGGAAGCTCCTCCTCTCAGTCTGAGCTCCATATAACCCCATGATCCAAGTGATCACAGGCTCCATGTGTTAGGCTTACTAATGGGCAGGGAAGATCTTGCTATTCTATTGACATTACAGTTAGATATTTTTGAGGGAATATCAACATTAATTCTGGGTATTAATCCCCAGGTATGAGGATGAACCAGATAAGAACAGCCTTGAGTTAACTAGTAATAACTACCCTGAGGGAAGAGACCTAACAGATCCAGTAAGCTTTGAAGGTCGATAAGGTTGGATGCAGAAAAACTCAAAGAGAGGTTACTATAGGGTAGTGGTGGAATTAGTATCAGGAAGTCGTTACAAAAAGACACTTCTGGCCTCATACATACAAAGCTATGAGAAACAAAGCAACACAAACTGCCAAAAACGTCCAGGAGAATGAGTCACAATCCAAAGAAATTGTGGAAAGGAGAGAGAAAACAATCTAGGATAGAAGAAAAATTCTTAAGAGAGTGAGGATCCATGTACTAGTTTGGAGGCAGAAGACAAAGAACGACAGTAATTCAAGGAAAATTAAAGTTATACAGGAATAAGTGTACAAAGAAAGGAAGCAAGGGAAACAGATTTTCACCTAGGCAGAGTAGCAACTTTGAAATACAGGAATTAAGGGAATAAGAGTAGGGGCTTAGTTAGTCATAAGATAGGGGAGTACTAGTCAAATCAGGTATTCAGTTGGTCAGAAAATGGGAAAGGAAGGTGGATAACTTTGACAGTAGAGAAAGAAAATAGTAAGGAGACATATACTCAATAGGATTGCCATTTTTTTGGCCTTTCCTCCATCACAATCTTTAAGAGAGATTGAGTATATTTAACCTGAAAAGAAGATGACTTATGGAGTTCCGAATAGCTCAAGTGAGTAAAATATTGTCAATTGGGAAAGAGATTTGATTTCTGTTTAAACTCAGGAGGAAGCATGGGTAAAAGTTTGAAAAGAAAGAAATTGTTAGTCAGAGGAAAATAGTTTGCCTAACAATTACTGAAAAGGGTTATCTCAGGAAGTAGCTATTTATTCCTTCTTGGAGTTCTCCAAGAAAAAACAAACTGGGTACTCACATGAATATGAAGTAGAGGGTATTCATTTTCATACCAGTTAGACAATATGGCCTCTAAGTTTCTTCGTAACTGTAACTCAGTGAAATGATCTAGTGCTGGGGTCAAGAATGCTGCGAGTAAAGACAGTGAGAATGGGTCTATAGTAAAAGGGATAAGAAATTCTGGGCAGTCACATTCACTTCCCTCTACCATTCTCGTCTTCCATAATCTCCTTTAAAGGGTGAGTGGTGCCATAGCCCCTTCTGTCTTCTGCAATGGTAACATCAACCTTCCTAAATCCTTTTGGGTGACTGAGGGCTGAAGGCCTTGCTTTCATAATTAGTTGGCAAAGGCAGTATGTGGCAAGAAAGGACAGCAAGTCTAAGGTTTCTTTTTTACTCAGTAACATGAGCCTCTACTCACCAATTCCTGTATAAAGTAAGGTTATCTTCAGAAAGATGGAAAGATTCAAGAGCTTGAGGAGAACAGAGAAAGTTTTAAATAGCTGTGATATAAAATGTACCATAAAATTACTTGTTGTTATTCAGTTTTTTCTGTCATTCCCAACTATTCATGACTCCATTTGTGGTTTTCTTGGCAAGGATACCATAATTATTCGCCATTTCCTTCTCCAACCCATTTTACAGATAAGGAAACTGATGCAAATAGAGTTAAGTGAGTTGTCCAGGATCACACAGATAATAAGTGTCTGCAGCCAGATTTGAACTCATGAAGATGAGTCTTCCTCACTCCAGGTCCAGCACTCTTCTCTATTGTGTTGTCTAGCTGCCCCTTAGAATCACTAAGAGACAAAAAATAGATTACAAGGTGGCAGTGAGAACTCAGTGGCAATGATTATTTATATCACCACCACATGATTCTATTATTTTTATTTAAAAATATGCCCTGTCAAAAGTATCTGAAGGCAAATATCAAAGAATTTAGCTCAAAGTTGTGAGAAAACATAATTGCTTTTCAGTATGCATGTTTTCTAGTTTTTATTAATGTACAGAAATTTGATTGTCCCCTTCTCTTTTGCCATCTGTTCCCTTCTGCTCTGCACCCTTCCTCTCTCTATCCTTCCCTTCTCTTCCTTTCCCCTCTTTCCCTTCCATTTATTTTTCCTTCTTCCCTTCTTTCCCATCTTAATAATCTTCAGTTTTCAAAACAGCTATTTTTATCCAACAGTTGTAAAGACAGGAGAATTGCTCACAAAACAGGACCCAACAGAACACCAATAATGGAGAGTTCTGTGGCCTGGGTCTGTTATTACAAACTGTTTCTTCATTTAATGCCTCTACTGCACATTTGCCATAAAACATTATTCTACCATCCTGAAGTATTTGCTGTATAATGTATTTTTTTAGAGATTATTTAAGGCACGATTTCTGTTTATGGTCCCAAAGTAAATTATAATCACCTTTGTTTACCTCATCTTCCTTTCTTAATTAACTGACAACCTATTAGCATACTTTTTTTATCCCAGGAGTATTAATTATACATAATTTATATCATAAGCATTTATTTCGTATCAGTAGGATGAATAAAACATTTACCTGTTTATAGCTACTTGAGGTTAACATTTTTACACAAAAACTCACCTGAGACCTCCAATCAAATTATCAGATTTTTAATTTTCTGTTACATAATGATACTGCACTAGTCGTGGCAGCGTTTTATTCTACTCTACGCTAAACAATCATTGAGTGGAGCATCTCATTGGCAACATCAATTAGTCAATGAGATATGCTTAGCTGCACAATGAGCTACAAACAACTTAGAATATACTATCCAGATATGTGTTAGCTTCTGAGTAACCGACCCTACTATCAGTTTTGTAAAATTATTTGGATGTATTTTTCCAAGTTCATGACCAAACCCAAAATTTCTTCCTGAACAGATGATTCAGTAGTGAAACCAGTAGGGGAGGGCGACCTGAACTTTTTGTTGTTCACATTTCTGAAATACTTTAAAACTTACAAATCAATTCCCCAAAACCCTGTGAGTAGATAGCACCAGTATTATATTATGATCCCTGTTCAACAGATGAGAAAACCAGGCCTCAGACAGGTTAAATGATCTACCCAATGTCACATAGCTAGCAAATGGCAGAGTGAGGCCATCATGACCCAACACTCTCCATTACAGATGCTGACATACAAAATTTCTTATTTCAAATCCAGTGCTTGACCATTCTGCCTGTTACATTAGATTACTTAGTTGACCCTTCACAATCAAACATTGGTATCCTTGATTTCTCTTAAAGCGCTAATGTTGACTCATTCAGCCATTACCATGTGCATTCCCTTTGATGCCTAGAAACTTGTCAGGTGTAATCATTGCTAAAAATTCAGTTATTTCACTTATCGAGGTCAGATAGGTGGTACAGTGAATAAAGCACCAGGACTGGAGTCAGAAAGACATGAATTCAAATCCAACTTCAGATACTTACTAGCTATATGACCCTGGGAAAAATACTCAACTTTGCCTCGGTTTTCTCATTTGTAAAATGACCTAGAAAAGGAAATGGCAAACCACTCCAGTACCTCTGTGAAGAAAATCCCAAATCGTGTCATGAAGAGTCAGACATTACTGAAACAACTCAACAACATTTCCACAAATGAGAAATACTGAGGGCAACCTGATTTAGCAAAAAGGATACTAGATTTAAAGTCTGGAGTCCTCTGTTTACAGACAGTTTCTAATTATTAAGCTCTATGATCTTAGGAAAGCCATTTAACTCTTTGGAGGCTTATTTTCCTCATCTGTGAAATGAAGAGTTTAAAGTAGGAGACATCTAAGGTCCCTTTAAGATTCTAGGATACGTGCCCAAAAACTCAGTTCCAATGTTGAAGCTGTATCCTTAAACACAGGGAATCCTGGACATCTAAGATGGAAGACCCTTCTTGGTTATCTTATTCCAGCCTCTTTTTTGTCATTCTTGATTGTCCCAAAGACTCTCTACTCTGTTGCCCCTTTTTTCGTACTTACTCCTCTTTTCTTTATTCCCCTCCCTCCACCTCCTTCTGTACCTTCTCCCTGTTCTCACCATAAAAAACAAAGCTCTTATAAATTGTATAGGCTTGTTTGAAGATTTCTAGTGATGGGGAACTCATTATCTCATTAAGTGACCAATTGCACTTTCAGACAACTTTAATTATCAGATTTTTATTTTTTCTTTTCCCTTCTGATTGTAGTTTCTCATTGGCTATGTCCAGAAGTTTGTATCTTCAACTGAGTAATGGAACTCATTACCTCATTCTCAAGAGGAGGATATTGTTCATCATAAGTCCTTGGGGCAGCTAGATGACACATTGGATATAGTACAGAAACTGTAGTCAAAGAAAACCTGAATTCAAATCCAGCCTCAAATACTTACTGTATATCTCTGCACAAGTCACAATCTGTGGCTACGCCAATTTCTTTAACTGTGAAATGAGGATCATAAACTATTTCCCAGAATTGTTGTGAGGATCAAATGAGATAATAGTTAAAAAGTTCTTGGCAGTACCTGGCAAATAGATGGCACTTTACAAATGGCAGTTATTATTAATTATTTTTATTAATATTTATATTGATTAGAATTCTTGAGAATTTTAAAAATATCCATGTGTATCATCATGTTTATATAGTATAGATCATTCTCCTGGTTCTGTTAATTTTACGCTGCATTTGCTCTACTTGCCTTCTCTGGTTTTGCTGAAACTATTCCTTCCATTATTTTATAAGATAATAGTATCCTATTATATTTATTTACCATTATCATGCTTAGCCACTTCCCAATTAATAGGCATCCCCCTATTTGCCAATTCTTTACCATCAAAAACATTTTCTTATGGATCAATTCCCCATATCTTTCTTTGGGTTTGTGACTAGCAATGGAATTGCTGGTTGAAAAGATATGCAGTTAGTAACTTTGTAGATATACTCCCAAACTGCTTTTCAGAATGGATGGATTTTATTTCATGTCTCCAGATATCAAAAAGATAATTCTATCATAGAAAAATTTGATGGAATCCATTCTTTTATTATTATTTTATAAACAATTTATGTAATTTGGAATAATTGTTCTTTGAAAGTTTGGCAAATTTCATTTGTAAACCCATCTGGTCCTTCAGTTTGTTTCTTTGGGAAGTTATTTCAGGATTATTCATTTTAGATGTAAATTCAGTTTTTATTTTTAAATTCAAATTAGCCACAATGTAAAATCTTTGTGATACGTTGCCATAGCACATTTTCTAATATTTTATTTTAAATTTTAAAAGTATGTTAATATTATTAAGACATATTCATCTATAATTTCTTTCTCTGTTTTGACTCTGGTTTCAATATCAAGAATATGTTACTATCATAAAAGAAATTTGGTGGAATCCTTTCATTTCCAGAGTTCATGCAAAATGTGTCATTTTTCTTTTTTTGTTAAATTTGTCAATAGGATGGATATGAGATAGAACATGAGAGTTGCATTTCTCTAATTATTAAATATTTGGAGCATTTTTTTTACTATTTATTTAGCTTTCTCCTTTTGCCTGATCCAATCTTGTCACCACTTATCAATTAGTGAGTGACTTTATTAAAATTTTGAATTGATTTCATATATTTTGGAAAGGAGACTTTTATTAGAAAAAATTGCTGCAAAGAATTTTTCCCTAGTTAAAAATTTCCATTCTTTTATTATCTATATCAGTTTAGTTTTTGCAAAACCTTTGATTTTATATGGTCAAAATTATCCATTTTATCATTTGTAATTTTCTTTATCCTCTACTTAGTAAAGAATTCTTCTCCTACGCATAGATTTGAAAGGTAATTTCTTCCATGCTCTACAAATTTGTTTATTATGTGGACTGTTATATCTAAGTAAACATATTCATTTGGAGCTTCTATTCGTGTATAATGTGAGGTGTTGATATAAACTTAATTTCTGTCAGATTGCTTTCTAGTTTTCCCAGCAGGCTTTGTCAAATAGTTTAAGCCTTCTATCTGTCTCTCTGTGTGTGTCTTTCTCTATCATCTATCTATCTATCTATCTATCTATCTAATCTCCCCTCTCAACAAACCTCCTTTTGATGACTGCTACTCTGAAATAAAACTTAAGTTTGGTATTATTGGGTTCCCTTCCCTCTGGCATATTTTTTTCATTTTTTCCCTTGAGAGTCTTGAAATATTTTATTGTTTGTTTTCTTTAAAGAAATCTTTGGATTTCCAATAAGATTGGGGGGGGGGGTGTGGTGGGAAGAAGAAGGATGTCCATTATCACATGGTATTCAACATGGTATTAGAAACATTAGCTTAAGCAATAAGAAATTGAAGGAATTAAAACAGGCAAAGAAGATACAAAAATATCACTCCTTGTAGATGATATGATGATATACTTAGAGAATTCTAGACAATCAAGTTAAAAAAACCATTTGAAAAAGTAAACAACCATAGCAAAGTTGTAGGATATAAAATAAACCTATACAAATCATCATTTTTCCCATTTTTTCAATTTTCCAACAAAGTCCAACAACAAGAAATAGAAAGAAAAATTCCATTTAAATTTATGGTAGACATAATAAAATATCTGGGATTGTGTCTGCCAAAACAAACACAGAAATTATATGAACACAATTACAAAATATGTTTTATAAAATAAAGTCAGATCTGAATAATGGGGAAAAGATCAGTTGCTCTTGGGTAGGCCTGGCTAATAAAATAAAAATGACAATTCTGCCTAAATTAATATGCTTATTCACCATGACACCAATCAAACTATTAAAAAATATTTCATAGAGCTAGAAAAACTAATAACAAAATTCCTAGTAACAAAAACAAAAGGTCTGGAATAACAAGGGAATTAACAAAAAGCAATGTAAAGGAAGGTAACCTAGCTGTAGCAGATTTTAAAGTATTATAAAGTAGAATTTATAAAGCATTTTATAAAGTATAAATAATTTATAAAGTATTATAAAGTAGAAGTCATCAAAACTATTTGGTATTGTCTCAGAATTAGAGAAGTGGATCAGTGGAATAGGTTAAGTACACTAGACTCTGCGGTCAATGACTACAGTAATCTATTGTTTGATAAACCCAAAGACTCCAACTCCTAGGATAAGAACTCACTATTTGACAAAAACTACTGAAAAAACTAGAAAATAATATGGAAGAAACTAGGCATAGACCAACATCTTACACGATAAACCAAAATCAAGTAAAAATGGGTATGTGGAGGGGCAGAGCCAAGATGGAAGAGTAGAAGGATGGACCTACTCTAGCTCTCCCCTCATAGCCCATAAAATACCTGTAAAAAATGGCTTTAAACAAATTCTAGAGCAGCAGAAGCCACAAATTGACAGAATGAAATAGATTTCCATCCCAATACAGACTACAAGTCCAAGAGGAAAGTTCTATTGCACCCAGCTCAGAGTGGAGCACAGCCCAGCCTGGGTCACATGGCAAAGACAGGCCAGGAGCAGGCCTCAGGGCACAGAATCACAGGCAGCAGCTGTGTTTCCAAGATTTCTCAACCTGCAGTTGCCAAAGACTGCTTCAAAGGCCAGTAAGAAAGCTTTTTCACCTGCGGGAGAGAGGAGCAAAGTTGGCCCCGGACCTCACTCCAGGGCAGCAGCAGCCACTATGGCAGTAGCATCTACTTTTGGAGCCCTCAGCCTACAGACCCTCGGGGAATTGAGCAGCTGGGGTGAGAAGAAGCGCTTTCATGATGGAGCTGATGGAGGCTGTGGAGAGGGAACCCTACTCACAGTTTCAGAGCAGAAAAGAGTATTTGTGATTGCTCACAGACCAGAATGCAGGCCAGAAGAGGTGTAAACTCCTCTCCCTTGATTGTACCACCTTGGAGGAACTGAGAACTTACAGGTGCCTAGAGTATCCAAAGGACTCAATAGTCAAGTAACTAGCTGGATAAATGCCCAAAATAGGGAGAAAAAAATAAAACTATAAAAGGCTATTTTCTTGGTGAAAAGGTATTTTCTTTCATCATTTTAGATGAGGAAGAATGAAGCATACCATCAGAAGATGATATAATGCTTAAGGCTTCTACAACCAAAACTTCAAAAAAACATATGCAATGGTCTCAGGCCATGAAAGAAAGACACACATATGCAGGTTGTCCCCACCCAGCCCATAAAATACCTGTAGAGAGGGACTCTTAACAAATTCTGGAGCAGCAGAAGGAGAAAACAATAAGAGTGAAGGAGATTTCCAGCCTAGAGTGACTTGAAAGGCCCACTGGAAATGTCTGTTGCACCAGATGTGGAACAGAACCCAGCCCAGCCTTGGTTGCACAGTGTGGTGCAACTCTGGGAGAAGAACACCTCGGGGGTGGAATCTCCAGTCACAGAATTCCACAGTCACAGGACAAATGGGTTCTCAGATCCCTCAACAAACAGGTGCCAAAGGAAGGGAGGAGGGACTTCTCATAGCTCTAGCCTTAGGCAGAAGCCACAGAGGCCACATTGGTCAGGCAGCAGTTCCCACAGCAGCCTGCATCCATTGTTGGATCTTAAAACCCTTGGGAGCACTGAGCAATCCATTCTTACCTCAGCCCTGTGTTAGAGGCCCTGAGGGAACAGAGCTTTATCTCACACTGAATGGTGGCCCTGCCTCCACAGCTTATCTAAAAATCAGCCCCCAGTGCTGGCTTGGCAGAACTGGAGGCAAGGTGGCTGTGGAGAGGTAACTGCTAAGATTCTGGGCACAAAAATCTCTTCATAATTCCAGACCAGGGTACACGCTTGATTGTGCAACCTAGAAGGATCTGAGATCTTACCGATTCCCAGAGTATATGCTACTCTTGACAAAGGGTCCAAAAGGCAAGTAACCGGCTGGGAAAATGCCCCAAAAAAGAAAAAAATAAAACTACAGAAGGCTACTTTCTGAGTGAACGGATAACTTCTCCCATCCATTCTGATGAGGAAGAACAATGCTTACCATCAGGGAAAGACATAAAATTCAAGGCTTCTGTATCTTAAAAATCCAAAATAAATATTCAGTGGTCTCAGGCCATGGAAGAGCTCAAAAAGGATTTTGAAAATTAACAGAGGTGGAAAAACTTGGGAAGACAAATGAGAGAGATGCATGAAAAGCAGGTCAACACCTTGCCAAAGGAGACCTCCCTCCCAAAAAAAATTCTGAAGAAAATAACACCTTGAAAAATGGGCTAATTCAATTTGCAAAAGAGGTTCAAAAAGTCAATGAGGAGAGGAATGCTTTCAAAAGCAGAATTAGCCAAACGTAAAAGGAGATTCAAAAGCTCACTGAAGAAAATAGTTCTTTAAAAATTAGAATAGAACAGATGGAGGCTAGTGACTTTATGAGAGACCAAGAAATAACAAAACAAAACCAAAAGACTGAAAAAATGGAAGATAATGTGAAATATCTCACTGGAAAAACAACTGACCTGGAAAATAGATCCAGGAGAGACAACTTAAAAATTATGGGACCACCTGAAAGCCATGATCAAATAAAAGAGTCTAGACATCATCGTTCATGAAATTATCAAGGAAAACTGCCTTGATATTCTAGAACGAGGGGGAAAAATAAATATTGAAAGAATCTACCAATCACCTCCTGGAAAAGATCCAAAGAAAGAAACTCCTAGGAACATTGTGGTTAAATTCCAGAGTTCCCTGGTCAAGAAGAAAATATTGCAAGCAGCTAGAAAGAAACAATTCAAGTATTGTGGATATACAGTCAGGATAACACAAGATCTAGCAGCTTCTATTTTGAGAGATCAAAGGACTTGGAATATGATATTCCAGAGGTCAAAGGAGACAGGATTAAAACCAAGAATCACCTACCCAGGAAAACTGAGTGTAAGAATTTAGGGGAAAAAATGGAATTTCAATGAAATAAAGGACTTTCAGAGCTGAATAAAAAGTTTGACTTTTAAATACAAGAATAAAGAGAAACATAAAAAAATAAACAGGAAGAGAAACCTTAAGGAATTCATTAATGTTGAACTGTTTACGTTAATACATGGAAAGATGATATTTGTAACTCATGAGACATTTTTTCTGTATTAGTGTAATTAGAGGGAATATAAATATGTAGGTGTGTATGGGTACACACATAAGTATATATTATATATGTGTAGGTATGTGTATGTACATGGGTTTATGTATATACATACACGTGTATGTGTATATATAGATACATATATAGATACATATACACAAATCTATATGTATATCCATAGAGGGCACAAGGTGAATATGAAGGGACAATACCTAAAATAAAAGAAAATTTCCTGTTGAATGGAATGTACTAAAGGTAAGAGAAAGGGACAGGCAGAATATAGGAAATCATCTCACATAAAAGAGGGAAGAAAGAATTTTTATAATGGAGGGCAAGAGGAGGGAGATGAAAGGAAATAATTGAGCCTTAATCTCATGGGATTTGGCTTAAGGAGAGAATAACATCCATTCCATTTGATATGGAAATCTATTTTACCCTATAGGAAGGTTAAGAGGAAGGAGATAGGAGAGGGAAGATAATAGAAAGGACAGAAATTGAAGAAAGGGATAATCAGAAGTAAACACTATTGTGGGAGGACAGGTCAAGGGAGAGAATGGAATAAGTAGAGGGCAAGATAGGACAGAGGGAAATGTGGTTAGCCTTTTACAACATAACTATTATGGAAATGCTTTGCATTTTTACACATATATGTCCTATATTGAATTGCTTGTTTTCTCAATTAGGGTGGGAGGAGAGGGAGGGAAGAATATGGAACTCAAAGCTTTAAGAACGAATGTTAAAAATTGTTTTAGCATGCAACAGGAAATTAAGATACACAGGCAATGGAGTATAGAAATTCATTTTGCCCTACAAGAAAATAGAGGGGAAGGGGGATGGAAAAAGAGTGGGTAATAGATGGGAGGACAGACTAGAAGAAAAGGTGGATGGGGTGTATCCTGTCCTGGGGTGGAGGGTGGGGAGAGATGGGGAGAAAATTTTGAATTCATATTCTTGTGGAAGTGAATGTTGAGAACTGAATAATAAATAAATTATATATTTTTTAAAAATTAAAAATAAATAAAAATGGGTACCTGATTTGGATATAAAGGCTGTTACTATGAACAAACTGGAAGAGATTTATGAAGAACAGAAGATTTTATTACCAAACAAGAAATAGAGAACATTATGAAATGCAAATGTATGATTTTGATTACATTAAATTGTCAAGTTTTCACACAAATAAAGGAAAATAAGTACTGGAAAAGATGTGGGAAAATTGGAACACTAATGCATTGTTGGTGGAATTGCAAACTGATTCAACTATTCTGGAGAGCAATTTGGAACTCTACTCAAAGGTCTATAAAAAATCTACATGATATTGAACCCAGCAATACCACTTCTAGGTTGGTATCCCAAAGAGATCATCAAAAAGGGAAAAGAACCCATTTGTAAAAAAAATATTTATAGCAGCTCTTTTTGTGGTGGCAAAGAATTAGAAATTGAGGGGATGTCCATCAATTAGGTAATTGTTGAACAAATTGTGATATATGAATGTAATGGAAAACTATTTTGTTATAAGAAATTAGGAGCAGATGGATTTCAGAAAAACCTGGAAAGACTTAAATGAACTGATGCTGAGTGAAGTGAGCAGAACCAGGAGAATATTGTACACAGTAACAACTACATTGTGTAATGACTAACTTTGATAAACTTGCATCTTCCTAGCAGTGCAAGGATCGAAGACAACTCCAAAAGACTCATGGTAGAAAATGCTGTCCATATCCAGAAAAAAAGTCTGAATGCAGATTGGACCATATTATTTGCTCTCTCCCTTTTTTGTTTTTGTTGCTTCTTTCTCATGCTTTCTCCATTTCTGATTCCTCTTTGGAATGTAACTAATGTAAAAATAGGTTTAATATGAATGTATGTGTAAATCCGATATCAATTTACACACCATCTTGGGATTGGACAAGATAGGAAGAAAATTTGCAACTCAAAATCTTATGGAAGTGAATGTTGAAAACTAAAAATTAATTAAAACCAAAAATATTTAAAATAAAATATTTTACTTTGATTGGTAAGGGAGTGAATATTTTAATTTAGGTAGTATTGACCTTTTTTTTTGTAATGTTGTCTTAGCTTACCCATGAGCAATTGTTATTTATCCAGTTATCTACAACTGTCTTTATATCTATATTGAATGCTTTTAATTGCATTCATATACTTTCTATATGCCTTAAAAGGTAGACTCTCAAGTATTTGTATGCTCTTTGATTATTTTAAATTAAATTTTTGTGTTTTAACTCTTACTGTTGAGTTTTGTTTCAAATGTATAAAAATGCTACTGGATCATGAAGTTTATTTCATATTATTCAACTTGGCTAGTTATCATTTGAATAAATTAACTCTTCTAAAGTTCTCTAAGTGCACCCTTGTAGAACACCATTTTTTCACAACCAAATCCAATACAACCAAGACTAGGAGGAAGCAGAAAACTGGGAAAGAACTTTGCAGCTAATGTCTGTGATAAAGGCCTCATTTCTAAAACATATAGAGAATTGAATCAAATGTACAAGAATACAAGGCATTCCCCAATTGATAAATGGTCAAAGGATGTGAATAGGCAGTTTTCAGAGGAAGAGATTAAAGATAACTATAATCATATGAAAAAATGCTCTAAATCACTGTTGATTAGAGAGGTGCAAATCAAAGTAACTCTGAGATACCACATCATACCTATCAGATTGGCTAATATGGCAGAGCAGTTAGATGACAAATGTTGGAAAAGATGTGGGAGAGTTGGAACACTAATTCATTGTTGGTGAAGCTGTGAGCTCATCCAACCATTCTGGAGAGCAATTTGGAACTACGCCCAAAAGGCTATAAAAATGTGCATACCCTTTGACCCAGCAATTCTGCTTCTAGGACTGTATCCCCAAGAGATCATAAAAATGGGAAAGGGTTCTACAGGTACACAAATATTTATAGCAGCCCTCTTTGTGGTGACCAAAAACTGGAAATCAAGGGGATACTCATCAATTGGGGAATGGCTAAATAAATTATGGTCTATGAATGTAATGGAATACTATGGCGCTATAAGAAATGATGAATAAGAAGACTTCAGAGAGGCCTGGAAAGACTTATATGATCTGATGCTAAGCAAGGGGAGCAGAACCATGAGAACTCTGTGCACAGCAACAACCACAGTGTGCGAGTTTTTTCTGGTAGACCTGGAACTTCATTGAAATTCAAGGACTTAAAAAAAATGCCCAATGGTCTTTTGAGGCAAAATGCCTTCCATATCCAGAGAAAGAAATTTGGAATTCGATAGCAGAATGTAGCATATCATTTTCTTTTGTTTTATGTTTTGGTTTGGTAATGTGATTTCTCCCATTCATTTTAATTCTTCTATACAATATGACTATAGTGAAAATGTATTTAATGGGAATGTATGTATAGGACCTATATAAAATGCTGTCTTGGGGAAGCAGAGGGGAGGTAAGGGGGAGGGAGGGGAAAAATAATCTAAGTTACATTGTAGTGATTGTAGAACACTGAAAAAAAGTAAAATTAATAAAAAAATATAAAAAATAGAACACCATTTTTTGTTTTTGAAATTTGCTTATGAAAACATAGACTAGAATTTGGAGCATAGTAGGTACTTTATGAATGCCTATTCTCTATTCCCTTTTGCCTTATAATTCTCTCAATTTAAATTATTTTATTTATTCCTTAGCTACTATTTATAGCTCTATATCAAATTGTAGTGATGGCCAAGTAATTTTTTCTTTACACCTTATCTAATTATAATGGTCTCTAGCTTGAATCTCCATTATGTATATAACTGGCTCTTAGTTTTATTTAAATAAAATTAAGCACATTAAGCAAATATCTATTTATTCCTATGTTTCGAGTTTTGCTTTCTTTTCTGAAGTGTTCTATTTTGGCAAAACTTTTTCTGCATCTATTCACACAAGCAATATTTTGTTGGTTTTGCTATCAATATGGTCAATTAAGATTATAGTCTTTCCAACATTGAATCAGTCCTACATTTCTGGCATAAACTCAGCCTGGTCATAATGTAAAATCTTTGTGATATGTTGCACTAGCTCATTGTCTAACCTTTATTTTAAATTTTTAAAGTATGTTAATTTTAATTAGGGATATTGATTTATAATTTCTTTCTCTGTTTGGACTCTCCCTGGTTTCGATATCAAGAATATATTTCTATCATAAAATAAATGTGGTTTAATTCATTCTTTTTTATTATTTTCATAAACAATTCATGTAATTTGGAATAATTGTTCTTTCAAAGTTTGGCAAAATTCATTTGCAAATCCATCTGGTCCTTCAGTTTGTTTCTTTGGGAAGTCATTTATGGATTGTTCATTTTCTTTTTTTTACTTCTAAATTCAATTTAATAGTTTATCTATTCTATCATTTTTCATAAAAACAGCTTTGAGTTGTACTTGTTATTCTAATTTATGCACTGAATTTTATTAAACAATTCATTGGTTTTCATAATTTCTACTTTTGTGTTTAATTCATATATTTTTGTTTTGTTTTAAACCTGTTAGTTTTGTAGAGGTTTTTTTTTTTAATGACACAAGTTCACTGGTCTTTTCTTTCTTTGTTTTGTTAATGAAAGTGTTTGAAGATATGCATTTTAAAATTTAGGAACTGAGGACCCATTTTTCAACGTTTCCCAGCCTCCCTACAAAAAAAAATGCTATCTTGTCCCATCGTTGTCATTAAGGTTAATAAGGTATCTATTTTCTATGATTTATCCTTTAATTCATCAATTCTGCAATATTGTTTGATGTTTATTAATGTTTAATTATTTCTTCAATAGCCCTTAATATAAATGCAATCAATCACTATGATTAAAAATATTTGCTCCACATTTTTTGAGATTTTTAATGCCCTAATAGATGGTCAAATTTTGTAGGAGTACATTTTCCAGGTGATAAATATGTATAGTCCTTCCTATTCCCATTTAAAAATATAAAAACTATTCAAATATTTCTAAAATGCAATCTAGATCCTTATCCCATTTTTGGTTATTTTTTTGTTAGCTTTATCTAGAAATGAGAGAAGTACATTGATATTCTTCAGGATTCTGATTTTACTATCAAGCTCTGTTTTTAATTCAATTGCCTTTTCATTTTACCATTTCGATACTATATCATGAAGATGAATGTATGCTATTTTCATATTAATTCATAATCTACTTCAAATATGATACCATTTTCCTACTAATCTCTTTAATTATGTTTATTTTTGATGTTGTGTACCTTTGATCATGATTGCTACCCCTACTTTTTTGGAATTCAGATGAATTACAATAGATTTTGGAAAGTGTGTTATTTTATCACTATGTGCATATTTATGTTCCTTGTCTATTTCTTACAAATATTATATTTGTTGTATTCCATTTTCTAATACCTTTTATCTTCTGCTTTACGAATAAGTTCATGGAATAACTAATTAACTATATGTTTCCATCCTATTATCTTATGCCTTTCCCACCCTTTGCTCCCTGACCTTCCTTTAAAAAGCAGGTAGTGGCGAAGAAGGTGTTCCAGAACCAGTTCTTTACATTTGTTGAAATGAACTCCTAATTTCCCTGTTTTTCTTCCCTTTCTCTTATACAAACTCCAGTGACAAGTTTTTATGCTTTCTCTTCTTCAAAATTCTTTCCAGCTAGATTAGTGTTTATTTTGCTATCTCCCTGAAACTAGGCTCCTTATTTCTCCCTCTCCTTTTTCTCTATTCTTTCCGGTTTCCTTGTGTAGTTTGACACAGAAGTCTATGTTTACTCTCCTTTAATTAATTCAAGAGAAAATGATTCCAATTCCCTTCAATCATTCCTTAATTTGTATATACTTCTACTTTTATACCTCAATCACTGAAAATTATTTAAAATAATAATTCAATTATTTGAAATAAATATTTGAATATTTGATATAATATTTGATATTTGAAATAAATATTGAAATAAATCCCTCCACACTTCATTCTCATTCTTCCTTTCTTCTTTTAATATCATTAAACCCAACAAATATCAGTTGTAGGTTATCTGTCTACTTTAAGTATACCTTTGATTTCTAATGACATAATGACTTAGGGAACACTTGTGTCATTCTCCCATGAGAAAAAAAACACTTCATTCTTTCATAGTTCTTTTTTCAATAACTCACTTGTATTTACCTTTTTCCCTCTTTCTTATTCAGCTCTTATCTTTTCATCAAAAATCTTTTCTTTTCATCATTATCTTATCTTTTCATCAAAAATTATTTAAATTTCTCTATTTCATTAGCTATTTTTACTACAGGACTACATTCATTTTTTTCTAAATAAGGTTGATTCCTGGTTTTTGGAGAATTCTCTTATTGCTGTTTGTAGTATTTTGTTTTTATCTAAATTCTCTGGATTTTGCCTAAGAAATTCATGTAAGCTTTCATTTTATTTCCACACACAAACACATGTACATATGTACCCACAAATATATATATATGTATATATATACATATATATATTTTATACAAGCTTTTTGTTCTTGCTGTTGTTATGGTTTTGAGGTAATCCAATGATCCTTATGTTATGTCACCTTGATTATTTTCTCCGTCAGTTGTTTTGATAAACAATTCCTTACATTTCCTGTTATGATTTTCAATTCTTTAACTTTATTTTAACATTTCTTATTGTCTCTTGGAGTCTTTAAGTTCTGTCTGATTCCTTTTAAGTTCCAAGAGTTTATTACTTGGGGAAAGCTTTATATCTTTTGTGCTTAGTCAACAAACTTCATTGAAAATCCTTTCTCCACAGGTCTCATTTCTTTTTTATTTTCACTCTTTGTCTAGTAATTTCATTCCAGTTGTAATGTCATTTTAAAAATTTTATTTTTAATTATTGCTTTATTTATATTCCAGGAATTCTAATTTACTTTGTGGTCAAGCTTGATTGTTTGTATGTGGTTTTGAATTTTTCTCATCTTGTGAATTTGTGTCTTTGTGTCCTTGGCAGCATGGTCATTCTGGTCAGCATGAGAAATCAAATCAGAATTTTGGGAGAGTCTTGTATAAGCTGTAGAGGATAAGTGAAGGCCAGCACATAACACTGAAAAAGTTTAGAAACTCAATAATGCAATGAATGTTTGTATAGGATAACATGAACATGTTTTGTCTTTTATTATAATAACATTCAGACTGCTGTGGTATGAAAGAAGTGCCAACTAATTTTATGCAGATTTTGCAGATCACTGGAGATACTGGGCCTCCAATCACCATGAGGTGGAAGGGATACCTATAGTCTTATTTGCTTGACTATTTTATTCATTCTTTCAGCTTTATTTCTTGGATTGGAACTCTTTATTAGGATCAGGTTCTGAATACTTTCTGGAGGGAATGCCAAGGACTTGTTTGTTCTTAATATGTATTTTCTGAAGCACTGCTACCTCTTTCTTCTAGTAATGAATGTTCTGTTCATTGAAGGTAATAGAGGTATCTCAGGTAAGGGGAATACAAGTCATAAGTGGATTCTGAGTAGTTTAATATAAGGTATCATGGGATAACTTTTCTCCTAGACTTTCTAGCTTCCGGACCCTGATTGTGTCCAGGCAACAGAAGTGTAAATTTGCTTCTGAGTGAAGCTTTGGTAGACAGTTACTAGCATAAATTGTTATTGGCTAGGTGCTCTGCAGGCTCAGAGTGACAAAGTTGTGGATTTACTCTTGATTTACCCTTCAGCCTATGACCTAAATCTAAGATCCCATTCTGTGTTAAAGTAGCCTCTCCTTCATTCCAACGAGGTTTCACAGTCTCTACTTCCTTTTGTCCAAATTAATGAACTTAGGCTGGAAAAAAATTACTGACTCTGGTTTCTAATTAGATGTTCCCAATACCTAAGCATTTAAATGCTCTAAATAGTTTTTGTTGGGGTGATTCTGGGAGGATCTAGGCTGCATTTCTTCCTCCTACTCTTCCATCTTTGTTGATCCTCTGTATCAGGTTTCCATAAATCCATCTCTAATTCCCAGTTAGAAGTTCTCTCTCCTTCCTCTGAACCCTAACCATGCTTTCATAGACTCATAGAATTTCAGAGTTAAAAGACCTCAGTGATAATAGCTCTCCCATGGACAAAAAAGTATCCCCTCTGTGATATTCCCAGAAAATTACCATCCAGTCTTTTCCTGAAAACCTCTGATGAAGGAGAATTCACTAACTATTGAGATAGCCCACGGCACGTGTTTTTTTTTTTACTGGAAATCTAGATTGGCCTTTTCATCTGCTATTCATATCTCATAATTATATATGCTTCATCCAAACAGAACAGAAGTCATATCATATCCATTTGTTATGTAGCAGCCTTTTGAATAATTGAGGATAGTGAACAAGTTCAACCTAAATCTTCCTGTATTCAAACTAAAGATGTCTAATTATTTCAAGTTATTTTCCTATCTACAAATGTGGTCTTTCACCAAACTATTTTCTCACCTCTGAATATTTAGTTTTATTAATGTCATTCCTAAAATCTAGTGCCCAGAACAGGACACAATGCTTCATATGCAGTCTGACAAGGGCAGAGGACCATGGAACTTTCATTTTCTTACTCCTGGACCATATTCCTCTCTTTATGTAGTCTAATATTTGATAGATCTCTTTTGTCTATAACATTTCAATCAATTTATATTGACCTTACAGTCCACTAAAATGAGGGATAGTGTTAGAATACATAAAATCTCAAGATTATTACCCCCCTAGAACTCTAAGAGTTTGTGGTATTCTATCTTATTTTCAAGTGACCCCAGTGATTCTCCAGTTTGAACTATGTACATATCATTTCTACTTCATGATTCAGTTAACATAAATTCTGACATTTCCAATTCTAGCTTGCTCTCAGCTTTCTTGACTAAATTTGCCAGTACCACATTTAACCTATGCTTTAGTTTAATTAATCTTGTCTTTTCTCATTAACTCAGTGCCATTCAGAGAAAAAGAGGCTATGATATACATTTATAGGACCTGAGCAGTTGTGATTTATAATTACCCCCTCATTGCTGAACTTTCCTTATTTTTTTTTAATCTCCAAAGGAATATACATATTGGTGACACTGGAAAAAACCACTATTTTCATGAAATCTTTTAATCCTTCACATCATCTTCCAGATTCCTTTTTACAGTCTGATAAATATAGTAAGTTTCAAATTCATTCAGTAAATAAGTAGTTTGTTATTGGAAATGACTATTCACTAGACCTAAAGGATACTTGTTTTGTTGGGTACCTATTAAATTTATTACTCACATTACATTTACAATAAATAGATAAACATATATGACATGTATTGTCATATGTGTTGTATTATCATATATGTCATTTAATTAAAACAATAAAAATAACAAGGAAAACCTATTTACATATATTCATGTATAGGGAAATATTCTGTTGAAGCTTTCCATGCTTCAGCTGGAAAATGGAGCACAGAGAACACAAAAGGAATGCACATAGCCAGAGAACACATATGGTAGGAAGGCTGTATAAAAGGTATGTAGTCAAAGAGTATAGGCAGGAGAGGAAACAGACATAACCAGAGTAGCTAATGTTACTGAGATCTACTTCCCAGTTTTTATACTAGTATTATATTAAAATACATTTATTAGCTATAGACAAGGGTTTTATATTGTTTTTTCCAGTGTTATTGAAAGCATTGCATATCGATATAGGATAGTAAAAAAATAATAACTTCATCTCTTAACAGATTAGATCAAATAAAAATGGAAGCCAAGGAGTATTACAAACCTGGAGGAGGAAAACTGAAGAAATTGAATTCAATGAAAATTTCATTTAACACTATCTCTGACATATATAAACAAAATTATATAAATATTTTATATTATCTCAGGAACTCTGTAAATAATACTATAAAAACATTTTTATAAAAATAAAAGTAAGCAATTTTACTCAAATTAATTTCTTATGCAATCCCAATTAAATTGCCAAAAAAATTACTTTACTGCATTAGAAAAAAATAATAAAATTCATTTGGAAAAACAAAATGTCAAGAATATAAAAGGAAATAATGAAAAAATGTAAAGCAAGGATGGTCAGCAGTACCAGATATTAAACTGTATTATAAAGCATTAATTATCAAAACTATCTGGTCCTGGTTGAGAAATAGAAAGGTAGATCAATGGAATAGTGTAAACATATAATTTACAGCATCAAATAAACATAATAACTTTGTGTTTGATAAGTGTCAAGACAAAATTTGGGGATAAAAATTCATTATTTGATAAAAAAAAGAATTGTTAGGAAAACAGTATGGAAAAAAACTGGGCATGTACCAATATCTTACACTATCAAGATAAGGTCAAAAAAGATACATGTTCTAGATATAAAGTGAGATTTTACAAGAAAATTAGAAGAACATGTCACATATTACTTATCAGGCTTCTAGACAGGTGAAAAATTTATGAATAAATGAGAGATAGAGAACAAAGTTAAGTATAAAATGAGTAATTTTGATTATATTAAATGGAATACAAATAAAACAAATGTGGTCAAGATCAGAAAGAAAGCAGAAAATTCAGGGAAGGAGGATTTTATAAACAGTTTTCTTCTTCAGATAAAGGTCTCATATCTCAAATATGTAAGGAACTTTATAAAATTTATATAAATATGAGTTGGTCCCTCATTGATAAATGGTCAAAGGATATGAACAAGCAATTTTCTAATGAAGAAATCAAAACAATTGATAGTTATAAGAAAAAGTGCTCTACATAATTATTGATTAAAAAATGCAAATTAAAACAACTTTGAGATATTATTTTATACCTACCAGATTAGCAAAGAATTAGAAATTGCAGGGATGCCCATCAGTTGGGGAATGGCTGATCAGGTTTTTGAATCTGATTATGATGGAAAACTACTGTGCTATGAGAAATAGTAAGCTCAATGATTTTAGAAGAACATGGAAAGACTTACATGAAGTAAGAAGAGTGAAATAAACAGAAACAAGAGAAGATTGTATACAATGTAGCAATATTGCTTTAAAAATGAGCAAATAAATTAGTTTGGCTATTACAAATACTTAAATTGACTGTAAAGGGCATATGAAGATAGAACCTATGTGCATCCAGAGAAATAACTGATAAATTGAAGTATGTATAGAATAATTTTGCATGTACACACACCTATTTATGTATAATGGCAACTATCTCTAGGGCAAGGAAGAGGGGAGAAAAAAGGATGAAAGAAATTTACATGATAATTTTGTATATTTGAAAGGAAGAACAAATTGTGTATAGCAGTTTCATATGCAATCATATTTTTTATTATACTGTGCATAGAAATGCTTGTTTTATTCCATAAATTAAAAATAAAATCATTTTCAAAGAGAAAAAAAAAACACTGTCTTTCCAAATATGCCTAACAGTGATAAGATAGCTTTATGGAACAATGAATAGAAGCTGTGTTAGTCCTCCATTCTCAAAGAGGACCATGACATCAAGATGATAACATGACTTGCAACTGACTTTGATTTGAGTGAGGGAGGGCTGTTCAAGGTCACCAACCTCACTTCCTTCTCCTAAGCCATCTGGGTCTAGTGGCCTGATATTCATTAGGATGACTGGAGATGACCCAGGATGCAATGTGAGACCCTGGCTAAGGTCTTATAGCATTCTCACTTTGAGTGATATATACCCATTCAATGAATAGGCTTCTTTAAGTTACTGAAGGGATAGGTCCTTTAATTAAAAAAAAATCAAATTGGGAGGGGAAGACCCTCAGGGTTCCTGAGTAAAAGAAAAACAATTAATAAACTCCATGACCAAAAGCTGCCTTTTTTCTTTTGGGTTTACTGGCCACATTTCTTGCTCAAGGATCAAGCCTTAAACCCAATTCACTCTGGAGCTCATAGATTAGACAACAAGTCCCCACCCACCTGGCACAGAGTGGATAGAAGCCTAAACTGGTCAATATATGTACTAGCAGTGTGACCCTGTGGAGTTCCCTTAACTTCTCCATTTCCTCATTTGTAAAACTTGGGACAATAATAGTACCTGCCTTACAGGATTATTATGCAGATCAAATGAGGTAATGTATATAAAGAACTTTTCAAATCGTGTGCCATTATATGCATGGTTACTGCTGTTTTATATAGATGCTAAATATGTTTCCAATATCTCTTGTGATTTTGAAGAGGAAATGGACATACTTAGAATGTAATATCTAAAATCTCTTCTTGAGTTTATTGGCACAAACCCAACTACTAGAACAAATGTATCAAAAAAATCTGGAATATGATTTAATCAACAATAACTTTTCACAACATTTGGGAAAGAATATAAAACTATTTCAAAATTGTACAGAACGTTATATTCTCCTGCTGGTGTTATGGTAAAGACCATAGAGCTATCAAGGAATAGGTCAGATATCAAAGGACAGATATCAAAAATACTAAGATGGTGGAAGTGGGTTGAGAGAGTTGTTGAAGACAAGGGGGGAAACATTGGAAGGTTACAAGAATATTTAAACAACGATCAATAGAAAATCTGAATACCATAATTTCCTAATGAATGAGGGGGGAAGGAGAAGAAAATAAGAAAGTAAAACTATATCAGAAATTATTGGTCCTCTCAATCAAGAAATAAAAATGAAAGCCAACATGTTAATGAGATTCATAGAATTCAAGTCTCACAAAGGGTGAAATTAGCAATCCATTAGCAATCAAAAATTTTACTATAAAACCTTGAGTGGTAAATAGAATGTGAACCCTCCAAAAAATGGGGATGTGGAAAATTACTGCTTGCCTATATAAGAAATCAATAACAACAGATGTGAGGTGGAAAGTTTGAACTCTGTTTATAACATGGAAAAAGGAATGGTTAGCTCAAATGAAGTAACTGAAATATTAGTTTCTTTGCAAAACTGAAAAAGCGTCAGGCCCAGGTGAGATTAATAACTTGACTTATATTTCATAGTGGTGAAGAATTCTTATAAAACTATTGCAACATCTTCCTTTCAATTGGATGTTTGGTCCTACTTTTCTTAACAGAAGGCATCATATATCTATTCCCAGAAGATGAGAATACAGATGATTCCTCCATATATGCCAAATTTTTATTACACAATGCATTTTCATCTGGAATCACCCACAATATCTACAAAATTTACATGAAAGAATATGTTTACTGAGGAGGCAGAAATGCACAAGAAGAAAAGTCCCAAGGGGTATAAATGGGTATAAATAATACCATTATTGAATGGTAATTATGTCATCTAAATATGCTATAACTTTTATACCCTCTGTTTATTGACAAAAACATTTGGAGAGTTTCATTGCTTTTTAAAATATTACTAACATAAGAAATAAATAGAAATGAGATGAAATGCTGGAGTATTTCATATTTATATGGAAAATTTTTCTCTTTCTAAAACATTCCACCAAAGAGCAATTGATATCAAAAGTGGCATATTTCAAGGAGATGGTTTAAACCTGTTATGAATCTGTCTAGTCTAAAAATTCATGATCATGACTCCTTAAGGAAACTCAATATTCCTTCCAAATCAGAGTGAGTGATTCCAAAGCTTCATATGAATAATATTCCAAGGTGTCTTCTGATAGTTCTTCTTTACGTGTTGATGATAGAAATGAAACTTACTCAGACCCACTGGTAGGTGACTGTGGAGTGTAAGGTTTCAACTCAATGAATCTGAACAATGAAATTTTAAAAAACTTATGGCATCATTCAGTCTTCTTTTTAGGACACTCTCACATGTCATCATTTGCCTTTTCATTGGGAAAGCAACCATATTGCATATAAAGGAGGAGGTCTACGAATTAGATGACAGAAGACCTAGCTATAAGAGTTGCTTTGGAATTGGCTCTAATCCAACTTCACAAATATGTCTACATACTCTGGAATGCAGTGTCAGGAAAGTTAAGCAACTACCATTCATCTAAGTTTAACATGATGCCTGTGGGATATTTGACAATTTCCATATCATGCAATACTTTTTTTTATTTAGGTAAATTTATTTATTAAATTTTTTACAATCATTTTCACAAAATTTTGGGTTCCAAATTTTCTCCCCGTTTGTCCCCTCCCCTACCTCAATACATTGAGCATCCTAATTTCCCCTATTACCAATCTGCCTTCTCTTCTATCATCCTTCCCTTCTGTTGTCCACATATTCTCTTTTGTCCTGTAGGGTCAGGCAACTTTCTATTCCCCATTGCCTGTATTTCTTATTCCTAGTAGCAAGAACAATACTCGACAGTTGTTCCTAAAGCTTTGAGGTCCAACTTCTCCCCATCCCTCCCTCCCCACCCATTCCCTTTAGGAAGGCAGGCAATTCAATATAGGCCATATCTGTGTAGTTTTGCAAATGACTTCCATAATAGTTGTGTTGGGTAAGACTAACTATATTTCCCTCCATCCTATCCTGCCCCACATTGCTTCTATTCTCTTTTGATCCTGTCCCACCCCAAGAATGTTGATTTCAAATTGCTCCCTCCTCCCATTGCCCTCCCTTCCATCATCCCCCCTAACCTTCTTATCCTCTTCTTCCCCACTTTCCTTTATTGTAAGATAGGTTTTCATACCAAAATGAGTGTGTATTTTATTCCTTCCATTAGTCAAATGTGATGAGAGTAAACTTCATGTTTTTCTCTCAGCTCCCTTCCTTTTTTCCTCCACTAAAATATCTCCTACTTGCCTCTTCTATGAGAGAAAATTTGCCCCATTCCATTTCTCTCTCTCTCCTTCCAATACATTTCTCTCTCACCACTTAACTTCATTTTTTAAAGATATGATCCCATCCTATTCAGTTCACTCTGTGTTTTCTCTCTATGTGTGCATGCACGTGTGTGTGT
>CM053769.1:247647545-247706034 GCA_028658325.1 Potorous gilbertii
AAGAAGAGAGGGCAGATTGGTGATATGGGTAATTAGAATGCTCAGTGTATTGAGGAGGGTGGAGGGGACAAATGGGGAGAAAATTTTGGAACCCAAAATCTTGTGAAAATGAATGTAAAAAGTTAAATAAATAAATTTATTAAAAAAAAAAGAAAAGAGGAAAAGTGTGTGTATACCCATATATAATATATACATATACATACATAAGTATATATGTATACAGACACACCTCATATATAGTATTCCTGAATAGCACCGTTGTTTCATAACCATCATTGTTGTTGCTATGTTCATCCTTCATTGCTGAAGAAGACCATGCCTTTAGAGAAATGATGACATGACTTGCACTTGACTTTATTTTGAGTGAAAAAGGGCTGTACTGGTCACCAGCCTCACTTCTCCTCCAGAGCCATCTGAATCCAGTGACCAGATATTCATCAGAATGACCAGAGATGACCCAGGATGCACTCGGAGATTTTGGTCCCTTTAGACCAAGTTCTACGCAGGTACTCACTTTGGGTGAAATAACGTCCATTCATTGAATAGGCCTGTTTAAGAAGTAGTCAGGGAAGGGCCCCTTTAATGAGACAAAGAAAAGAAAGATCTCAGGCTGAGAGAGAAACCGCAACAGTTAACTATTGATAATCACTCTGAAGTCAAAGAGTTCCACTCTAAAAGGTCTCTGCTATGATAGCCTCAGTCAATACTTGGTTACAATGGTAGTACTGTTTCCCAGGTGAAATCTTCATTCTACACAAAGAACTACAAAATCCTCTAAACTATCTTTCTAGCCTTCTTATAAATTGTTCCCTTTTGCACATGCTATAGCGCAGCTAAGTTGCCTTTCCTGATGCTCGTCTTCCCACATTGAACACTTTCTCCCATCTCGGTGCTTTGTCCTAGTCTGTGCTCCATACTTGAAAAGCACCTCTCCTCAACTCAGTACTTCAAATCTCAGAATCTTCATGTTTTTCAGTCATTTTAGTTGTGTCTGATTCTTCATGACCCCATTTGGGATTTTCTTTGCCAATACTGGAATGGTTTGCCATTTCCTTCTCCAGCTCATTTTATAGGCATTTTGAGGCAAACAAGGTGGAGACTTTCCCAAGGTTATATAGTTAAGATGTGTTTGAGGTTCGATTTGAACTCAGATCCTCCTGACTTCAGGTCCAATATTCTGTCCACTGTGCTTAAGATTCTTCAAAGCTCAGGCCAAGCTTTGCCTTATATACAATATCTCTTTTTGATCTACTCTCCCTCCCAAGTGTTAATGCTTCCTCCAAAAATTTTACATATTTATTTTGTATATGTATATGCACCTAACACACATACACACACACACACAATCGCACACACATACACACAAGCACAATGTCTTTCTTCAAGTCTCATCTAAAGTCTCACCTTCTGAAAGGATACTTTCTTGCCCCTGCCTCCCTTAATGCTATTGCCTTCCCTCAGTAGATTATCTTGAATTGATTGTATACATATCTTGTTTGTACATAGTTGACTGCATATTCTCTCCTCCATTAGACCATAAGATTCTCACATGCAGAATTGTCTTCTGCCTTTCACTGTACCCCCATCATTCTGCAAGGTACTTAATAAAGGCTTGTTAACAAAAGCCACACATTTAAGTACTTGGTTGTGCTTAGGTTCCTGCATTTTCTCCCATATATTACAAGCTTTTTCAAAAGCAGTAATTACTATTGTCACTATTATTTGACCTTTGTATTCCTAGCACCTAGAATGATACCTGGCCCAGAAAGTGCTAAAGAAAAAAAAATATTGATTGATTTCATTGCTTTGCTAACCTTTTGCAAATGAACACTTGTGGAAGAGTTATATCTTGCCTAGTGACATTATATCTTGCCTAGTAATCAGCACCATTCAACACAAAGAGACATATCTGGTTATTTCCAGGAACCAAAGGAAAAGGACATGTAGAAGAAAGGTGTGTGGGAAAATAAGCATGATATCTGTTTGTTTTTACTTTTAACCCAACTTCCCTTAGTTGATCAGTCTTCTGTTTCTTTATCCTAGTCCTCCAACCTCTTAGAAAAGCAGTAGGAGAGGGCCTGGCTACTATGTCCCTCCCTCTTTTACATATTACACTCCATCTTAGTACTTTTCCATTGCTCTGTTCCTCTGTAGTGATTCCTCAATTTGGGGCATTTATAGATAAGCAAACTGAGGCCAAAAGGGTTGAGTGACTTTCCCAGAGTCACATTATTAAGATGTGTTTGAAGTTCCTTAGGTAAGAAGGGAGGAGAGATTGGATTCTTGGAGAATCAGTAACCGAACATCTGAAAATTGTCTCTTTAATTCAATTGTAGGGGACACCAAAGAGGACAAGGGAGTGAAATTAGCCTTTCTTCCCATCTGCCACCCAAAATGTCACTCAATTCTTTACTTCTTCACCCCTAAACAGTCACACCTCCTCTGATTCTGCTGGCTGCCAGTCACAAGAGGGATCTCTACAAGTGAAAGCAGCAAGATACAGTAGAAAGAACACTGTTGTGGGAGCATATGCCAGGTTTATTATTTATTATCTGTGTGACCGCAAGGAATTTACTTTTCCATTTTGGATCTTTTTCCTCCTTAATAAAACGAAGGTGTTGGGTTACATCTCTCAGTCCCTTCCAGTTTAAAACTGATGCATTTACCTAAGGAAAGTCTGTGAGCACTCCCAGGGAGTGTATCTTTCATACATATGACTTGTGACTTTTATAACTAAATGCCCCCACTTCTTCTATCTCAGTGCTATTTCACTTAAAGTTAGGCTTTCCTAAAACTTGCAAACAATATCTAATGAGGGTATCGTACACTGATTATGAGCATTATATAGAAGATGTGTTAGATCAAAATTCTTGAGTTTTGTGACATGATGGAATATAAGATCTTTGAGGACAGGAATTATTTCATTTTTATCTTTGTATAACCAATACATAACCCAGTGTCTAGCACATAGTTAGTGCTAAGTGTTTATGATTGTTTGATGTAATTATACTAGACCTGTAAGAGAGGTTGAGGAATAGGAAACCTGAATTTCAAAACTAGGAGTGGCAACTAGAGAATAACATTCTTGCCTTGACCCTACAGGGAGAGATAGTGCGAAATAATGTTCCTTTATTGATCTTTTCAAGAGCTAAGCTTTATGTACAATTTGAGGTAGACCCACCCTTGCAAAATAATCCTAGAGCCAAGTCAGTCTTTATTTATCCTCTTCTTCCAGTGCCTGGCCAACAAATAGCACTGACCACATCAGATGCTGTTTGAATGACATCAGCATACATTAAGACCACAATCTCCCATTTATGTCACTGGACTACAAAATATCTCATATTCACATCTGCTACTGTTACCAGCACCTTGGTGACATGTCCCTCAATTTGTTGAGACCTGAGATCAAGCCAATCTCCAAATATAGTGTTATGGAGAGCATCTCAGTGATAGCCTTTTTGGTCTATGTAGTAAACTGTTTGTATCCTTCACTTACCCCACCCACTTCAACTGGGTCAACACAGTGACTTGGATAACAAGTTAATTGGCATATACGATGGATGGATTTTTCTTTTAAAGTCAAATACAGAGAAAAAGGTAACAAAAGAAAATTCAACTTCAGTCAGTGTCCAAGTTTTGAATCATTGTTAATGTCCAGGAGAATTAGTTGTTAATAATGTCCAGTGAGTGTAGAACAGAATAATGAAAGGTCAACCTAATGATGCCCTTTGAATCAGAGAAACAGAACTACATAGGTTGTACTAGTAGCAAACACTAATCCAAGAACAGATTGTATATACTCACAGGCAGGTCTGCTCCCCTTTGAACTCTCATGTTCAACCTTCTAATGTCACAAATAGTATTTTTAGATCTATAATATGTACATTTAAGCATATTCATTCAAGATTAGTTATATGCATAATATATTATACACATATGTATATATGTATATGCATGTGTCTAATGTATATATGTATATATGTTTTCTGGCCCATAGGCTACAGTCAGCCCATTTGGAAACAGTCCAACCCATCTGGAAGGTGGCAGACAAAACCTTCTCAAGAACAGAGTAGGCTCAGACTTGCAGATCATGGGATTTAGACCTTCATGGGATCTACCTTAGCCTTCCTTTTCCCAGATGAGAAAATTGAGCCCAAGAAAGGGAAGTGACTCACCCAACACTTCCCAGGCAGTAAGTAGCAGACCTGTTATTCAAATAGAAGTCCTGTTACTCCAAATTTAGTTATTTTCCCACTATACCACCATTGGCTCAATAAAAGGGAAAAAAAAAGTGCTGTCATATTTTCTTAAACGTTGTCATCAAGCTCAAAAACAAGTTTTGCATATTCTTTAACTCAGTGAAAATGTGTTCATTCTTTTTAAAGCCATTGTTTTGCTTGCTAAGTGTTTTGCATATGGGTGGTGGAAGAGGGTGGTGCTGGTGAATGTCTTTTAATTTGGCCTTAATTCTAGTTCCCAGTTTTCCAGTGTTCCTGCCCACCAATCTCCATCTCATTCCATCCTACCTATGTATAAGATAGTACATGATGGTGGAGTAAAAACATAGCGGTGGAGGAAGGGTAATGTACAATTCATTTCAAAGCTAAAAATATCCCCTTTAATTCTAGGATATCTGCTTGTTCCACATTGAGAGTATTAGAATGAGAGTCACAAAAGTTCAGAGACTATTTTGGTCGGGAGCCTGAAGTTCTTAGAAACAACATTGAACAGCTGCTGCTCTCTTTTCAGCTATAAATACAGGGCACTTGCAGAAATTTCCATGTCAGCCGTGAAGGGTGTGAGGGTTTGTTTCTTTGTTGTTGTTGATGGTGGTTTTGGTGTGCCTGTGTGTGTGTATGTGTGTGTGTGTGTGTGTGTGTGTGTGTGTGCGTGCGCCCATGTACATGTACATGTATATATTTATGCTACATCGTATTTCGTCTATAGGCAAAGGTAGTAGTTTCTATTTTATTGTAGATAAAGGAGTTTAAGCACAACCTGGATTTCAGTGCTCAAATTCACCTAAGTGATAGGCACGCTTCCTCTCTAGGAAGGTAAGATGGTGGTTGCTTGGCTTCCTTACTGTAGAGATCTAAATGTTTATTACCTTATGCATTTTCTTTACTTCTTTTTTTGCATGTGGCCTGAAGATGTTGCCTTTGCTAACACAGCACTCTGCTGATTCAGAGATGTGTAACCAGCATCATTGGTTAGGAAGGCTCCTGTCTTCTTTATCTCTTGCCTTCACTCTAGTTATTTTTTTCAGTGGCCATTTCTTAATATACTTTGAGAAGTTCTGATAAAGAACCCAGAGATAAAGGAAATTTAAATTCAAATTTATCAATTCTCTTAATTATCAATAGTGACTCTTCAGAAAAAAACATAATTTTGAACATAATTTAATGATGAAAATAATGTGTGGAAATCTGTAGATTCTCTTGTTGGTACTATTTCTTAGTCCTGGAAGCATATTTATTTTTCCATCTCATTCTACTCTATTTAAAAAAACAATTAACCATATATTTTACATCAGGCACTATGAGATATGGGGGGGGAAAGGGAATAGACATCGATCCTGCCTTCAAGGAGCATACAATCAATTTTATATACATATGGTATATATGTGTGCACAGCATATAAATCAGCATAATATCTGCTGGCTACTATAAAAATAAGAAATTAATATGTATGATAGAAAACTTGAAGATGGAACAATTACTTTCAGTTGAGATTAGGGACAACTTCATGAAGGAGTTAGCACCTGACATGGATCTTGAAATAAGAAATTTTCAAAAACCAGAAAAGTGTGGTTTAAGAATAACAGATAGACTGTGTGGATTCTGAGAAAGAATGAAATGCATTTATGAATTGTTTACCATGTGTGAGAAACTGTTTTAAATGCTGATGATGCAAAAACAAACAAAAAGAAACCAAGCCAATCTTTGTCCTTAAAGAGGTTGAATTAGAGAAGAAGAATGTGGTTGTTCATCCTTCACTTTCAAAGAGGACCAATGATATTAAGAGTGATGTTTTGACTCACTGGTGGACTGGATTTAAGTGAGGCAAAATTGCAAAAAGTCATCAGTCCCATTCTCTCTTCCAAAGTCTTCAAAGTTCAATGTCAAGACAAAAGTCAAGACAACCAGTGATGGCCCAGGATGCCATGGATGGCCCTTGACACCTTTGATGCCTGACAGAGTTAAGAGCTCCACAATACCTGCTTCAGCCATGAAATCTTTGGAACAAATTGCTCTTATCTGCCCATGCTACCTGGTGAAGTCTTCAGTTACTTAGGGTAGACATCTCCCTAAGTCACTGGTAGGTTTCATACTTATGGGTCAACCTGAACCTGGTTTAGCTTATCTGCCAAGAAGATTTACTGGGGTGTGGTCACTGAGCATGCTGCAGCTTCTTGGAGCAACAAGTGAGTCTTCGGGGAAAAGGTAGATACCAAAGGTGGATGAGTAGCCCTGAAAAGAGCTTGGCAAGCCCTCCCACCAGAGGTGCTAGTCTTCCATGAACATCCTATATACTCTAATAGAAGAATGTAATACATGGAGGGCAGCTAGATTTGGGGGGGAGGAAAGGAGTATTCACGTGATACAACCTAGAAATGGCCAGGATGGTAACCTGGTCCTGGGCAAGGTAAGGTGAAAGTTCACCTATCAGTTCTGATGGTCCCAGAGGCTGAGAACATGTTCCAGTAGTAGGTGGTAGAAGAGGGTCAGCGGGCAGGCATCACAGTTTGGTAATAGCTGAGACTTGAAGCCTGGGATAGCAAGACGAGCTGGGAAAAGAGCAGTCTAGTGTGGCTCGAATTCTCCAGCTACAAAATATTTCTGTAAATAAACTTATCTGTATAAGGTCAAAGAAGTTAAATATGTGTTCTGGTAGAATTATTTGTCACCTTATTATTTAAGTGCTATAAATACATAAGAAGGCTCAGGCCATCTTCCCAACAGAAAAACTAATATCACAAAAAATACCATTGTACTAGAAGTCAGGGGACTTGAGACCTAGTCCCAGATCTATTATGAATTGATGATTTTGTCTTAGGTAAGTCATTTAACCTTACTGAATTTCAGTTGACTCTTCTGCAAAATGTACTAGCTGATCGTTATGGTCCCTTCTACTTGAAGCATCCTACAATTACATATACTACAAGTCTGAGCAAGACAGTAAGAGTCTCAATCAATGGACAAGCATTTCGTAAGTACCCATTAAGTTCTAAGCATTGTGCTGGGTTCTGGGAGATACACAATGAACATAAGTATCAATAGGAAATGGAGTCTCCCATGTGAGGAATAAAAAAAAATCAATTTAGCATATGTATGGCAAATACATATACAATGTATCTTTATTTAATAGAAGAGGGGATTGCAGCTCAGAGAGGTTAAGGAACTTACTTAAGATCTCATAAAATAATTCCTTGTATATCTGTGATTAGAACCTGAGTCTCCCAATTCCTACTCCGGGCTTTTTCTACTGTACTATAGTGTCTTTCTTCTGTGAGTATCCCATTCTCCCCCAGCCAGGCACAATGGTGCTGATCCCTTCTCTTAAAGAGCTTCTAATCTCCCTGGGAGATATGAGTTACATAAAGAACAAATGGAAATGAATATAGCAAGTTGTAGTCACTGACTGGGATGTGTAGTATTCAAATTGATTCATAATTTAATATGCACTTAATGTACATAGATCATTTTGATGGGCACAGATTGTCTTTCATGACTAGAATTCATTTTTTTCTTTTTTCTTTTCATAGTCTCATGAATTTTGAGCTGGAAAGGACTCCAGAGATCATCTGTTCTGAGCCCTTCTACATTTTACAAATGAGGAAAGTCAGGCCTAGATAGAAATGACTTGCCCAGATATTAAATACCCAAGTAAGGATTTGGATCCACGTTCTTTGACTCTAAGGTCAAAATTCTTTGCACTGTCCCATGCTACTTGTAGATCATGGAATATGTACAGGTCAGTTTTCCTTGCCCAACTCACTCATTTTGCAGAGAGGAAAACATTCACTTTCATGAGTTTTCAGTTTTCTCTCTCTCCCTCTTCACCCTCTCCTCAAGACTTATGTGGGCTCTACACATTTATTCCTATTGAATACATTTAAAAGAATTATAATACATGGGACAAAGCATGAGAAAAACAAAACAAGGCACAACAAAACATAACAAAAAAGAAAATAGTGTGTTTCATTCTGCATTCCAACACCATAGTTCTTTCTCTGGATGTGGATGGCATTTTCCATCATGAATCATTTGGAATTGTCTTAGAGCATTGCATTGCTTAGAAGGGCTAAATCTATCAAAATCAGTCTTCACATACAGGCTGTTACTGTGTATAATGTTCTCCTGGTTCTATTCACTTCATTCAGTGTCAGTTCATGTAAATCTTTCCAGGTTTTCCCAAAATCTACCTGCTCATCATTTCTTATAGCACAGTTATATTCCATTATATTCGTATACCACAACTTGTTCAACCATTCTCCAATTGATGGGCATCCCCTCAATTTCCAAATCTTGGCCACCACAAAAAGAGCTGCTGCAAATATTTTTGTACACCTGGTTCCTTTTCCCATCTTTATGATTTCTCTTAGATCCATCCTTAGAAGCAATAATGGTGGGTCAAAGAGTATGCACATTTTTAAAGCCCTTTGGACATAGTTCCAAATTGCTCTCCAGGATGGTTGGGTCAACTCACAGCTCCACTAACAACTTTCCTACATCTTCTCCAATATTTATCATTTTCCTGTTTTGTCATGTTAGCCAACCTGATAGGTGTGATGTGGTACCTCAGAGTTGTTTTGATTTTCATTTTTCTAAACTACAGTGATTTAGAACATTTTTTATATGACTATAAATAGTTTTAATTTCTTCCTCTGAAAATTCCCTGTTCATATCTTTGACCATTTATCCACTGCATTCTTGTAAATTTGACTCAGTTCTCCATACATTTTAGAAATGAGGTCTTTATCAGCAACACTAGTTGTAAAAAAATCTTTCCCAGTCTTCTGCTTTCCTCCTAATCTTGGTTGCATTGGCTTTGTTTGCACAAAAATGTTTTCAGTTTAATGTAATCAAAATTATCCATTTTGCATTTCATAATACTGTGTCTTATTTGGCCACAAATTCCTCCATTCTCCATAAATCTGACAAATAAACAATTCCTTGCTCCTCTAATTTATTTATATTATCAGCTTCTGTACACAGGTCATGTATCCATTTGGACTTTATTCTGGTATACAGTGTCAGATGTTGTCCATGTCCATTTTCTGCCACACTGTTTTCCAGTTTTCCCAGCAGTTTTTGTCAAACAGAGAGTTCTTATCCCAGGAGCTGGGGTTCTTGGGTTTATCAAACAGTAGATTACTATAATCATTGACTTCTGGGTCTTGTGCACCTAACATATTCCACTGATCTACCTCTCTATTTCTTAGTTAGTATCAAATGGTTTTGATGATAGCTGCTTTATAATACAATTTAAGATCTGGATGGCTCAGTCACCTTCCCTAGCATATCTTTTCATTAATTCCCTTGATATTTTGGAACTTTTGTCCTTCCAGATGCATTTTGATCTTATTTTTTGTAGTTCTATGAAAAATTTTTTGGTATTTTGATTTGTATGGCACTGAAAAAGTAAATTAATTTAGATAGAATTGTCATTTTTATTATATTAGATCAGCTTCCCCACAAGCAACTGATTTTTTTCCAGTTATTTAGATCTGACTTTACTTTTTGTGAAAAGTATTTTGTAATTGTGTTCATATAGTCCCTGTGGTTTTTTTGGCAGGCAGACTCCCAAATATTTTGTTATGTCTAATGTAACTTAAATGGAATTTCTCTCTTGCTGTTGAGCTTTGTTTGTAATATAGAAATGAAGATGATTTTGTTAGGTTCATGTAGCACATTGAAAAGCTGAGATTTGAACTCAAACCTTCTACCTCCAAATCCATCACTTTTTTCCAAATCCAAGAAATCTTTTTTTAATTTCCCCTTCCTATCTCATCTTATATATAAATAGTCTCTCTCTGAATTAATTTGGATTAAATCTATGCATATTTTCAATTCACTTATTTATATATAACACATCCTCCCAGTAGAAAATAATTTTCTTTCTTGACAGTAGGAACTGTTTTATTTTTTGTCCTTGCAATACCTCACATAGTGTTTAGACATAATAGGTACCTAATATTTGTTTAAAATGTTAATTAGTTATTTTTGGGCAGAAATCAGCATAACAAAGACATAGGACCTGCCCTCAAGAAGCATATAATATAGTATTGGAGATATGAAATACAAATATTTATTATTCAAAATGAAAAAGAAAGCATTTAAGTTATGCTCTATGTCTCATCAAGGTCATGAGTTGATTCTGGGTTATGAAGGTCCCAATGAAGGAGAAACAAGCCCTAGAATGTCCTATCAAATGAAAAAGGCTAATCTATGGTTCTAAATATGGAGTGTTCACCTGGTATGCAAGGACTTCTCTAATTAAAATTGAAAAGGCTCATCAATCACCAGGTTGTCCACAGAGTAATAGAACTGTTGGCTACGTAAGTCTCAAATATCATGTACTGATCTCAAAGGGGTGGTGATCTACATGAGTTAAGGGAACATTTACACTGATGAGTTTTATATGGATGCTTGAACTAAGTATAAAATACAATATAAGATAAGTATAAAGTGATATATGAGGCCTAGAGAGGAATAATTCCCTTTTTGTTTGGGAAGATTACAGAAAGTTTTATGAACAATATAGAATTTGAGATATGAAATACAGGTAAAATTTTAAGAAATTACTATAGTACATACTATATTATAGCATCCTACAGTGTTACTATAGTATGAGTTAAGAGAGTGACTTATGAGCAAGTTAGGCCTTGCAGGTTAAACCAAGAAGAGCCAAAGCAAAGAGCTTATAACATACTAGCAACAAATTGTCCAAATCTGTTGGTCCATAGAGCACATGGTAAGTACTAGAATAAGTTGAGCCTACAAAAATAGGAAGATAACCTTTTGTAGAGGCTTTTCAATCTGAGGATTAAGAGTTTGATATTTAATTGGTAGGTAATAGGGACTCACTGATTGATTTTGAGCAGAGGAGTTCTGTTCTCAATGCAAATTATTTTGACTTTAAAATAAAAGGATTTGAAAGTGTAGAATATGATGGGAAGACCATTTAGAGAGCCATTACACTAGCTCATATAGTTGGTAGTACTAAGAGAAGAAAGGATTGAGACTATAGATATGGAGTTAGATTAATAAGACTTGGCAACTGATTGGAAATGGATTATAAGTTTTAGAGAGATTTTAAAAAAAAGGTTTTGAGTACCTTTATGACAGTATCAATGGTAATACCATTGATAGAAACAGGAAATCAAGAAACAGAGAAATATTTTTGAGAAAAAAATATTGAGTTTTTCCTGGAGAGGTTGAGTTAGGATTCCTGGCAGAACATTCATCAGCAGATAAAGATGTGATCCTGAATCTCAGGAAGGGTGCCACAGCTATTAAAGTGGACCAGATAGCCAGGAGAATAGAAAGTGAAGACTGTTTAAGTGATAATTATCCAGAGAAGGAAAAGATCTTAGTGAAGGTAAGATGAGAAAAGTGTCAGATAACTTCATGAAAGAAGATGGCCTTTTTTCCCCCAATATTTCCCCCTTTCCAGGACATATAGTACATGTTTTACTGAGACATATCTTCCTCATTAATAGAACGAGAATGAGTCCTGTTGAATCTAACTCCATATCTCTGTTGATCCTTTCCTTTCTTTCAATACCACCACCCATGTGGGCATAGTGGATAAATTATTATACTTGGAGTTAGGAAGATCTAGCTTTAACTCACACCTCTTACACATTAACTTTATATATTAACTGCATATCCCTGAAAAATCCATTTAATCTCTGTGATCCTCAGTCCTCTTTCATACTTATTTACCAAGTCATAGAAAGGTTGCTACCTGAGTTGGTAGTGAAGGCTTGCACTCCAGGATTTCCCTAACCTGAAGGAATCGCAGATTCTTCTCATATATTTGCATATTCTTTCCAAAGAACCAAGACCCTTAATGCTACAGTCAACTCCTCATTATAGAAGTACTGAGTATAGAAGCTGCGCTCACCCTACTATTCCCCAACCTCTCCCTTCCATTGGCATCTTGACTTGAGTCATTTTAGAGCCCATTTCCTCACCTACCTTCAGGAGATAAAAGTTAATTCAGTCAATTTCACTGTTTAAAGGCAGTTCTACTAATAGATTTGGTCAGGGAGGAAATTTCAAGTATTGATTAAAGTGAGTTCTCCAAATGAACTGTGGATTTCATTAAAAGATGCCATTTTCAGTTTCACTTAGCAGGAAGAGAGCAAGAAGCTGGCTGAATCTCATTTCCCAAAGTGAGTAAGGCATTTTGTTCTTTATAGCCCGCTTTTCAACGTCTATTCATCTCATTTTGTCTTTGAAGTCCTGCTACTTGCTATTTTCCTTCATTAGACAAGCTACCTAGCTGGCATTTATACAGCGTTTTAAGGTTCGCAAAGGTTTTCACATGGGTTATCTCATTTGATCTTTGCAACCCTTGAAGGTAAATATCATTATTAGTTTCATTTTACAGATGAGGAAACTGAGGCTGGAAAAGGTTTGTGACTTTTCTAGGATCATATACTTAGTCAAGTATCTGAATCAGGATCCAAACTTAGATCTTGTTGATTCCAAATCCAGCACTCTATTGACTATGCCCCAAGGCACCAGACACCTCAGAGACAGGCGGGCCTGACTTGTCGGAGCTGGAATGTTATCATTAATATTTTACTTGGAGGTTTACAAAGTACTTTTCTCAAAAAAACCCTGTGAATAAGGAACTGTAAATGTAATTAGGCTCATTTTACATATAAGGAAGCTGATGTCAAGGGAGGGGAAGTGACATATCCAGGGTAACACAAACGGTAAATAAGTTAGGCCTCTTGACTTATCTAACATTTTTTCCACTGCACAAAATTACTTCTCCCCAAATCTGTAATTTTGCTCCCTCCACCTGGCACTATAAGACTGTCTTGGAGATGAACTGCTCACTCTTCTATATCCTCAAAACGTAATTTTATTGCCCATAGATGTAACTATTTCATAATTTTTCTTCAAAATCTCCCATAAAACCTAATTGTCTACCACATACAATTCATACTCCTTTGTTTGGCATTCAGTCTGTCTCCACAACTTTATTCCCCATCTCTTCCTGCTGTGTTGCAGCAAATTGGAGTTTAGATGCTACATTTCATCTATATCATTTCTCCTTTCCCCTCTACAGTGTTCTCTGGAATACCTGATACATAGATAAACACTTTCATCTTAAACATTTCCCTTTCCTACTCAGGCTCTCACTGAGACGTGACTATCTCCTGTTGATACAGCTTCCTTAGTCACCCTTTCTGCCACTTCCATTCATAATACTCCATCCATCCCAACTCATTGACAGTGCTATGACTGTAGAATACCCCATGATGTTCATTACCACTTCCAGACTCTCCACTTCATGCCATCACTCAATAACATCTTTTCCTTTGAGGTTCATACAAACCAAATATATTACCCAATTAAGATTCTAGCAGCTATTATCTTCTGACCCTTCCAGAACACTTTACTTCCTTTCTTAATGAGTTCAGTGCCTTTTTCACAATAGTTCTGTCAATCTAAATCCTACTCTCACAATAGATTTTAAAAAGCATGTTAATATTTCTGCAAATGTTCTAATTTTCCAGTTACTAAATATACTCAGTTCCTATAAGTTTTTTATCCATCCCATCTTAGCTACACACAGAGATGGTCATTGTCTGATCTTGTCATCACCCACAAATGTTCCACTTTCATGTTCATTAATTCTGAAATTTCTTTATCTAATCATAATAATCTATGCCTTATGACCTCTAATACTGTTTTTTATCCTTAGCATTACCCCAAATCTCTCTGCCTTAGTTCTTTCCAGGGTCATTAAAACTGAAGCCTATATTCTCCTTCCATATTTTAACCCCTTTAAGAATGTATTCAACTCCATATTATCCTCTAAACTCAAGTCCCTTGCTCCTTTTTCCTGTCATTCATCATGTCTTGCCAAGTCTTAGCTTTGGATTAATCCTCAGTCTTCACTTTTTACCACAGATTTGCTAAATGGACTTGAAGAAAATCACACACTGAATCCTCGCAAAGATCATGACCCATAAGCTCAATTGGAACCTCATAGGGGCAAAGCAATCCTTCAACATGTGCTTAATCAAATGGCTATCCCACTTACCAAAGAATCTATTCAAAATTTTTCCATCCCTCTTCAACCTCCCATTATACCACTGCTTCCAATCTTTTAGCTGAGGACCATGCCTTAGACTTCGTCAAATAACAACACAAACAAACAAAGCTTGTGACTTGAGATAATGGATGACTTCAAGAAGTTCAACAAGAGTTCTTTCTTGTAGGTAAGAAAACTGATTATCACATATCCCACAGATATCTTTTCCCATTATTTCTTCCTTCATCCATTTTTAACATGTAGAAGCAACCCTTCTCTTTGCCAAACCAAACTCTTTTACATGCATCCTTGGTCTCACTCTACGTCTTCTCCAGCTGATGGCCTGTTTATCGTATCCACTCTTTCAGTCGTCTTTCAGTCTCTTCCTAACTACTGACTCCTTTGCTGCTGCCTCCAAGCATACCTATCTTTCCCCTCATTCTTCAAAAACTAATAGCAAAACTCTTACTTGATCTGATCATCCCCACTAGTGATTATCCTTTATCTCTTCATTTTATCTCATGGCTAAACTCTTTGATAAAGTCATCCACAATACATATCTCAAGTTATTCTCTTCTCACTCTTTTCTAAACTTTCTGCAGTCTAGTTCCAGACCTTATTTAACTGAAACTTTGTTCAAAGTTACCAATGGTCTCAAATTACAAAATCCAAAGACCTTTTCTCTATATTTCTATAGCCTTCAGCAACATTCTCTTTTCCTGAATACTTTCTCTCCTCTACAATTTTTGTGACATTGTTCTTTTTTTTGTGCCCCTACTTGTCTGATCACATCTTCTCAGTTTCCTGTGCCTGAGCAGCTATAGATATATTCCACCTCTTCCCTTTTCCCTCTATATTAACTCTTTTGATGATCTCATCAACTGCCAACTCATTCATTCATTCAATTATCAACTCCTTGAAGATGATCTTCAGATCTATTTATCCAGCCCTAACCTCTCTCCTGATTTCTAATCTTTTATATCCAACTGTTTATTGGACATTTCAAAGGGTATGCCCCTTGGGTATCTTAAACTCCACCTATCCAAAACACGATTCATTATATTTTCCCCTAAAAGCTCTTCCCTTTCCATATTCTCTTGGCTGTCAAAGACGTGCTCATCCTTTCAGCCATTTGCCCTCACAGCCTCAACTCCTTACATGCTATCCCCGCACATACCCACTCTCTTGCCAAGTCTTATTTCTACTTTCACAGTATCTATTTCATTTACCTCCTCACCACTCACGTAGATACTACCCTGGTATAGCCTTTTATTATTTTATGTCTTGACTACTGCAGTATTCTTCTGGTTGGTCTCTTTGCCTCAAATCTAACCCCACTGCACTACATCCTCCACTGGAAAGAGTTAGTTGAGTCATCATCCTGAAGTACAGGTCTTAATCATGTTACCAATGTAGTCAGTAAATTTCAATGGTTATCATTTACTCCTGTTTGACTTTTAAAACTTTTAAATATTGGTCCCTTTTGTTCTTTTCCAGTCTTCTTACACTTTATTCCTTTCCACACATTCTATAATCTAAATACAATGACCCCCTTACTTGCTGGCACACAGCACTCTATCATTTGACTCTATACATTTTCACTGGCTTTCTCCCATGTCCTCATCTCCACCTCCTAGCTTCTCTTGCTTCCTGCAAGACTCAGCTCAACTACTACCTTCCAAAAGAGGCCTTTCTCAGTCTCGTTAACCCATCCCCTTCTCCATACACATAGTGCTAGTGCCTGCCCTCTGAGATTACTCTCCATTTACAAAGTGTTTACCTTGTATATACATAGTTGTTGCATGTTGTCACTCTCATTAGAACGCAAGGTTCTTTAGGAAGAAACACTTTTCCCCCTTTCTTTCTATCCTTAGTGCTTAGCTCAGTTGCCTGTCACACAATAAATGATTAATAAACAATTGGTGGTTTACTAACTTGTTAATTCCTGTGTACTATCTCCTCTACTTTGGTCTGTCAAAATTACCTGACAATAAAGCTGACACTTAACTGTGCCACCTACCCCTACAAGTCTTGAAGTCAACCATTCAGTGTACTCAGGAAGTGTACTAGTCTAATACAGTTCTATAGGTTCTAAAGGATTCATCAGTAGAGACCTTCAATTGTAATCTAAAGTATCATTTGTCAAGGATATTGTAGAGATGAATCATATTTTGGTTAAAGGCTGTACAAGATAATAGCAGAGGTCCCTTTACAAATTTTTGTTTCCTACAACTCTAATTTTTTTTAACTGAACTCCTGAGTAAAAGAGTCTACCTAAGTATATACCCAAGGGAGTTAAAAGATAATAAGAAATTTTCCATATGTAACAAAATCATTAAAAGCAGGAATTTTATTGGCGATAATAAAAAACTATAAATAAAGTACGCTCCGGTCAATTAGGGAACGACTAAATAAATTGAGGCATATAAATATAATAGAATAATATCAAGTGGTAGGAAATGATCAAAATTAAAGAACTCAGAGAAACATGGGAAGAATCAGATAAATCTAAATAAGCACAACCAGAAAAATTCTGTTTTTAACAATAGTATAAGTGAAAATGGTGCTAAAATAAAACCGTACATGCAAAGTTAAAATAAATAATCTTAGCCCTGGAAAGAGACACAGTAGATGAATTCATTGGTTTACTTGAATATATTTTTTTATTTTGTTAAAAGGGAAGGCTCACAGAGTTGGGAAATGTAGCCAGAAATTTATGTAATGTAAAAACAGAAGACAGTTAAAAAATAAATAAATTTCAATTGAATTTAATTTTACTTAAAGTCATGATAATCCTTTCACCTGTGGACTTCAGAGATTAATAGCGAGGTTGTAAAGTGAGTTGTTTGAAAGCTTTTATGAAATAAAACCATAGTTCAATAACTAAAGGTCAGGGATCATAGAAATGAGGACAAGCAAGGATCATCTTATTTTAGAAATCATCTGATTTTAACAGAAAACAAAACCAAACCCTATAGATTTGACGTTGAGACTCATTGTCAGTGAGTAAGTGGCAAAGCACAGATTTTAACTCAAAATTCAAGACTCCAAATCTTTGATTCATTCCATTATGTTATACTCTTTGAACACATTTTCTTATGCCCATTTACCTTCATTTGATTATTTGTCTCATTCTTTTCTAAACTGCATGACCCCATTTGGAGTTTTCTTGGCAAAGATATTGGAGTGGTTTGCCATTTCCTTTTCTAGTTCAGTTTTCAGCAAGGTTAAGTATCTTGCCCAGGGTCACAAAGCTAGTATATCTGAGGCCAGATTTGAACTCAGGAATTCCTGACTCCAGGCCAGGAACTCTATCACAGAGTCACCTAGCTTACATGCCAGGCACTATGCTAAGTATAAGGTATACAAAGACAGAAGTGAACTCTCTACCCTCAAAATGTTTACATTCTAAACAAGAGAGACAAAATACACATATGTATAAACACTATACATACAATATGAATACAAGGTAGACAGGGAAAGGAGATTCCAGTGGCCAAGGAATGTAGAAAAGGTGGAACTAGCTGATTCATAAAAGAAACTAGGGATTCCAGGAAGAAAAGTTCATATACTTCTTCTTATGTTTTGTCAGAAGAAGATAGAAAACCTTGCTAGATACTGTTTATCTCTCCCTTAAGGAATTTCTTTCTTTGAATGTATGGTCTATTTTTGTCCCAAGAAACTCAGCCCTCTTATTTTCCACTTTCCTAGAAAACATCATGACTTCTCACTTCTTCCATGAGAAATAAGAAAAATGCCTTCCTCCATTCTACACATAAACACACACACACACACACACACACACACACACACACACCTACTCACCTGTATACACATAAATGTATATATATATACACATACACACATATGTGTATGTATATATGTGTGTATATATATGTGCATATATTATATATGTATCTTTTATTCTTAGTAGCTAGAGTTTGGTATTTCTAATGCTCTGCATCATCAGTAGGAGACTCTCAGAAATTTGCCAGTTTAGTCTCATGTTGATGTGCCACAACCAGAAGCTCAACATTTCCTTTAATGTAGTTTCTTTAGGAAACCCCAGTGTAAGCATTTTTTTCCCCAGAGTACTGGGAGAGCTGTGTGCCAGCACCGATGGGAGGGATTCTTCACCAGCTGCCAAACATGACATTTCTGGACAGGCTGCGGCCCACTCAGCAGGTGACAGCTGGAGAGCAGGCTTTCATCTTCCTGCTTCTCAATAGCCACCTACCTGCATGGGGCAAGAAGCCCAGGGGTCTGCCATGAATGCAGCCTGTCTCCTTCACCCAGCTGGGCTTCCATAGCCACAGGCCAAGGAGCCCAGCATCCCTGCTTCCAGTGTCAACATCTGTTCAGAACAGCTTCGGTCCATTCCTTTCTTTAATGTGCTGATAGTTCAAGCCAGTCATTCAGAACTGTATGTAATCCACAGCACTGTTTGAAAGCTTCCTAATTTTAATTTCCCCCCACTAATTTTCCACTTCACCCCCACAAATGCCATATAACTGGGTGGGATTATGAGAAGAATTTTTAAATAGGACTGTAGGAATCACAGGGTTTAGAGCTGAGGGGGACCCTGAAAATCCTAGAACTTCATTTTATAGATGATGAAACTGAAGCTTAGATAAGGGTAAGTGCATTAGATAAGTGCCTAAGGGCACAAAGTCAGGCCCAAAGGTACTGGAATGGGTCTTCCTCTTACCTCTTTGACATTTCCTTCGTAGTTTCCTCTTCAGGATCTTCATCCACATCATACTCACTGTCTGTGTATGCCAAAGCTTTGTTCTGGGCCCCTTTCTCTTTTATCTCTGTACCCTCTCACTTGATGATCTCATCAGATCTCATGGGATTAATTAATATCTCTATGAAGATAATTCCTAGATCTATATCTTCATTCCTCCTTTCTCCTAAGCTCTAGTGTCATATCACCAACTACATCCTGGACATTTTGAACTGGATGATCTATAAACCTCTCAAATTCCATGTGTCCAAAGAACTCTCACAAACTTTCTGTTACTAGCAAAGTCTTCACTATCCTAGTTTCAAATATTTACATCCTTCGTAACTCCTGGATACATCTCCTTTATCTCATCCATGTAAATGCCATCCTAGTTCAGGCCCTCTTTGCCTCTTGACTTGACAATTGTAATAGATTCCTGTTGGTCTCCCTGCTTCAAATCTCCTCACTTTGTAATCAGTCCTCCAAACAATTGCCAGAATGATTTTCCTAAAGTATAGCTCTAAGCATAAACACACACACACGCGCACACACACACACACACACAATCCTTATTACCTCTAGGGTCAAATACAAATTCATCGAGCATTCAAAGATCTTCCAAATCTGACCTCTTACCTCATGTCTAGTTTTCCTGTGTTTCATTTCTCTCTGTGTACTGTATGGTCCAGTCATATTGGCCAACTGGCTGTCCTTTACACATAATCTCTCTTCTCTGAGCCTTTGCCTGGCATGTGGAATATTTCATGCCTGGAATTTTCTTCTTCCTTATCTTTACCTCTTTGAAGCCCCATTTTCATTCAAGTCTCAATTCAAATGTTGTCTCCTGCAGAGTCATTCCTGATTCTCTCAGTTTCTGTGTCATCTTCTCAGAGAATTCTCTGTACCTACTTAAATGCATTTATACATACCTCTATGCCTCTCCTCCACACACCTCCTTTAGAGTAAGCTCCTTTATGGCAAGGACTTTTTCATTTTTGTCTTTGTATTCTAATACTTAGTTCAGTATATAATAGATAAGAAATATAAAAAATACTTATTGATTTATAAATAATGCTAGTTGTACTTGTTTCATCATGATAAAAAGACTGTAGATCAGATTATTAACTTCTTTTCATTACACATATGTAGGTATGTATGTGTGTATGTACACACACATACATACACGGTATATGCACACACATATATACGGGTGCACACATTCTTACATATAAATAAAAATGTTTATGTATGTATACACATATTTTTACATATAAACACATATTAAAAACTTGTAGGTAGATGTTACCTATATATATTATAGAAGACAAGGACTTAAGAGAATCATCATGTAATAGAATGATCTTTAAGTCATCCTAAACAATGGATCAACATTAATTCCTTGCAAAGAAGCCAGGATTTTGTCTATCTAAAGGGCCCAACTCATATGCCATCTTTACATAAAACCGTCCCTGATCATCCTCCTTTCCACCAGATAAAAGTTATTTTTCTTTACATTTCTCATTTCATTTTGCAAATCTTTCACTCTATTTTGCATCGTACACACCTGTGAATGTGCCTTTCTTCATCTATAAGATTCTAAGGTCCTTGAGAGAAGTATGTCTTTATATGACTGGTGCTTAGCATAACATTTCCTAAAAGGTAATGGGGCAATGTGGTTTAGTGGAGAGTCTTGCAGGGGTCAAATTCTATCTCAAACATGTATTAGCTTTTTGACTCCAGGAAAGTCAGGATTGACCTGAACCTTAATATCCTCATCTAATAACAGTACCCCCCTCATAAGACTGTCAAAGATAAAACATGTAAAAGTACTTTGCAAATCTTAAGGTCCAATAAAAATGTTTCCTATTATTACTGAGAACAAATACAGTTAAAATTTATATAGGGCTAGGTGCCATCCACTGTGCTAAATGCTTTATAACTATCCCTTCATTTGATCTTGACAACAGCTTCGGGAGGTAGGTGCTCATATTATCCGCATTTTACAGAAGAGGCACCTATTACATATTTGTTGAATGAATCTTGTTTTCATATGATTTCTAATGTAGTCATACTACACTTGTGGGTACACAGAAACAATTTCCAGTACCCTTGAGATCATCACTTAGATCCAGCATTAACCATTAGCCCTTTCCTATTGGGTCGCTTCCCAAATTTGAGGTTCCTGGTTGGCCCTAATTGCCACATAGATGGAAGCAATAGCATTCATAGAAAATTCTTTTATTTCTCTGAAGAGAGCACCATATAGTTGAGCTGAACAAAACAATTTTGACATCTTTCTTATGTCAAAAAGGGGAGGGTATTAGTCACTCTGCCTTCATGAATGACCAATTTTCTGTCACAGCTGTTTGGTAGCTAAATTGGAATGCAGAGCAGAGGCTTTCAGACCCCTGTAATGAAAGAAGTTGCTGTTTTCAGTACTATTCGTTTCTTGGAGTGTTGTTCCTTTATTTAATGAGCAACTAGGCTAGAGATCCTGGGAACATAGTGATAGAAACATAGATTGGAGCTAGCAGGTACCTTAGAGGTAATCAAGTTCCACTCTTACATTTAACAGAGAAATTTAGGGTAAGAGAAGAGAACAGACATGCCCCAAGTCACACAAGTATAAACTGGTAGAGCCATGAGTCAAACTGAGATTCCTCAGCATGAGATCCAGTCTTCTTCCTACACACCACACACATCGTGAATAACTTCTGCTTTCTCACTGCAAAGTGAAGCAATACCAACTTTATCACTTAACTTAGGGGAAGTGGCTGTTTCATCTTACATAAACTTCGATCTGGCCTCTTCAGAGCTGACTTGGAAGCTGGAGATGGTGTTTTCAGTAGGCTACATGCCTAGTGCCTGCTAGGAAATGAATATATTCCAAGCAATCTGGCACCGTGGACAGAATGATGGACTGAATGGATGGAAGAAAGGTTTGAACTCTGCCTTACCATCAACATGAGAATGATTATGTCACTCCATCTCTCTAAGACTCGGTTTTTACTATCTAGGCAGCAGAGAAGGAGAAAATTAGAACATGGAGGAGGGAGAAGAGTTTTCTTTTCTTAAAGGAAAGCAACTTTTGAGGGGTTAACAATCTTCTTTAATCACAGAGATAATACAAGAAGAGAAATAAAGACCAATAGACAGGGCTTCTAACTGTCTGATCATAAGTAAATACATACAACACAGATCAATAGACAGATCCAACTGTCTGACAGTTACATACATACATAGTTACCAGAGAGAGAAGCACCAACATATAGGTTTTCAGAATGGGAGAAGGGTGTTCCTTAATGGCTACTCAGTCTCATCTGGCACAGGAACCTTCTTCCAAAAAGTAAGCCCCCAAAGCAAAACCTCACCTCAGAGTACATATATACTTTTCAGAGCCAAAGGGCATCACAACCTTCCTGACCAGTGCCTCATTAATATAAGGTATGAGTCTTGCTACAAAACAAGCCGCCCCTAATCAAACTTCCCTCAGTGGGTTCCACCGGAGGCCAATTAATAGTCAGGGAAGATCTTTAACTCTTATTACAACAGGATATCAATAAATCATTCTTTTTTAGCCAACCTGCTGCTTAATGAAAAAGAAATTTCTTTGGTAAAAGATAGGAGTGAAAAGTGAAACTAGTATGCTGCTAACCCCATTTTTCATTCTTTTCCCCATGATTCCAATTGCACTCAACCTTTATAAGGTCCTCCCATATACGAGAATCTGTACTAAGTGCTCAGAACGCAGAGAGAAACTTCAAATGAAATTTGAAATAAGAATATTCGGGTTTGAATCCCAGGTCTGACCCTTTTTAGCTATCTGTACTTAAAAAAAGTCACTTCCCTTGAGCCTGATTTCTCACCTGCAAAATGGTATTTGACTTCAAATCTTCTCATGTTTATGAAGTCCTGCTCCTTCAGCTCAGGAATGAGAAAAAAAAGAATTCCTAACACTGCGGATCTTGTATTCTATTGAAGGGATATATGGTGACGGGGAGAGGGCTTAAGGGGGCAAGACACACACACGCACACACACACACACACACACACACACACACACACACACACACACCAGAGACACAGAGAGAGAGAGAGAGAGAGAGAGAGAGAGAGAGAGAATAAGAAAAATAAAAGAGAATGAAAAAAGCCTGAAAGATTCTGCAAGAAAAACATAAGCAAGTGGTACATTCTAAGCATGAGAGATTTCTTGTGGGAAGGTTGCTAACTGGATGTAGAATGCCAAGATCAGACAGTAGCTAACAGTATACATTTACCAGGTCATACAGCATGCAAAGTGATATAAAACAGGTCTGGAAAGGTGAGTCTGATACAAATTTTAATAATAACTGAAGACAAATACTAACATTATCCATCTTTTCATTAATTTTTTTGTAGTTTTCAATATTCACTTCCATAAGTAACACTGTCTTAAATTGTAAATTTTAAAGTTCTATAAAATTGTGTTTTGTGGTAGATGATGCATATATATATATATATATATATATATATATATGTGTGTGTGTGTGTGTGTGTATGTATGTATGTGTGTATGTACGTATATATTTCTGTACACATTTGTATATATACTTTTGTATATGTATGTACATGTGTATATACACACATTAAATTCTAGAAACATTAAATGATAAAAGGATGAGAAAAGGGAGAAGTATTTTATCCTCCAGGCAGTATTGTACTGTATACCAAAGGGATGGATTTTACCCAGTGTTTAAAAGCATTTAAAACAACACCACCAGGACACAGCCAGTCCTGCAGTGACTGCAGAGGAGTCTCTTTGATGGGAGATTTTATGAAGTTAATGTAGCAGAGAGATCTTAAGAAGCTTCCAACATGTGGACAGCAGTATGCCGAACGGCCAAACTGTTCCAGTTGCAGCAATGTTGGCTACTGGAAGTATTTATCAAGCATTCATTTGTTTAACTTGGGATCCTGCTGCTTTCACACACTATCCGCATGTTGCCACGGACCAAGGCAACATTCTATATCTTCCTTTTAAAAAGAATCCAACCATATCATGTTTTCCTTCTTCAGAAAGTTTCAATGGGCCTTTTTCAAGTCTCCAACAGAACCAGACCATCTCTTTTTGCTTCCCAGATGGTGATGTTCTCCTCTTTCCCTGTCTATAGTGAGTGAATGATGATTAAATTATATTTCAGGAAACCAAATCTAGAAATAGAACTTTACTTAGGCTGTCAGAACTGGAAGATTCCTAGAACATATACTATTGAATATTGGTGCTGGAAGGGACTTTAGAGCACAGTACATAAAATACGAGAGTTTGGAAGAATCTTAGAGATTATGCAGCACAACCCTCTCCTTTCATAGTGCAGAAAAATAATGGAGACAATGGTCATCATAATGACAGTAACATTTCTATGGTGCCTGTTATGTGCCAGGCACCATATGAAGTGCTTTATGACTCTTATCTCATTTGATCCTCACAACAACTCTGGGAGGTAAGTGCTTTAATTACCTCCAATTGGCAACTGAGGAAACTGAGGCAGAGGTTGAGTGATTTGTACAAGGTCATACAACAAGTAGATATCTAAGGCCAGATTCGAGCTTAGGTCTTCCTGACTCCAGGCCCAGCAATTTATATATTGTGACAACTAAAAAGTTTTGCAAGGTGTCATGAAGCTAGCAATACTTCAGTAGTAAGTTCTCAGAATATTGTTCCTACTCATAGTCTGGATTTAATAATCATGGATCCTCTTTTTGCCATCTTGGGCTCCCCCCAAAACAAACCATGTGGTTTTATACTCAGAGTTACTCAGCTTAGTATTAGGAATGTCATACAAGGAGATAGATAAAATACAAAGTCCTCCATTAAATATTAGAGCCCTTCACAGGAGGATTCTGGCATCTTTTTCCATGATTACAGATTATTCTCCCTCCTACCTCAGTGTTTCATCCAAATTGGTCTACTGGCTGATCTCGGCGTGACCAGTCTGTGGGTGGCATCCTCTTTTGTTTCATAGCCACTTCTTAGCACAAACCTAGCCTGCTTTGAGTATCCTTTCAAGTGCCACCTGCTTTGAGTCCTTTCCTCATTCTCTCAGTTTATTGGTCTCCCCCAAATGCCCAGCTCCTATAATCACTCTGTACTTTTTTCGTGTCTATTTTTATAATGGGGAGAATCAAAGGAAATCTCTGATCTTCTGGACAGTGGAACTTCTTTCTGAGTTGGTCATGTGTGTTCTGTTTCCATGGGACTGGGCATGCTAAAGAACATGTGAGATCTGTCATGGATATGTACATATGTGTGTATATATACATATATATATAGAGAGAGAGAGAGATAGAGAAAGAGTGAGTGAGAGAGAGAGAGAGAGAGAGGGAGCTTGGATAAACTCCATTCCCTCTTGGTGAGCTGAAATTCTTTGGAGATCATGTAGATGTATCAGTTCCCCTTAGACTTCCACAAGAGGAGTAGGAGGGTTTCTCTTTCTCTCCACTTCCCTCCCTTCCAATCCCCAATAGCTATAATGCCTGTATACATACATGGTAGCAAGAACATGGATTTGTCTAGGTGGGGTTTAGACTGAATATCAAGTCTCTGATCTCTTTTTTCAGAACTATATTTCTTTCATTGAGCACAGGTGAACACATGACAGTTTTGAGAAGAGTTTCTAACCTTGTTGGCAAAATTGCAAATTAGAAAAATCAAGCATTTCTCAGTCTAGGTACGATTTGACCCAGCAAATAGTTGAAGAAGTAGGAGATCATTATCAGGAAGATTCTGTAGCTGAATAGCAAAAGCCATGTCTAGTCACAAAGATAATGTGGACATATGAGTTGCACGGACATTGCACTTTAGATTGGATCTGTCATCCTTAAGCCTTCCTTCTGTTAGATGTAGTATGTCCCCAAAGAAAAGCCTGCTAGAGGCTGAGCCTGACATTTTCCATGTACTCCAAAGTAAACACTTTCCACTTGTATGAGCACAGTGCATCTTCTATCTACTTCTGTCAGCTCAATATCCCAACTGAATATGAAGAACCTGCAGGGCAAAGAAGAGCAACTTGTCCCTTTGACTTCAAAGCTCCTGTCTCCTGCTGTGTCTGTCCTTTGAAGGTTGAGGAGTGATGTCCTTCACTCAATGCTGAACGTTTTTATACCTACTCATACCCATCACATCCCAGTGACCTTGAATACCTGTGGATTATCACCCAAACTCTACTCCACACCCTTTACCAACTGATTCCTAATTCCCATCCCCCTCAAACTTCCCATCTCAAAATTTTATCCTAGAACCACGGAACTCTTCCACCATACCTTCTGGAATGCTTGTTTCACAGACAACAAACTTTTGCTTCATCTTAAATCTTTTCATCTCCCACACTACTTCCATCTCTTACTGAAACCTGGCTTCCTCCACTGACACAACCTCCCTGGCCACCCTTTCCACTACTGGCTGCACTTTCTCTCATTCTCTTTGACTCATTAGTCAAGATAAGACAATCGGAATACTCTTTCTTTCCCATCACTACTTCCAAGTGTTCTCCCTTCCACCATCACTCTGTAAACTCTCTTCCTGAGGTTAACCCTAATCACATCTAGACAACCAAAATCCTGGTAGCTGTAGTCTGCAGACCTAAGAGAGGTCACTCTCTTTCCTTTTTCAGTGCCTGGCTTAGAATTTTGCTTTCTCTCCAACCTCTGTCCTTGCTCTAAGGGACTTCAGCACACATATTGGTTCTCCCTAAAATACTCTAACAACTCAGTTCCTCAATCTACTCACTTGTCATGAGCTACTCCTTCACCCAACCTCAGCCACACACAAAGATGATCACAGTCTTTATCTTGCTTTCACCCACAAATGCACCACCATTTTCAAGAATTCTGAAATCTCATTTTCTATCTGTAATCTGTTGACTTTTCACTTCTCCCTTTCCGTTCCCTTATACAAGACTACTCTTCATCTCTACCATGACCTCCAATCTTTGACTCATCAGTTTTCTCTCAGGTCATTTCCCTTGCACTAGCCACTCTGTCATGTCTCCCCATCTTGACTCCTCACTGAATGAATTAAATCTATCTATACTATGCCTCTCTTGAATTGCTAGCCCCTTTTACTATTGATGATTACATTTAACCATGCATTGTCCTTGGATCTCTCCTACCATCATTGTCTTCACCCTTACATAGGTACAGTTGAACTAAGGTAGAAAAAATCACACAACCAATTCTGACTGAGGTACACTAAAAATTATGTTAAATAACCTCAGTTAGGCCCTTACTTCTGCTAGGTATCTTGCTATATACCTCCCTTATCAACTTATTATCTTGCTCTCTACTTGGGCTCTTTCAAATTTTTTCAAATCTTCCATGACTCCCCCTCCTCCCACTTTCTCACCTGAGAAATCTGCCTCATATTTTACAGAAAAAAATTGAGACTATTTTCCCAGAAATCCTCTTCTTTCCTCTCTATCTCCTATCACTCAGATGTCTTCTGCACTTTTTCCTTCCTCTATCTCACATGATGAGGTAGCTCTACTCCTAACCAAGGTTAATCCTGTACCTGCTCAAGTGATCCCATTTCATCCCAAATTACCCCCTCTTGTCATTTCCATTCTTGCATTTATTTTCAATCTTTTCCCCTCTATTGGGGCATTCCCTACTACCTACAAACATGCCCGTGTCACAACTATCCTCAAGAAAAACCTTTCATTTGTTCCTTCTACCTCTGCTATCATCCTATCTCTTCTGCACTTTGTAGCTAAATTCCTAGAAAAGGCCATCTATAATAGATGCCTCCACTTCCTCTCCTCTCACTCTCTTCTTAACCCCTTATAATCTGATTTCTGTCTTTATCATTCCACCAAAACTGCTTTTTCCAAAGTTGCTGATGATCTCTTGGCTGCCAGATGCAATGACCCTTTCTGAGGCCTCATTCTCCTTGACCTCTCTGCAGATTTTGATGATATTACTCATTCTCTCTTCCTTCATACACTCTTTCTCTCAGTTTTTAAGTCACCACTCTCTTTTCGTTGTATTCCTATCTGACTGCTCCTTCTGTCTCTTGCTGGATCCTACTCTAGATGACATCCTCTAGCCATAAGTGTCCCTCAGGGTTCTGTTTTTAGCCCTATTCCTTTTTCCCTTTATATTGTTGCATTTGGTGGTTACATTAGTTACCTTTAATTTAATTACCATTTGTATGCTGATGATTCTCAAATCTACCTATCTTGCCCTAATTGCTGTTGACCTGCTATCTTGCATCTCCAAATTCCTTCCAGATATCTCAAACTAGATATCCAGCAGACATCTGCTACTCAGTACATCCAAAACACAGCTCATTTGCCTTTCCCTCTAAACCCTTTCCTCTTCCTACCTTCGCTGTTACTGTAAAAGGCAACCTCATTCTTCCATTACCTCAGACTTGCCACCTAGGAATTTCCCTGCATTCGTCACTATCTCTCACCCCTCATATCCAACTCTCACCAAGGCCCATTGATTTTACCTTTGCAGTACCTCTTAAATATCCCCACTTCTCTTCTCTAACATTGCTACCATTCTAGTGGAGGACCTTATTATTGTATGCCTCCCTCATTGTTGGTGGATCTGCCTGCCTTAAGTCTCTTCCTAATGCAAGTCATCCTCTGTTCACTAAACAACTAAAGTGATTTTTCTAAAAACACAGGTCCAATCATGTCATGTAAACCCTTATTCAATAAACTCCAGTTCATTTTACAGAAGAAGAAATTCATTCAAACAGGGTTAACTTACTTGCTAGTCATACAGGTAGTAAGTATCTGATGTCACATTTGAACTCAGATCTTTCTAATTCCAGGCCCTATCTATTAGCTATCCCTAGGCATTCTATGGGATTACACAGGTAATGAATGGTAAAGCCCAGATTCAAACCTTCATATTCATATTCCAAACCTAACACTCTTTCCCACTATACCAATTTGTTTCCATACTTCTACCCATCGGAAAGAGACTGAAAGAAGCCTAATCTCTCTTCTACATGCAAATTATGTGAGTTCTTATTGATACATTATCATTTTAACAAATAGAATTTCTTACCTGTATCAAATGTTAAACCTTAGCAATATTGCTTCCAGTCCAATTCCTTCATTCAGTAGATGCCCATTAAGAACAAGTGACTTGTTCAAATTCACCCAGCAATTTTGAGACAATGATCTGCACTGTTAGTCTAGTGTTCTTTCCACTGTATCATTAGCCAGACACCCTGAAGTCACTTTTCATTTTTTATGACAATATGGTTTGTCTAGCCAACTAAGGTGTAAGGTCCCTGACAATAAAGAACCATATTCCATTGCCCTTTGTATCCCCTACAGTACCTTTCACATAGCAGGCATTTTCTAAATATTGATAGTTGTAAGGTAGGGTACATGAAAGAAAACACTGTGAAGAGTCTGTAAACTAGAGATGTTTGACCTGAAGAAGACTTATGTGATATATGACTGCAAACTTTAAACATCTGAAAGGCTGTTATAGACTCAGCCAGGCATTTAAAGCCCTCTACATTCTGGTTCCTGCTTACCTTTCCCAAAATTATTTTGTAGTATTCCCCTTCATGCCCTCAATATCCCAGTTAAACTAATTTACTGACTTTAAACCCAAACTCTGTATGTAGTTCATTTCCCATCATCGTATATTTTGTACAGACTGGTCCCCCCTCATGAAGTGCTCTCCCTTCTCATTCCACACTTAGAATTCTTAACTTCCTTCAAGGCTCCCCTCAGGTGTCAGTTTAAATGTAAAACATTTTTGATATCCCAAGTTGCTAGACCTTTCTCCTCAAATTACTTATCATTTCTTTGTTTATTTACGTATTTATATTTTGTTTCTCCTCAGTAGAATTCAAAGACCTCCAGGGTGACTTTTTCTCATTTTGTTTCTGAATCCTCAGGACCTAAAAATAGCTTTTACATAGTAGGTGCTTGATAAATGTCTTTTGAATTGTATCCAGTCTAAACAGTGATTTGTCTTTGGTTCTTGAGGTAAGGTTTGGGATTAACAGAATGAAGTTAAAAAGGAAAAATTTTAAGTTGGTATAAGGATAAAACCTTTCTAATAGCTAAAACTCTCCTATTAATTGTGGGATGGGGCTAAACAAATTATAGCAGTGGAATATTACAGAATGGAAAAAATTAACAATGACTATAGAAGCTTGACCTTGGAAAAAATTTGAGAATAAGAACTTCCCAAAAAACATTTCTTTGGAGAGTTGTAGGATTTTGGATGTAGAGCACTGCTCCTCATTCACAAAGCTCAAAGCATTTCCAGTCTGCTCCCATGCCTGCAAAACTCTATCTCCACAAGTTAGCTTTCCTAGAGATCTCAGTCTCATTTTCTTCCAAAAGTCTTACTTACCTCTTTAATCTTATAGTGCCTTCACTCTGCTATTACGCCCAATTTATCACTTATATGTGATGTTTGTACTTAAGAATTTCTCTCCCCAGTACAATAGCAGGGATTTTTGTTTGTTTGCTTGCATGGTTTTATTTATTTTTATATTTTGCCTTTCTTTGTATCCCCCGTGCTTAACAACTGTGCTAAGCCTGGCATAAAGTAAGCCCTTAATAAATGTTAATTGACTGACTGATATCACATTTGCTTGTGCTGATTTTTTTTTTCTTTTTAAATCTTTCTTACCAGAAAATTCTCATTGTGGGGATGGAATAGGGATATATTTTAAAGTAAATTCAATTTTAAAAGAAAATACATCAATTTAAACATAAAGTAAGCTCTCTAAAGATGAAATGGGTTCCCCCACAACATTAGCAATGTCAAGACAAAAGCAATGAAATCACTTGTCTAGGGTCATTGAGGTAATAAGCGGAACTGGGATTTGAACACAGGTCTTCTGGCTAATTCTAATACTAATCTTACTTATTTGATTCCTTGAAAGGAACATAGTGTTTTCCCTTGGAGATCAATAACATAAAGTACATTGAATGAAATGACTAAAAAATTATTTTCTCCTGTTTATTCTTACATACAGCTGAGAGCCTGGAAGGATTTAATGAATTTTCAGTAAAAAATTCAGGTATTTTCCTTAGTGTCTGCCTCTTTTGGCCTATACTTGCTTACTTTCACCTCAGATGTAAGCTGAGACCTGAGTCTACCATCGCAGCTTTCTTCCCTGTGTTCCCCAGTCTCTTCCTTATGTTTTAGAGACCATCCCAACTCCCTAATGGCGTGAAAAGCCATTTCACATAAACATATTTAAAAGCTATGGAGCCAAACTATTAAGCTTGTCTGAGATAGAACCAGTAAGCACTCCAGCCTCTCAGCCCTGCCTGTAATTAGGAAGGGAATGGTTGAGAGAAATCCAAAACCTTGCAAGAAAATCCGCTTTCCCCTAGAAAACTTATTTGCAAATGGTACAGTACTCCTGCCTTTTTTCCACTTTGTAAGTTCACAGCATCTGCTATTTCAATACAGCAGCACATATGGTAGCATCATTTTGCAAAGCAACATAGCAGAAGATGAAGAAACCATTACCAGTTCTGCTCTCATGCTGGGGGAGCAAGGAAGGGGGAGAAAAATTGTAATGTTGAGTCTCTACAGAATGCAATGATGGGGGGTGGGAGGGGAGGTGGAAAAGAGTTATCACCTGGCTGAGAAAGGTCAGTGAGAACCAACTTTAAAACTTCTCCAATTTCCCTACTTCCCAACCCATGCTCCAAAATCACATCCATCAGAGAGCAGCTGGGACCCTAGTGACCTATTCATATAGTGTTATTAGAAAAGACTTTTTTTATAATGGATGAAGTCTTTATAATTGTTTTACATATGCCTGTTTTTAAAATATGAAAAAAACTGCTACATTCCAGGCAGGCACCTCGTCTCTCTCCCCTGACAGCACCTTCCCTGTATGTTCTAGAACTTTCTCCAGATGACTTTTTTAAATGAAGCAAATGATGGCAACTGCAGGGGAGAAGATCGTTTCAAAGTCTAATAAATGTTGCCATTAGAAAGTCTTTCCTGTTCCCCAGCTTAAATTTTCTTCTAATTTAATGCTGTTAACTCCTGCTTAAAACATTTCAATGCCTAAAATGATATTTTTCCCCCCTGTGAAGCTGCTTGATTTCTAAGTAAATTCCTCAGATCTGGACCTGTCATCATGTAGCTGAAGAAATTGAGCCAGTTCATGTTGTCAGAGAACCTGATGGGATTTGGGAGGGTCTGGGCCCTGAAGAGGAAGAGTCAATGGTCAATGAAATATAGGAGCCTATAGACCATAACACTACCCATAACCAGCATTTTTTAATATAATGTTAAGTCTATTTGTCCTTGAAGTACCACAGTGGTTAGGACATTCCCCACCTCCCAAATGCCTTTTGACTGATTTCTGATTTTGTATATACTGATACATACACGGGTTGGTTCCTCCAATAGTTTTAGTACCTTCACGAGAGGGACTCTTTTCTTACTGTCTTTATATCCAGGGGTGGAGAACCTGTGGCTTCAAGTCTACATATGACCCTCCAGGTCCTCAAGTGCAGCCCTTAGACAGAATCCAAACTTTGAAGAACACAACATGACCTTAAGGTAGTAGGCTCCCTCCTTCCCTGTTAGACTTTGGCAGTGTCTAGCATACAGCAGGTGATTAATAAATGTTTGTTGCTTACCTGCTTAAGAGACACGTATAAACTTGAAATATCTTGCATGGTAGAAAGGGTATTGGTTTAGAGTGGGAAGGTGTAAATCCAAGTCCCCCCTCTGACATTTTCTACATGTTACCTTGGGCACATCATGAAACCTTTTTAAGTTAGGTGGTTAGGTAGGACAGTGGATAGAGCACTGGATCTGCAGTCAGAAAGACTTGAGGTTTTGTTTGACGTCTTATTTGATGTGTGACCCTGTACAAGACACTTAACCTCTGTCTTCCTTTCCTCATCTGTAAAATGGGGTTAATAATAGTACGAACCTTGTAGCATTGTTGTATGGATCAAATTGGATGATACATATATATATAGAGAGAGAGCTTTGTAAACCTTGAAGAGGTTTAATGCTATAAATATAAAGGTTATAAATGCTAGCTATCATCATCATCATTGTGCCTTAATACCTTCACCAAAAAATAAGTGGTCTAAATCAGATAGCCACCGAAGCTCCTTTAGCTCTGGACATGAGCCCTCTTCAGGTACATATAAACTCTGAGATGGTGAGTTTTTTTTTCCTTCTGAGAACCTCATTTTTTCATATCTTGAAATAAAGTGAATGAATAGGCAGCTTCTAAGGTCTTGTGTACCAATGTCTAAATCCTATTATCCTGTAAGTAAAGATTTCAGGAATCTCAGTCCCTTGAGTGAAGTATTTCTTTAAGACCTAAATATCTGTTTCCTGAAAGATATTTGCTTAATGTGGGAGATAAGACAATGTATAGCCTCTATGCTAAAGGAGTTTACAAAAATAAATGGAAAAACATCTCCCTAGCCTTGATTTCTTCCTCTTAAAAATATAAGAGTTTGATTAGATGATCTCTAATGCAAATGTCACAAAGTCTTCCTTGACTGCTTCATCAAGAGCTAAGAAATCTCTCCCTCCTTGATCCATACCTGGGATTCTCTATCCTTTCTCCTCCTGCTTCTGCCTTCCCTCCCATCTTCTGCAAGCAGCAGTTACCACCAATCACCAGCACCACTACTCCCAGCTGCTAGTGCCATCGCTCTGAGATTGCCTCCTATTTTCACGGAATGTTATTTTATATGTACATAGGTATTTAAATCTTGTCTCTTCCATTAGAATGTGAGCTCCCAAAGGGATGGGGGGAGAGCAGGGGCCATGTTTTTGCCTTTCTGTGTATCCTCAGCACTTTGCACAATGCTTGGGACAGGTTAATACTTATTAAATGCTCCCTGGGTTGACTGACCATCTCTGTCCCAGTGCAAGCTTGGTGTCTTATGTTGATACTTTTGTCCTAGTAACTAGAAGCCTAAAACATTTTTGGTTCATGCAAATTTTACTTAATTAGCATGAAAGGAAATGTTCTTAATGATAAAATATCTGTTTTTTATATTAAATACAATATATTTTATATTTACTTCCCTATGACCAATGACAGACTATTTTTCCTGAGTTTCAGTTTCCCCATCTATAAAATAAAGATAATAAAATGTGCAGTATCTGCCTCACATATTGATAATGTTTTCTGTATTTTAATATGCTAAATAAATGTGAAGTATTACCATTGTTATGAGTAAATTATTCATTCATTCCAAGAACATAGAGACACTGTCATTAACCACCACTTCCCAGTACACACCCTTTGCTCCAATCAAACTGGTCTAAACACTGTCCTCTAAACCAGAGGGTTTTAACATGGGGTCCATGATTTTTTTAATATTTTGATAAATTTCAGTATAATTGGTTCCCTTGTTGACCCTACGTGTTTTACCTTACACATTTAAAAACATTCTTAGAAAGAGTCTATGGACCAGATTGCTAAATGTCTCTCTCTCTCTCTCTCTCTCTCTCTCTCTCTCTCTCTCTCTCTCTCTCTCACACACACACACACACACACACGCATACACACACAGAGCTTAGAACTCCTGTGCTACACACAAAATCCTCATTTCCACTTTTAAAGCTTTGTTCCTGACCCACCATATGAAAAGTCTTCCTTCTTCCCTCCACCCACACAAAGCCTGCTCATTTTCCTCAGCTACTAAAATGTTAGCTTCTAGAGGACAGGGACCTTCTCATTTTTCTGTTGCCATCTTCAGTGCCTACCTCCGTGCCTGGTCTAAAATGAGTGTTTAATAAATAACTGCTTGGTTGATGGCTTGATTGGATAACTTTTTTATCTAGTTGCTGTCCTTTTTCATCAATAGCTAATTTTAAATATATTGCAATGGTACTGTTGTAATTATACGCCATGTTTTTATCATTCTTATTCTTTCTTCTATATGGATGTTGATTTTAATCTTGGTTCAGAAGTCCAGACTACATAGACAGCTGTTTTGGAAGTGACTCCTACATTTGTTCTAGTCATAATTTTTCTAAGAAATTTTTCTTCCTTCCTTCTTCCCTTTCTTCCTTTCTTTTTTCCCTTCCTTCCTTCCTTCTTTCTCTTCTTTTCCTTCTTTTAATTTTTGTTCTTGTCATGTGAGTTAACTCTTATTTGCTTCTTAAAAAAACCTACTGATCATGACATCAGGCTTCTGGGTAGCCTATGAAGCTTTAGCCACTCTCATTTCATAATCTTGAGTCACTTTCCAACTTTTTATTTTGTTTATTTTGACTATCCTCCTCTAAGTCCACTCTTTGCACTGAAGTCACCAAGTACTAAATCATATGCTAATTTCATTGGGAAGATCTTCACAGAACTTTTCTACAGCTAAATTCTCTATATCTGAAAGCACACATCTGTCATTACCTTTATGTTCACCATATGAACACTCCACTTCATGCACCACCATTTATGAGCATACTACAAAAAGAGATGTCCAAGTGACATGAAATAATGTTTCCTCTTTTTCTCTGAATGTAAGGTAAAGTCAATCCTGAGAATCTGTGACCTATCCTGTGGGTTTCTGATTGGTTAGAATTCACCATGTATAACCCTATATATGTGTGTGTGTGTGTGTATGTGTGTGTGTGTACGTATACATACATACCTGCAATAATACTTTTCCCCAGACATCTTCACACCCTTCCAATGAACATAAATCCTACTTTCCACCTTATCCTCTAAGAATAGATAGGAAATCAAGCTATCCATTCCTAGAAAGGATAATATTAATCAATTGATCAATGATTTCATTTGCCATAAATATAACTTTCTTGACCAAAATGCCCTTCCTTGTTCACCACTTCCCGATATGTGTTGTCTTCCTCTGTTAGAATATAAGCTCCTTGAGGGAAAGAGTTGTTCTGCTTTTGGTGTAACCCTAGGTCTTAGAATAGCACCTGGCATACAGTAATTGCATAATAATTGCTTTTTAAAGATTATTTATCTTTCAATTTAGATATAACTTTCCTTCAAATTTATTTACAATAAAAATAATACTGATGGATATTATTTCATCTAGTAGTATGTCAGCAAATTGTCATTAGACAAGAATCTCATATTTAGAGTATGCCTGTTGTGAGTGTTTAGAGACCATCTAAAAACTGTGATTCTTAGAACCACTGCCCCCCTTTTCTTAGTTCTGACTCATCATTGCAGTAGCAGATTTGAGCCAAATAAACTGAAAACCATTTGGTTTTTGTTTTCTTTTTCCTTATATCGCCATGACGAAAGAATTCATCACCTATTATCTAGTTTACTATACATGAACCTCCTTGAGCTTAGCTAGACTGGTCCTCAGAAAGTAGACAGATGCTGGGACAATTACCTACATATTTCTGGAATTGTAGGCTCTGTCAAACAGTTTCTCCTATGTTATGATACGGTTTTAGAACCTAAGGTCACCTCCATGCCGGAAGAGGGCATTAGAGTAGGACTTTGGTGGAGGGAATCTCTCAGGGAAGCTGCTGCTTCTTCCCTTTTTTTTCTAAATGTACAAGGTCCTGATCCTCCTAGACTATTCCTGTCCTGCTGTGGAATCAAAAGCTTCTAATTTAGCATTACCTTACATTTCATTAGAAGAAGAGTCCTTCCTTCTTTCTAGGATTGGGTGGAGAGGGAAGAGGCAGAAAAGTAGAACATCTTTTGCTAACTAATTTTACTTAAATTGAAAATGTAATTTTTTTTTACTCTGGAAAACTAAAAAACAAAAATCTGAGAGATTTCTTCTTTTTTTGTTTCTCTCTCTGATTTTTCTCCCAAAAATCCAAAGGCTCATTTGTTTGTGTTTTTCTCCCTATGTGTTTGGCTGGGCTGCGACTATTTTGAAAAGAAATGCTGGCCCATGAAGGGTTTAGACTCCGATGACCTCTACAGTCCCCCGAGCACTAAGATTCTGCAATTCTACAATTCTCTGTGGTTGGGAGAATAAAGAGTTGGCTGGGGCTTCTCAGAACTTTAACTCTCTTGGGGCCATCTGGGCTTTGCTCCAGACCGGGTCAACATTACAGGACAACAAATGGGCACCAAATGGAAAACACAGCTACTAGTCCTTCAATGGAACACTGACATGGGGAGCAAACCAACACTCCAGGCTTTGGACTTTTCTGTCAGACACTCCCCCTCCAATAGGATGTGAAAAAGTCAGAGGCAGATGTCATTTCTTCTTGGAGCCCACCATGGGTGATTCCCACTTGAACTGAGGCTCGGATTAAGGCTTCATCATTATAGTTAAGATTTATAGAGGTTTTAAGATGCCAAAACTCTTCACATATATTTTCTCATTTGATTCTCTTAATAATAAGGTACTGCTTACACGTTAAACAGGAGGCAGGCATGGGGTTCAAAGAGTAAAATTAGGACATCCCCAGAAATGAATGGGAGACTGGGGTGGGATGGTGGGGCAGCAAGAGAAATTGAATAGGAACGCTGTGGTACTTGATTACAAGTGAGTCAGGCAGAGAGGGGACATCCTATAGTCATTAGGGTTGAATGCCAAAAATGCCTGCACATTTTGAAGAAGAGACTGTTCTGATATTCCCTCCACACACACAATAGTTAAAACCATTCAGGCACAAATCTTCCTAAGTCCAACTGGAAGAATAAATTCCCATTCTTAGTTCCCCAATCTTCATGCCTTAAAGAAGGACGCCCTTTGCCATTCTTTTTCTGACGCCAAAACTCATCCTCTCCTCAGTAGGAAGAGATTGATGGATTCCAGATTTTCTCCTGCATGTGGATGGAGATGGTATGCCGAGATGGAAGAAGATGCCTATGGGTGAGAAAGGGTGCCAAGAATCTACTGCCATCCAGGACCTACTAAGTATGGTCTCAATAGTGAACAGGTATCAACAATAATCAGTTAAAATCAGTCAACATTTTTCTTACATTCCTACTCTTCCTTGCATCTTAACCCTTTCAACTGCCTCCAACTTTCCTTGTTATCCCTTCTACTGACAAAGTTACCAAGGATTGTATTGCTTGCTAAATCCTCTAACCTTTTCCCAGGCCACCTGACCTCAGACCTGATTCATCTACTTTGGAGATGAATCAGTAACCCTTGTCTGCCCTCTCCTCTCTACTCTAGTTCAGCTCCTATTTAGAGAACCACTTGTTTCATTCTATTTTACGGAATCATCAGCCTCATCACAAAGGTCATTCAGAGCTCTGACCTTGATTCTCTTCTCTTCTTTTTTTATCTTTTGTATTGGTGATCTCATCAGTTCTCATGGGTTCAACTAGCTCTTTGAAATGACTCTCATGGTTACATAGGTGTGTGTGTGTGTGTGTGTGTGTGTGTGTGTGTGTGTGTCTAAAAGTAGGCATCTCTACAGTAGGAAAGGGGGAGGGAGAGAAATAAAGAAAGTTACATGATAATTTTATTATATATTTAAAAGGAAAAGCAAGTTGAATATTATAAATTTGTAGTTTCATGTGTAACCCTTTTTTTTCCTATTCTACTTTGTTATAGAAATGATTGTTTTATTTCTTAAATTCAGAATAGGAAAAAATAAATATAAGAAGGTATGAAAGAAAGAAAAAGAGAGAAATGAGTCCAAGATATTCAACCTTAATCTTTCTACCAAGTTCTAGTCCCACACCACCGACTATATGTACATCTCCAAGTGGGTATCCCTCAGGAATATCAAACCTTTGTTGTTACCACTTCTGACACTTTGTGACCTCATTTGGGGTTTTCTTGTCAACAATGCTGGAGTAGTTTGCCATTTCCTTTTCCAGTCATATCAAGCTAAATATGTCCAAAATAAAAATCAACATACCCATACAACTCAAACCTACCTAAACTCCACACTTCATTTTTTACTTTTTTTTTGAGAGCTCTACCTTCCTTTCAGTGACCCTGGTTTGAAACGTCAGTCTTTTAGAACTCCTCCCTTTCCCTCATCTGTCATATAGAATTAGATTCCAAATTCAGTTGAGTTTATCTCTGCCACATCCGCCCCCCCTTTCTTTTTACTCACATGGCTGTCCCCTCGTTCAGACCCTCTCCATCCCTTGACTGTATAGCCAGTCTCCTGACTGGACTATTGGCATCTATTCTCTCCTCTCTCTCAATCTATCTTTCACACAGTTGCCAAAATAAGCTTCCTAAAGTAAGAGTGGGGCAAGTTAGCTTCTTTACTTAACAACCCAGAATGGTTCATAAAATACCAGTTTTTCACAGTCTGACTCCAAGCTTCCTATCCAGGTTTTTTCACATTTCTCTCCCTCACACAAGAATTTCCAGCCAAATTGCTCTACTTGCTGTATCCCGAGCTTCCCCTATCTTGTTCCTTTGCTTCTGAAGACTTTTTTTCCTCATGCCTGAATTATGACCTGCTTTCTTACTTTCACCTTTTAGAATACCTTCCTTACTGTGAGATTGAACTCAAGGGCTTCCTTCTCTGGGAAAAAGTTCCTGATTACACCATAGCTGGGTCGTTTTTCAACTTTTTTGTGTGTCATAGATCTCATTGATGGACTAGTGGCATCTGTGAACCCATCTCAGAATAATGTTTCTAAATTCATATGTACATATATACACATGAATACACATATGCATATATATACGTATATGCATAATAAAATTCACAAAATTACAATGGAAAATAAGCATGGTCAAGTGTAGCTATCATAATATTTATACAAACAAAAAAACAAAAAAAAAAGGTTCCCAGACCTGTTAAGGACCTCTGCCAATCTCCTAGTGACATATTCCTTTCCTCAAAGTATCATATAGATATTTATTTTACAATACAAGCTCACTGAAGGCAGGAACTTCAATTTTCTTTTCTGTTTTTGTATTCTAACATCTAGTACAGTGCTTTACAAATTAGAATCCTTAATAGAAGTTTGCTGAATTGGATTCAGTTGAATTGAATACAGCTGGATACCAGATGATCTATAGTGATAAACTCCTTAAACTTTGCTCTAGTGTCTCACATTCTCTACCCTTCCCAACCTCCACAGACTCTACCCTGCCAGTAGAGAACTCTTGTCTGTTTCTTGCCCTAGGGGCAAAATTTCTTAATTCTGCCACAAAAGCTGATGGCAGGGCCCCAGGGAAGAGGTATCCTCTCTCAAGAAGTGAGAGGTCTTTCTGGAGAATCTACTTACTCTACAGTGGGGAATAAATAGAGAGGAATATATGCTCCCTAAGGTCCCTTCTACTTCTAATAGCCTTTGCTTTACAGTAACCTTTCAACTTGAAAATTGCCTTCCACCTCTTGTCATTTTTTCTCTTCCAGCTCTGGTAATTGATGTTATATACAGTAAGGTCCTTTACACATTAAAAGTTTTATGATGTATGACCTTTTATACCGTTTTTTTAAGAAGTTAAGTGTATACCGTAACTGCTTCAAGCAGGAGACAGAAAGCATCACCATTGCCCATCCAACCTGTCTCCAAAGTAAAATAGTACAGGTATTAAAGGTAATGAAGGAGAAGGAGGCACCTTAATGGGGAGACAAGATTTCCCTGACCTTGAGTGAGTAAAGGAGCCAGTGAACAAGAGAGCAGTTACTCCTGCTTCCCTTCACTTAGAAGGCAATAAAGTTAGAAAACTGAATTTCTGAATGCTTTTGTTTTAAGCAAAATCCTTTTTGCAAGATTATGTAAAGAATGTGAATTGAACACTTTTCATTTCCAGTCTCAAGATCAAATACAAATAAGTTAAATTTTGTGTATCTTAGTCTTACTGTAAAAATAGGCAATAGGATATTTATCAGGAAATCTCTTACCTCCTCTAATTAGTAACTTTTAATGGCCTGGGCATCATAAGTTAAGATTGCTCAACTCCTCAAAGATAAAAATGGAAAGTAAGTGTAAGTCCATAAATTCTATCTCTATATGTTCTTTTGAAGCAGCTGAGGAAGAGCAGGTGGGGTAGCTGCTTGAAATGTGTTTGTGGGTAGGTCAGTGCTATGACCAACTGATGTTCTACGCTGCCCATTTGAGCAAAAGATGCTTCATTAGAGGAAATGTTATATGAATGCAGTTTTGGATGTCTCTTTCTGGACCCTTTAAAATCTAAGCTGTGAAACAGCATCTGATACTTTAAGTACAATCTCCACAGCCAACATCATATGAGCTCTGGAACTGCTTTGCAAGGGAGAGGAGGGAGAGAATGTTAAGGAGAAACACAATAGTTAATAATAAATCATTTATGTCACTTGACCTGGAACCTTTAAAATCTGTCTTTTCAGGAAGGGTGGAGCCAGGAAGTAAAAATGAGAAACATCCAAAAGGACCCATCAATAGATGATTTCCATTTTTTCAAAAGCATGGATGGAGACAAAGGTTTCCCCCTTTGTTGAAGAAATATAAAAAATGATAAGTAGAAGGGAGGACCATAAGCCAGGGCTGGGGGACCATCTCACAGTGCCATATGGTCATAACAAGCCAATGGCAACTCCAGTCACATGTCAGAACCTGCCATTTGTCAAATTAACAATGAATAAATAAATTCATAATATACCCTGAGCATCTGCATCCCCATTAGGTCAGTTTCATCTCATTGTTAAGTAAAACTTACTATTCAGAAACATATTCCCAACCTCTTTTCTCACTTATACATATTCATCTTTCTTCTCCCTGATGGATTAATAAGAGCCCATCTGTATGATATGAGACTTTCCCTACCTTCCAGGATTCTCCATTTCAATCAAATTAAACTACTCTCAGACTATACCCTGTTCTCATTTTGTCCTTACCTGTCTCCACACCTTTACTGACATCATCACCCATGCTTAAAGTATGTTACCCCATCCAAACTTGTCACCATGGCCAATTTAGATAGTACTTACTCCATAAAGCCTTTCCTGAGGTTCCTAGGTGAACATAACCTTTATCCCTTCAAATTTCTCAATACTTTAATCAGATCTTGTTTAAATTTATCATATTTCCTCTTGGAACCATAGGTCTTTGCGCAGAAGGGACTCGGAGGTCATCTTGTATAACCCCCTCATTTGACAAATGAGGACCGAAAATCAGAGAAATTAAGTTACTTGTCTAAAATCACACATGTAGTAAATGGCTAAATTGGGATTTGAACTCAGATCCCCTGGTTATAAGTTTAGTAGTGTTCCTATTTGGTTATTGTTTCTCTTGCACCACATTTCTTGCATCAGACCACCCTCCTCTTGTATCATACCTACTAGAGGTGTCATAACATTACAATCATTTGACTGCAAGCTTCTTGAAAAAGAGAAATGATGTATTTTTCCCCTTTTCTGGCCCTAGCTCCAAGAACAAAGCTTTGTTCATAGAAATTGTTAATAAATGTTGCTTGAATTTAATTGAATTCTGCTCAACAATCCATCTTCTAACTTGTACCATGCATAGCTACATCTTGTGATGGCAACTATAGTCATTAATATGCAGCAACAGTCAGGGCTCTTGATTCCCCTTGGCCAGCTGCCCTTGCCTCAGCTTTGCTGACACAAAACTGGGTAATGAGTGAGGAAAAGGGAGTCACATAAGTGAAATGCAGATCTGGCCAGAGCCTGTACAAATTTCTTCCATCACTGGCATTTTGGGGGAATGAAGTTAAGTGGCAGAGCTTATTATTAAAGAGTAAAAAATAAATACCCAGCCACAGTATCCAGACCTTAAAAGACAAGTCTTGGTCAATATATAGGGTCATGGATAGATCTCCTCAGTATGGGAGAGAGGGGATCAGAATACCCAAAGCAGAACCAAAGTTGAAACTTGAGACCTTATCACTCATTTAGTGTCAAAGTGAAGGACGGTCATGAAGGATGCCAAGGCAACAAACCATTCAAAGTAATAATTTTAGAATCACCAAAGACAAGTCAAAGTGTTCATAGTGCTAATCAGGGACTAGACTCTAAACAAGAGGCAACTGCAACATATGATCACCCTACTGACTCAAAGGCTTGCCCATGGACATAAGATTGCCAGAAGGAGCACATCTCAGCCTGTTTTCCTTTTAAGAAAACAATTTATCTCATTCCACTTTTTCCAGTTTCTCCCCATTCATATAAACTTTATGGCAATGAAGGATAAACACATTTTTTTCCTTAAAGATATAGACCTTTTAGAAAACTAAAACTGGACTGGTGTAAAAGTAAAATCAGTTTCATGGATACTTCATCAAAACTACACTAATATTCTGTAAGACAAATACAAAAACAGTCTCCGTGGAAGAGAAAGGAGATGTAGCAGTCCTTGTACAAGATCACCAATTACCTAGGGAATTCATTTAAGGGGCAGATTTCAAATGATTTCTTTAGAGACCCTAAAATGCTGCCCTGTCCAAAATACTGATGGGAAGACATGCACATAATGGAACTTTAAGAATCAATTGAAGGTTTAATCTCCTTTTCTGAAAGGGTATTTAAGCTTTCAGTTCTCCCCATTGGTACTTTGTAAGAGGTCTACCATTGCTGTGTGACAGAAACTTCTGATTTGAAGGGTGAAGTAAAAAGAAGGCAGCAGCTTATGGACCAACCAATGAAATCTCAAGCACTAAGAAGCTCAGAGGGCAGACACCAAAAGCTGGGTCAAGCTTGGTCTCTTGAAGCAGTGAGAACAGTATAGTAGAAAGAGCATGGGACTTGCAGTCAAAAGATTTCGTTAGATTTACCAGATACTTAAACAGATGTAGGCCTCTCTGGGGTTCAGCTTTCTTCATCCGTAAAACAGGGGTAGGATAATGGTTATATTGCTCTGCTGGTCTGTTCCTTTGTATCACTGGAGTAACACTTGGTCCTCGAAAGCTATATTAGAGGAATATAAGCTCTGGCAAGAAATATCAAAGGAGCAAGGCTTTAGGTACCATTTCCAGGGATTGACTATATCTCTTCTACTAGGACAAACCTAGAGCATGTTTCATCCCAAAGAAGCCTAAGGGGTGATTAATTTTTCTGTCATAACAGTTCATAAAGATTCACTGCCAATTTTAAAGGAGATTCAGATTCTATGCCCAAACTGATGAAATTACATATCTTAAAACTTATTCTGCCTAACTCACAATTCTTGTGAAGAATGCCCTTTGTAAATGATCAAATAAGAAGGAAGAGAACACATTGATACACTTCCCCTATAAGAAAATGTTTATTGGTTCACTAATGGAGAAAATAAAAATTAAAGACAAATTAATCAGCAATGTTTGGAAATTTGGGGTAATGTTTTATTTTAAATTATATTAGATGCTTGGAAAAACAAGAAAAGATGCATTATTTTAGAGTTCATAATGGCTAGATATAGCACGATATTTTAGAGTTCATAATGGCTAAATATAGCACAATATCAAATTAATTAATTATCAAATGGAAAATGCCTAGTGACATCATTGAACTCATACTGGATGCAATATTTTAGAGTTCATAATGGCTAGATATAGCACAATATCAAATTAATTAATTATCAAATGGAAAATGACTAGTGACATCATTGAACTCATACTGGAAAATGATTGATGCATATTAATTGCTGAAAGGAATTGATAGTACGGTAGGGATATTTTTGTAATTAGATCAAAAGAAGAATTGTTACATAAACTTAGGACAAACATTCCACTTTGTTTTTGATTCTATTTTAACCTCAAGATCAATTCAAATTAACCAAAATAAAAAAAAATAGATAAGCACTCATGTGCACAGCATAATGCTAACCATTGGGTAATCATAAAATCAAATTATCTCTTACTCTCAAGGAACTTACATTGTACTAGGGCAGACAGCAGCTATAGAGAGGGAGGAATATAACATGTAGGCAGCTTAATATGATACATGGTTTTGAGTTCTGGAAACAGAAGAAAAATACAGGCAAAATACTCTAAGAAAATGCATGGTGGGTAAGAACAGCCTCATCTGGGAGAAGTCAAAGTAGGCTAAAATGTGGAAAATTATAATTCAAATGAACTACACAAAAGAATAGGGATTCTGAAAGAGGGATATGAGAAAAGAGTCTATTTAAGTTATACACAAGGCAGGACAAAGCCTACTGATATGAAATATTTGCTGCAGTTGTCTAGGGAATCTGAAACATGGAAAGAATATAGAACAGCCGTGTGAGGTAAGACTAGCCATATAGTTTGGGGTCAAATCAAAGAGATCCTTAAACGCCAAGCAAATGAACTTGCCCCTGCAGACAGGATGATGTTACAAAAGGTTTTTCAGCTGAAAAGTGACACAGTCAGTCCTGTGATTCATGAAAAGGATTTGGGTAGATATGTGGAAAATGTGGGGGAATTGGGAGAAGGTAGGCAAAAGAAATTGGAGTTAGGGATGTTACTTTTGAGGCCCTTAACAGTAGCTTAAAAGAGAAGTGATGGATGTCTGAATATGACTTTGTAAATAGAGCACCTGGGACAAATGAAAACAATATTGTAGGATTGACACAACTTGACAACTACTTGGACATGGGGAATGGGAAGAGTAAAGTCTATGATGACTCCAAGTTTTGAACATGGGTACTCATGAGGAAAATTCTGGTTCCCTTGACAGAAATAGGAAAGGTATTAGGAGATAAGAGTACAGAGAGTTAGATGATGTATTTAGTTTGGGATATATTCAATGTAAGAGGGGGCTGGGGCAATCATGTAGAGATGATCAGCCAACCATTATGTGGAATCAGATTCCAGGAGAGTGATTTGGACTAGATATAAAGATTTTGGAGTTAAAGTAAATACTAACTAAGAGCATGGAAACAGGTTAAGATCACCCAGTGAGAGAAAAGGCAACGAGAAGCTCCCAAGACAGAGCCTTGTGAGGTATACAGGCTCAGGAGCTAGGGAGGAACAAGGTCATGGAAGTTAAGAAAGGAGAGAGCATTTGGAGAAGGATAATATGGCCAGGAATATCAAAAATTGTAGAAAATTTAATGTAGATGAGGGCTGAGCAAAGATTATTAGAAGTGTAATGAATAAGTAATTATAAATATTGGGGAAGGTACTTTCTCCACCATATTCTTTTCATGGGGTCAAAGGCCATACTACAAGAGGTGAAAGAGTAAGTAGACACTAAAAATGTAGACTATACTTTTAAAGAGTTGATAGAAGAAGAAAAAATATAAAATTAGAACTTGAAGGAATAGCAAGGTTACTATTGTTAAAGTGGTGGTTGCTGAAGGTGTATTTGGGGGTTATTGTTTAAGGAAAGGCAGTTGGGGAAGGGACACATAGATAATAAGAGTTTGAAGATGGCAAGATTGAGAGAATGAATAATCAAAGGGGCAAGTTCCCACAGAGGGAATACTATCAAATGTATCCATTTGGGTGAGGACCCAATCTTGGCAAGGATAAGAGCCACCTCCACCTCTGAAACTGGAGCAAAGCAGGAGAGTAAGTGTTAATACAAAAAGTACAATCAGATAATTTGTTTTCACAATTTTGCCAGTACTCATCAATCGTTTATCAGTATGTGTCCTGGCATATACTGGTTTGGGGGGGAAATGCTAATTATTATAATATAGGCCATAATAATACTAATATGAGTTTCAATAGATAGTATCAATGCAGCAGCAGTATAATTTCTTGTAGAATTGGGTAAGGCTTCTCTATGAAAAAGGATTATTTCCTATTTATGTTAGTAGTTCTTAGCCTTAGCGTAAGTGCTTTGTATAAAACTGCTTAATGATTTTATTCATGAATTGAATTGAACTGAATTGAAGAAAGATGTATGTACCAAATTTAATAATGGTGTAATTTCCAGAAATCCTATACATATCCCATGATGAAAAGCAATAACTATAATTACTGACATTTTTAGAGTACTTTCAAATTTTCAAAGTGTTAAGTTGAACTATTAAAGCTTAAAACTGTACTACTAAGACTTTTGGTAAACTGAATAATACTTGATCATCACAACAATCCTGTAAATTAGGAACTAGTGTGAACAGTTAAAATTAAACACATAAAAATTAAGGTGGAAGTGCTAAGTGACTTACCAGTGTATTACATTGCTGTATGTTATTATAATTAAGTTAGTATGTGCCCAAGGCAAGACTTGAACTGAGATCTTCTTGATTTCAAGTCCAGCACTCTATATTATGTAATAATATCCATAGGATCCATTAGCTGCTCTTCCCTTAATGAGCTAGGTCATGAGATTTCCAATGCCAGAATTCTTCAAATAGCAGCTAAATGAGCTGAAACACAATTGTGTTTTTATTTCAGAGAAGATTGCTTCTCAGGTAGGAGTTGGACTAAATAATCACTGAAAAACATTGCAACTGTGAAAGTCTATATTTCTAAATGTATATGTATGGGATGATTACTATTACCTTGAGATTAACTAAATGATTTCTTTTCTACTTTCCTCCATAATGCTCACAGTATAAATTGACAATTTCTGATGTCTACTCCTCTTTCTCTTCCATAATCATTCCTAATGGTCATCTTAACCAGACTTCCCTGGAGAATATGGATGGAGCTATGATTTGCCACAAGCCCCATTATCAGACAAGGGACTCTCTGCCTGTCTCCCATTGTGGGGATCCAAGAAGGAGGAAGGTTCAGGACATTTGATTTCTAGTATTGAGATAAGAAATTTCAATTCAAATTACATACCCAACTAACAAGAGGCCAGGAGTCTTCTCTATCTGGGACTGGACAGAGTTTGTTTCTTACAGGCAGAGCCTCAATCATGCAATTGGGAGTCATGTCCAAGACATGATGTGGAACAATTCAGGTGCCCTTCTATCTCATAACATTCTCAACAATACTTTAGCAACTTGTTTTGTTCTTAAATATTCCCAAGTAAGTATAGATTGACAACCTCTGTGCTTGAAAGGACAAAAGACAAGCCTCCAGTTTATTGTGTGGTTTCTCTACAAAGTATTTACCAAGGTAATAGTACAACAAGATGAGACAGAATGGCCAGTGTATCATCTGTGACTTTGGAAATAGCCATGAAATGATTATAGGTACAATTATCTAAGCAAATATGCACATGTTGATTGATAGAGATATGTACATATCTATCTCTCTATCTATCTATCTATCTAGTTAATATTTTAGTTGAATCTGTGCTTACTGGTACTATTAACCAGAAGAGGTATGAATGCTTTAATAACTGAAACCTAATCAAGTTTGATCATATTAAAAACACATAGCAGCTCAAATATTGAAGTTGTATCACTTACTGAAATTATTTAACACGATAGACTGCTCATGCTATGCAATTTTCTCTGAATTGATTAAAAGATTATACAGCTGCCTATCTTCATGTACTATATAAGTTTAGGGACTACAGATTCAGAAGGAAGAAAATAAGGTAGGTATCCTTGAGCAGACAATTTTGCTTACTATCACAACAGAGAAAAAAACATACTGTATTATAGACTGACAGAGCAGAAAGCAATGATAGATTACGAATCCATTTGTGGGAGAGCTCCTTTAGAACATGAATTGTCTTTAGCTTTGCTTTGTATGATCAAAATTTAGCACAGTATGTGACACTTAATAAATGCTTCTTGATGAATTGATTTGACATAGACCACAAAGTTTCTCTAAGGGCAAGACAAAGTGGTAAAGTAGGACATTCAAGTATCACATCTGCTGGAGCTCTCTCTCTCTCTGTCTGTCTCTCTCTCCAGTTAAAGTAGAAAAACTAAAAACTCAGTTTTCCTTGCTGATGAGTTCATCCCCTAGACAGTTATTTTTCTGTATACTATCCCAATGGGGAAAAGAAGAACTAGTGCTTTATGTAAAACATGTAGAAATACTTTTGGAAGGGAGTGAACATACTGCCCAAGATTTATGATATGCCATCAATCAGTTTATCAATCAGTATGTTCTGGGCACTATGCTAAGTGTTGGCTATACAAAAGAAAAGGGGGAAGTCTCTGCCATCAAAGAGCATACATTTCAGTTGGGGAAGACAACATGTAAATTGTTGTACATACAAAATATATATAAAGGGAAGATAACCTTATTTTAGCATCTGAGGAGACAGGGAAAAGCCTCCTGAAGAAGGTGGTATTTGAATTAAATCTCAAAGAAAGTCAGTGATTCTAGGAGACCCAGAATTTTAGGAATTGGGTATAACCAATGAGAAAGCATGGAGAAACTAGATAGTGTATTCTGTTCAAGGAGCAATGGTAAAGTAAAATGAATCATATGAGTGAATAATGAATCAAAGGGTACAAGGAAGGGAGTAGTGTGAAAATAACAGAAAGGTATGGATGGAACTGATCATTAAGAGCTTTAAAAGCCAAACTTTAAGGTTTATATATGAACCTGGAGAAGGCTGAAATTTATTGAGTAGAAGATAGGTGACATAACCAGGGATGCAGTTTAGGAAAATTATTTCTATAGCTAGTGTATGGAGACTGAATTAAAGAGGAAAATGAGGCAACAATACCAATAGGAAAACTAGTGCAATATTTCAGTTAAGAGGTAATGAGAGCCTGAACCAGGATAGTAGAAAAAGCAGAAACAAGAAGATGTAGCAATTGATTGGACATGTGCGGGGACAGGGTGGAGTAAGTGAGATGAAGAAGTTCAAGATTATGTTGAGGTCTTAAAAATAATAGGGAAGTTCACAAGATGGTTGCAGAAAAGACAAGTTCTGTCTTGGATATGGGGAGTTTGAGGTGGCTAGAAGAGATCTAAATCAAAATGACCAACAGGCAGTTGGTGGCACAGACCTGGAGCTCAAGAGAGAGAGAGAGAGACTCAAGTTATCTCTATAGATGTGAAAATTATATTTGCCTAGAGATGATAACTGAATTGACAAGAATCCAGGAGCCTTGGCGAATATCTCCATGGAATGGGAATAATGTGGATGAAGATCCAGCAAAGAACACTAAAAAGGAGCATTCCATTAGGTAGGAGGAAAACCAACCATTAAGAAAGTAACTGTCACCTTTGGGGGCCACCAAGTGAGAGTATGGAGTAATAAAGGTATCAGAGTCACAAAACCCAGAGAACTGAGAGTACAAAAGACAAGGTGACCCATTTTGACAAAGGCTGCTAAGATATCTAGAATGATGAGGACTGAGAAAAGGACATTAAGTTTAGCAATTAAAAGACCACTGGCAATGTGGGAGAAAACAATTTCAGTTCAATGATGAGGTAGGAAGCCAGGTTGAGTTTATAGGAGAATGAGAAAGGGGGGGACATAGTGAGTACAGAGAAATTTTTCAAGCAGTTTAGCTGAGATGAGGAGACAGAATAATACCTAGAAGGAATTGTAATGTCAAATGAAGTGCTTCTTTCTTTTTTTTTTGTTTAGTTTTATTTATAGAATTTTGTGGGGAAGAGAGAAGTAGAAAAGGAACAAAGAAACAGACACACTCACAGACTCACAGAAACATAGAGACAAAGAGAAACCGAGGCAGACAGAGACACAGAGAGAGGGAATATTGAGGATAGTGGAGGCAATCTGCTGAAGAAGAGAAAACGCAATGAGATCAAGGGTAAAGGTAGAGAGGTTGGTTTCAGCAAAGAAAAGAAACCCTTCATCTAGGACCACAATAAAAGAAGAGATAATGAAAGGAGATGTTTGAATGACATAAAATGAGGGGTAAGGATGAAGAAAAGTCTAATAGAATAATGTCATATGTATGTATGTGTATATGTGTGAACTACAACTTAAGGTCCTCAGTTGAGAAGTCGAAGGGAGAGGGAATCTCATTTGAGGCTTCAGGAGAGATGGTTTGTCATAGCTATTACAGAAAGTAGAGGATTCCTTAAAAAGGAGTAGAAACATCACGTTGTAGCAATGAGGCCCTGCTTGAGAATAGATAAAAACAGCTGCTATTCATCTTTCCTTCTTCAAGCAGAGCAATGATATCACAGGGATGATTTTTTAACTAGCCTATAAATTGGATTTAAGTGAGGCAGAGCTGTGCAAAATCATCAGCCTCACCTTCTCCTCCAGTCATGCAAGTCTAATGGCAAGAGAAAGCCTAGACAACTGGTGAAGGCCCAGGATGCCATGGGTAACTTTGGCCTTTCTCAAATAGATAACATTAATTTGTGGTAAACCTAATCAGTAGAACTTCATCACTTCTTTCTGCTCCATTCAGCAGTTCTTAAACTGGAGAAAAGACATTGGTGGTACAAATAGTCCAGGGTTGGGCATTGTCAAGGTATAATTGATGAGAGTATGAAAAGACTGGGGGTTCAAAGATAGAAGATATTGTGTTCAGATGGGTACTCTAGAAGAGTGGCATCACGCTCAAATAGTAATGGGGGCCATTTGATGCTGGCATCCCTACGGGGCTACACATTGAATTGTATTTAAAATGAAATATTATGTTTTATTTTATTTTTATTCACTTTGTTAAACATTTCCCAATTATATTTTAATTTTGTGTGGAGTTTACTCAGGAGTAGGCCTTATGTTAGACACCTCTGTTCCAGATTCTGGAAGGATGGATTCCAAAGTTCTATGAGAAAGGACAGGTTCTCAAGCACTTAGATTCCGTAAGAAAAATCAATGAGGCACAGAAAATACAATTCTAATGGCAGAAGCACAAATTATTGTAATGGGGACAAAAGAGGAGGCTGCACAAAAAGGGTGATGTGATTGTGCAGTGAACTAATTAACTAAGATACAATATATAGATAAAGATATAGATCTAGCTATAGATACATTTCAGAAGATGGAATTAGAGATAAGAAACTGAGGATTACAAAAAAGGAACCTAGTGCTACAAAAATAAAATCAGAAATGTTAAAGCCAACTACAAACTGAGGGCTTTGATGCTTGTGAAGGATGACAAAAAATCTTTTAAAAAATAGTTTTATTAATTTATTTTTAGATTTCAACATCAATTTCCATAAAATTTTGAGTTCCAAATTGTCTCCCCATCTCTCCCCTCCCCCTACTCTATAATACCTTGCATTCTGATTACCCCTTCCTTCAGTGTGCCCTCCCTTCTATCACACCCCTACCCTTCCCTTATCCCCATCTTCTCTCAATAGATTTCTATACTTATTTCCCACTTATATGCAATAACAATTTTCAACATTCATTTCTAGTACTTTGAATTCCAACTTCTCTCCCTCCCTCCCTCCCCACCCATCCCCACTGAGAAGGCAAGTAATTTAATACAGGTTATATATGTGAAGGGAAGTCTGGTTAAGATGACCATTAGGAATGATTATGGAAGAGAAAGAGGAGTAGACATCAGAAATTGTCAATTTATACTGTGAGCATTATGGAGGAAAGTAGAAAAGAAATCATTTAGTTAATAGTCATGTTGTGTAAGACTATATTGCCCTCCATCCTACCCTGTCCTCTCTTTGTTTTCTATTCTCTCATTTGACCTTATCCCTTTCCAAAAGTGTTTACTTTTAGTTACTCCCTTCTCCCATTTGCCCTCCCTTCTATCATCCCCCTCACTCCACTTGTCTCCTTCTCCCCTACTTTCCTGTAGTGTAAGATAGATTTTCATACCAAATTTAGTGAGAATATTATTCCCTCCTTAAGCCATATGTGAAGAGAGTAAGCTTCACTTTTCGCCCTCTTACCTCCTCCATTTTCTCCACCATTGAAAAAGATTTTTTTTTCTCTTTGATGAGTTGATAGTCTGGCCCCTTCCATTTCTCCCTTTCTTCTCCCAATATTTTACTCTCTCATCCCTTAATTTAATTTTATTTTTTTATGGATATCATCTCTTTTGATTCAACTCAACCTGTACTCTCCATTTATGGGTGTGTGTGCGTGCGTGCGTGCGTGCGTGTGTGTGTGTGTGTGTGTGTGTGTGTAATCCCTCCACCTACCCAAATAGTGAGAAAAGTCTCAAGAGGTATAAATATTATCTTTCCATGTAGGAATGTAAAAAATTCAGCTTTAGAAAGTCCTTTATGATTTCTCTTTCCTGTTCACCTTTTCAAGCTTCTCTTGATTCTTGTGCTTGAAAGTCAAATTTTCTATTCAGTTCTGGTTTTTTCATCATGAGTGCTTGAAAGTCCTCTATATCACTGAATTACCATTTTTTCCCTTGAAGTATTATACTCAGTTTTGCTGGGTAGGTGATTCTTAGTTTTAATCCCACTTCCTTTGACTTCTGGAATATCCTGTTCCAAGCCCTTCAATTCCTTAATGTAGAAGCTGCCAGATCCTGTGATATCCTGATTGTATTTCCACAATACTCAAATTGTTTCTTTCTAGCTCCTTGTAATATTTTCTCCTTGACCTGGGATCTCTGTTCCTAGGAGTTTCTTATTTTCAGGTCTCTTTCAGGAGGTAACTGGTGGATTTTTTTCAATATTTATTTTGCCCTCTGGTTCTAGAGTATCAGGGCAGTTGTCCTTGATAATTTCATGAAAGATAATGTCTAGGCTCTTTTTTTGATCATAGTTTTCAGGTTGTTCCATAATTTTTAAATTGTCTCTCCTGTATCGATTTTCCTAACGAGTTGTTTTTCCAATGAGATGTTTCATGTTATCTTCTATTTTTTCATTCTTTTGATTTTGTTTTATAACTTCTTGGTTTATCGTATAGTCATTAGCTTCCCTGAACTCTACTCTCATTTTTAAAGAACTATTTTGTTCAGTGAGCTTTTGAACCTCCTTTTCCATTAGGCTAATTCTGCTTTCTAAAGCCTTCTTATCCTCATTGGCTTTTTGGACCTCTTTTTCCTTTTGAGCTAGCCTATTTTTAAAAGTGTTATTTTCCTCAGTATTTCTTTTTTTGGTTCTCCTTTAGCAAGCTGATGACTTACTTTCAATCTCTTCTATGAACTGAGCCCATTTCATATTCATTTTGGTGGTACTGGAGAAAGAAACCTTGACTTCTTCTGACAGTATGCTTTGTTCTTCCTCATCAGAAAGGATTGAAGGAGATAACTGTTCACCAAGAAAGTAGCTTTCTGTGGTCTAATTTTTTTTTCCCTTTTATGGGCATTTTCTCAACCAGTTACTTGACTTCTGAATCCTTTGTCAAGAGGAGGGTCCTAGTGCTCCTCCTCCCCCAGGACCATGCTCAGGTCTGAGGTTCAGCTCCCCTGCTCAATTTCCCTAGGGGATTTAAGCTGAGCTTCCTTGACAATGGACCCAGGCTACTTCTGTGACCACTGTAGCCACCTGCTGCCCACTGCTGCTGCTGCCACCTCCTCGCGCCAGTGCTGGGGGGGAATTCCATTCCCCTCTTAACCACCTGGGAAAGCCTTCCCACATTATCCTTTGAAGTTTTCTTTGTTGCTTGTAGGTTGAGAGATCTGGGACCCTCCCTGCTGCGGATTCTACCTTAGAGGCCTATTCAGGTCTTGTTCCTCCCTGTGCTGAGGGACCAGGGCTGGGCTTGGCTTGTCATCCTGTGGGATAGACCTTTCCTGTTGGCCTTTCAGGTTACTTTTAGCTGGAAATCTCTTTCACTCTGTCATTCTGTGACTTCTGCTGCTCTAGAATTTGTTGAGAGTAATTTTTTACAGGTATTTTGTGGGCTGTGGAGGAAGTGCTAGAGTATATACATCTTTCTTCTTTACCTTAAAAAAACTTTTGAGCCATGTTGGAGACAAGAGAAAAATTAAAAAAAAAAAAGGATTGATCAGTGCTTGGGATAGATTAACTGATAATAAGAGAAATGAGGCAAAACTCTTATTTTATTTCTGTTTTATCTACCAAGGAGAAAGATTTTAAGATTGAGAAATATAAAATTAAAAAATAGAAAACAGAGAATTGAAGTCTTGGATAAAAGGAGAAATATCTAAGGAATACCTATGTATATACCAAAAATTCAGGTCTCCAGCTCCAAACAAATTTTCTGCTAGATTATTGAAAGCTGTGATTTCTGAGTTTTGTTTTTTGTTTTTGTTTTTGTAACCTTCTCAAAATCATGAGAATGGGAGAGGTATTTCAAGACTGGAGAAAAGATTTTTTTTAATACAGAAAAAAAAAAGAAGTTTGAAGTCTTCAAATGATAATCCAATAACCTTCACTCAGACTACTGGCAAAATTTTTGGATGTGTTATTAGATTATTTGTAAGAATGTAAAGGAAGGCTGGTGATCAGTAGGTCTATATGGATAGATTCATAAAGAACATATTCATTTCCTTTCTTTCTAGAAAGGGATTAGTAGACTTAGACATAAGGAAGATCAGGAGAATCCTATGCACTTAAGTGTGCTTATACTTCAGCAAGGCATGTCATAAGGCATGTCATGATATCTGTGGATTGTGGATTGGATAACCAATCAGCTTGTTCAGCAACCAGACTATAAGTGGTGAATAGTGGATTGATTCCAAGGTGGAATGATATGTCAAATGGAATGTCATTGGGCTCTATTTTGGTCCTTAATCTGTTTAACATTTTAAAGATTATATGGGGAAAGGGATAGAACCTGTGATTTCACTGATACTGAGACCAAACACTGGCTCTATTTATCCAAATCAGAACCTTCTTGTAACCCTAATGGGCTGCCTAGAGTACTGAAATGTTAAGTGACTTGCCTAGGATCACACAGACATTAAAACCCAGTTCTTGCTGGCTTTGGGTTCTCTGTCCACTACCACCATTGCCTCTTTTAGAAGAGTAATTTGAATAAAAACACCTACCACCTGTATTAGATTTACAAATGATTTGAATGTGGAAGGAGCATTCAACATAATGGATAACAGAATCAGAATTGAAACATAATAAGACTAAAATGAAGAATTAAACCAGTAAGGTAAAAATCTAACAGGAGTAAAGTCTTATACTTAAGTTAAAACAAAAACAAAAAAAAGCTTCCTAAATCTCCAGAATGTGGAAAGTTATAGTCCTAAAATATTCTTCCCTCATTCATTCACACCCATAATATCGTGTTCAGTTTGGGGGAGCCATATTTTAGGAAGAAATTTTGATCTGGTAGATCATACCCAAAAGAGGTTGGTCAAGATAATAAGATGATTGGAGAGACTGAATTTTCCTTTCTGTCTATATCTGCCACTATCTCTCTCTCAATCATTTGTATCTGCCCTTGTCTCTCTTAATCTGATTCCATGTTGGTCTCTTTCTCTCTGTCTCTCCACTCTTCCCCTCATCTCTATCTGTCTATCTCTCTGTTACTCTTGGTCATGGTCTCTTTCTCTGTCTCTTCTCTCACTCTTGTTCTTTCTCTACCCTCTCTCTTTCCCTGCCTCCCCTCCCCTCACTCCCCATTTGATTTTAGAAATATTAGCTAATTTGTTTCTTGAATACAGGGACAAAGAAGGAGAAAGTATCTCTGTAAGCTTCTTAAATATGTTTTTATTCCTGCCTGGGCAACAGATGTGAATGTTTAAAAAAAATAAAAAGAGGATATGTTTCTGAGCAGTCAAAAGTATGTGAGAAATATTTGGAAATAGCCACAAAATGGGGATTATAGTCCTTGATAGTGTGCCCAAGGACTGGAGTTCTCTCCCATACACCTTATACATTATTCCAGAGACCACATTCTTAAGGGTCTTGTGCCTTGCTTTCCTAGCCAACCCCACTTTGTGAGTAATACATCATTAGGGCCTCTTACTATGATGATGTATCTTTTCTGCCTGCCCTGGCAAAGGTTTTATGATTCCAAAGGTATCAGATTCCATTTAAATAGAGGATTTAAGGAATGCCAGCTGAAGCATGATTTGCCCACATTTTGACATCATGTACAAATAAGGTCCTAAATTCTGCTCAGAAACAGGAAAGGAATCATTTAAAACATTTAAATATCATTAAGTCACTCTTCATGAGGTGTACTTGAGAGCAGAGAAGGGAGTTTTTGAAGCTATAGTGGCATCTACAGCAAACTTGGTGGACTTTTTGAAGTTTTTATTTCACATTATAAATGCATCAGTAGAAACATTACAGAAACTCCAGGTTAGCTCATGATGCTTAAACAATATGGAATCTAAAGACACATGGGAGAACATATGTAATATTTGTAGAAATCTTAGGGCATTAGGCACGAATTCTGGGTTACTGAGACAATAATTAAAAGCTAATAAAAAGTACTGTGGGGCATATACCTAGGTGGAGGGGAATTCTACCTGGGCCAGTTATTCCTAAAGGAACTCTGTTCCCTCATCCCCACTCCAGTGCTATTCTTATAATTGAAATGCATTTCCTTCTCATCTCAGTCTCTTAGAATTTCTACCATCCATCAGTACCTCACTCATATGACATCGCCTATTGGAAGTCACTCCTAAGATGCACATTTGTTAGTATACTTTCTTTTTACAAATTAGTGTGTACATACTTATCAGTTCACAACTTTTAATGACCATTGCATCATACTTAACCCCCAGAAAAATGTGAAATCCTCATGGCTGGGATGGTTTTTCATCTTGTTTTTGAAATCCCAGTATTGATAGCAGATGCTTCAGGAAAATGAAGTATTTTGTTATTTATTCCATTCTCCTTCTCTGCTAACAGAGCATAGGATCACTGATTGGCAGATATTATCCAAATGCTTCCTTTGATAGTTAAGCTCATAAGGAAGTAAGTGTCGGAGTCAGGATTTGAACTCATATCCTCTGGCTCCAAATCTATTACCCCTTCCACATACTTACATTTAATAATGTGATGCTTCTTTAAATTATTATTATTGAATAGTTTCCCCACAGGTAATTAAAGAATTACTATCCCCATTTTAGACATGAGATTTCTGAAGCAAAAAAAAAATTAGTTATTTATCCATTATCACACAACAAATAAATGTTCAAAGTAACTTCTTTTTGGAACTCCAAAGTCAAATTTCCATTTGCTGGGGGCGGAGCCAAGATGGCGGAGTAGAAAGACTCACATTTGCTAGGTCCGAAACCACAGCCCATGGATTTCCTGTAAAAAGAACTCCTGATAAATTCTAGAACAGTGGAAGACATGCAGAAACACAGTGAAGGAGATTTCCATTGCAGAGAGCCCTGAAAAACCGACCACAAAGGTACCTCAGACGGGAGCAGAGCCCTGCCCTGCGGAGCACTCCCCTCCCCTGCCCTGGCCACTCGGCACTGAGAGGAGCCAGCAGACCCAAGCAGGCTTCAGGGACCAGAATCTCTGGCAGCTGTGAAAGTCCCTCCACCCACAGACACACAGGTCAGTGAGAGAGACAGGCTGAGAGGGGAGCGGGGTATCTTCAGGACTCGGACTCCCTCGGGAGGCAGCGACCGTGGCTGAGGCAGAGGCAGCGCCGCCATAGAGACTCCCAGAGCAGGCAGGAGCTCCACCAAGCTCCATTACAAGAGATCTCTGCATAAACGCCCTGAGGGAACTGAGCCTGAGAGGCAGCCCTGCCCCCACCTGAGCACCAGCAGATAAGCTCCCATTGAAGAGCAGTCAGGCCTGCCGCCAAAAGCCCTGAGGCTGAGGAGCAGCATTTGAATCCCAGACCCCAAGCACTAGCTGAGTGAACCTAAGCTGGGGTGGAGAGGACTCTCAGAAATCAAGTAACTGGCTGGGAAAATGCCCAGAAAAGGGAAAAAAACTAAGACCATAGATGGTTATTTTCTTGAGAAGATGATTCCACCATTTGTCTCTGACGACGAAGAGGTCTGCTTACCATCATGTAAGCAGGATAGGAGTCAAAGCCTCTGTATCC
>CM053769.1:247706534-247742770 GCA_028658325.1 Potorous gilbertii
AAAGTTATCTGGCCCTACAGGACAAAAGAGAAGATGGGGTAAGGGAAGGGAGGGATGATAGAAGAGAGGGCAGATTGGTGATATGGGTAATTAGAATGTCCAGTGTATTGGGGAGGGGGGAGGGGACAAATGGGGAGAAAATTTTGGAACCCAAAGTCTTGTGAAAATGAATGTAAAAAGTTAAATAAATTTATATAAAAAATAAAATAAATAAATAAATAAAAAATTTCCATTTGCTTTCAGGACTCTAAACTAACTCAGATTCAGTACCTTCACAACTGAACTCATTATCTCAATTCCCTAACCTATTCCTCCTTTACCTTCACTACATGAGATTGGACTCCACACCTCCATTCATTTAATTTTACGTGTTAATTTGACAATTGTCTTTTATTCTTCTCTCTCAGCCTCTCATATGCAAACAATTATCCAACAGTCCTCTTAATTCTATTTTCACATCTCTCATATCCATCTCATATTTGCTATATCCATTGCCTTTAGGTTAGGAAAGGCTTCCATTGTCTAACAAGATTGAAATAAATTAAAGTAATTTACTAAAGTAAAGCCACCTATATATCATTAAAGTTTGCAAAGTGAATTATGTACATTATTAGATTTCAGCCTCACAATAATATGGTGAGGTAAGTAGTGTTCCATTATTTTTTTTTACAGATAAGGAACCCTAAGGTAAGAGAAATTAAATGATTTGCCCATAGTCATACAGGATACATATATATATATATATATATATATATATATATGTATGTATATATGTATATATATGTATATATATATTAGAATATATAGAATTTTATATATATATATATATATATACATATATAAATAGAATGTCTATCTCTATTATCAGACCCACACGATGTATAGATATGTACATGTACATATAAATTCTACCACCTACCATTCTGCCATTCACCCATACAACATACACACACAACACATACACACATTTATATATAAACATGGACATATATGTCTATACATAACTAATAAGTGTGCATATTGTTTCCCCCAACAGAATGTAACCACTTTTAGGGCAGAGATTATTTCATATTTGTCTTTGTATGATCAGCACCTAGCATTATGCCTGGCATATAGTAGATGCTTGTTATATATAACAAAGTTCTCCCAAACTCTTGGAGAATTGGGAGGGGGTGGCGGTGCAGGATATCTCTCATTTCTGCCATTGGCTCTAACTCCTACTAATTATGTTAATTTAAATTTTAGGGGTCCAAATATGCTGATTGTCATAAGGAAACAATAGCAGCTAGGCAGTAAGGTAATGTCACATGTAGAAGACAATCCAGTGCTCTTCACAAGAAGACACCTGAAATGTTTGCTAAGTTAATTTCACTATAAATATTAAAAATAATCCCTATTTCAATATGAAGAACTGAGCTTTGAAGAAAAAATTGCTCTTGAATGGATTTACTTAGTAAGACTGATTACAAATGCCCAGAAAAGAGTATAACTGACCTGTCCTAGATATATTCTTTATTAGATAGATAGATAAAGTTTATTAACTAAAAAATGAGAAATGCAAGAAAGTTACAATGTAATTTCTCAAATAAGAAATCCATGCAACCCGGGAGTAAGGGAGTAGGGGAATAGGGGAGGGAGGTTGGACCAAGAAAACAAGTAGTTAAAGAAAACCTGAAAGAAAACACATAATTGCTCTTTCTCTATCATTTCCCCCCACCGAGTAGTAAATAAGAGCTTTGATACATAAAAGCAGTTATCAAACAGTAACAAATTAGTTCTCTACCATCTGTGATCCGCGAGAGGAGGGTGACAGTTTTAGTGCATGATTTTAAAATATGAAATCAACTATTTACGAACTGGTTTCAGAGTCTCTCTGTCTACTTTACTTCTTAAAACATAGCCACAAGAAAGGAATGAGGTTTTCATTGCTAACAAGAGCCAGCAGTTGTGGTTCCTCCCCTTAAAATATGCTAATTACTGGCTGACATTTGTAAACAAGATGTTTCCTTTCATACTACAGCACTACCATGCTTTTCCATCACTTTCTTATAAAAAGGGAAGTGATCAGCCTTTTAATGGGATCTAGTCAGTTTCCTTCAATCAAAATATATTTACGTCCACTCTGTATAGTCTAGGACTCAGGACATAGTCCATCCTTTGTTTGACCTGGGCATCCATTGATCCAGGAAGCTTTTTTTCCTGGGACAGGAGCCTTGTGCATCTATAGATCATCAGTCTAAGCAGGTGATCCGCCCCCCCAAAAAAAACCAAAAACATACAAAAAGTCTCAAGTTCGCATGTATATGAATTACAGTAAGCGTGCATGCCTGAGCACAAATAAAAAATTACACACACACCCTACCCTTTCCATATTGGTGTTTAATGGCAATTCCATTCAGGGAACATGCATTAAGAGTCTACAATGGGTCAGTCATTCTTCTTGGTACTAATGGCTCAAAGACAAAAATAAAAAAGTCAATCTGCTCAAGGAATTTAAATTATAATTTGGGGAGGAGGTATGGATGTGAGGGCAACACAGACAGAAATTAATAAGTAACAAAACATATGCAAAATAAATTCAAAACATTTGGAGGGGGCACTAACAACTGAGAGAACCAGGAAATCAAGAAAGGCCTCTTGGAAAAGCAGAAGTCTGAAGGAAGATGGCCGTTACAAAAGGCAGAAGTGTGTGTGTGGGAAAGAGGTGAGAGAGTAGATTGTGCAAGGGCAAGAAAAGGAGAGATGGAAAATGGACTCAACAACAATGAGGATGTTATAACCATATATTATGTTCTCTTAGTGCTGGAAGATAATTTAGTTCAAAATCCTCATTTTATATAAAAGTATACTGAGGCTCTGAAATAGTCAGTTACTTGCTCAAGGGTTCAAAAAAATAGTACAACAATCCAAGTATGTTGACTCATAATCAGGGCTCAGTTAACTATCCCCAATTTAGAGTTTCAAGTGTAGCTTCAAGAGTGGTAGATTGTAAGCACCAGAGACTGATTCAAAACAATTCAGCCATGCGAGCAATGCATTTTTATCCAACTTCCCCCACATTTAGTGCAGAGATGTTTCTTGAAGGAATAAAGGCTGCCAAACCCTTTAGTCCTTATCAATGGTTTAGCTCCTTTTATTTAGCTTGTACCCTTGAGCTAATCCCAGCTTTATAATGTGAACCATTTCTGAATGGAAAAATAAACCCAAGTAAACTAAAAGAATAGGTCTTAACAAATCTTCAAAGATGTATTGATTCTTCCACTTTGGAATTGTCAGATATGGGTCTTATAAATGAAAACAAATGCTGCTGTAGAAACTAGGGGTTATTCACATTTTGATTTCTCTTTCTTGTCCTCAAATCCTAAACTAGATTTTCAATTATTCTTTTTTTTCCAAAGAAGTGGTAAGCCAGTAATAGAGGAATCTATAGTAGAATTTCATTCATTCATTCATTCACTCATTCATTCATTCAGCTGGATGGCCCAGTGGATCGAGTACTGGAATTGCAGACAGTATGCTTGGTTAGAATCAGAACACTGGCCTCTCCCAGAGCAAGCGGGAAAACAGTAGGTACTTCCGGGAGGATTCATCTCTATTCAGTGTTCTTCATCCACCTTTCCTCATTCTTATTTCAAGTTTCTGTATTTAATTTCACCTCTACCCCTTTAATATCAAGAAAGTTTAAGAGGGTTTTTCCCTCAAAGAGACTTAACCTGGATGTTACAAGCAGTTAGGAGGTACAGTGGATTGAGTGCTGGGCCTGGAGTCAGCAAGATCTGAGTTCACTTCATTCCCTAAACAGTAACTGTGTGATCCTAGGTAAGTCACTTAACCCTATTTGCCTCAAATTTGCTCATCTATAAAATAAGCTGGATAAGGAAATAGCAAATTATTCCAGTATCTTTGCCAAGAAAACTTCATTTGGGATCAGAAAGAGTCTGACATGACTCAACAAGACTGTAATACACATATACATTTTTATGCCTGTGATATACTCTCACAGTCAAAATCCCTCATATCTCTGTCAGGAAAGTGCACAAGTGTTATACTTCTATACTTCTAGATCAGGTTTTTTTTTTTTTTTACCATACATGTTCCATTGCCCATGGTGCCACAGTTATTTCTGTACTTCTGATCTCCCATGTCAGGCTATAGGATCGTTAAGGAGAGGAACAATATTATATTTGTATTTGTAGCCTCCTTAATACCTAGCACCATTACTTGTACATATTATTTATATTCATAAGTTAAATATTGACTGGTTAAATTAATAGATGATATGCTTTAATGGGATTTCTGCAATTTGAGAGTTCAATATAATACTCTGAATAAAAATAGTATTGAAAATCCAGTGTAATCCATTAAAATTTTTTTAAATGAGAGCTAAAGTTTCATTCTGAAAAGTCACACTTTGAACAATTCCTAATTCCTGAAAATTATGTAGATTTGAGGGAATATTTATTAAGCTGAGGCATATAATCATAGATATCAAGCTAGCAATAACCAGAAAGGTCATGAAATTGAATATGTTGATTACACATATGAAGAAAATGAAGGAACTGCGACCCAGAGTATGGCATGACTGGCCCAAGGTCATACAGCTAGTGTGCAGCAGTCAGAAATTGACTCCAGATTTCCTGCTCAAAAGCCAATGTTCTTTCCATTCTGCCTTCTAACTAAAAAAAAAAAAAGTTCAAGGTTTAACGTAAGTCCTATGACCCATAAGGTTAAAAAAAAATCTATTGTTCTTCATTATCCACCTCCCTCCCAGAGGGGAACGCCCTGTAAAGAGCAAGCCATATCTCTTGTTGGATGGTTTGGATTCAAAGCTTGCATATGCAACTTAATGTCAATATAACTATGCACAATGCACGGAATAACAGATTCAGATTATATTATCTCTAAAGTCAATGTCTGTCCTTAATCCCAGAAGTACAATGCTGTTCACTAATTCAGTAGTGACATTCATTTATTAGTCTCACAATGGTCTGTAGACGATTCCATCAGATTTAACCCAAAATTTTAAACAAACAGTTGGTATTCAGTGGCTGTCTTTTACTTCTTTCTGTTAGATAACTCTTGAAAGCCAATGCAACCAGTCTATCAACAAACATCTCTGAAGTTTCTATGTTCCAGGTATTGTGTTTGACTCTGGTAACACACAAAAATAAAAATAAAACAACTGCTACCCTCAAGGTGATTACATTCTATCAAAAGAGATGACTTGGAAAACTACAAGCTCATACCCCAAAAAAGTATATTTTAACTTCTTCAAGTTAAATACAACTTGCTCTTTTAATTAAAATATTTTGATAAATTTTGGAGGAAAGCATGAAGATATAAGGGAATAGGAAAAGCTCTATATAAAGAAGACATAAATTGAACTTTGAAGAAAAGTATGGATTCTAAGAGGTAGAGGTCAAAGGGAGACTTTACAGGCATTGAAAACAGTTAGGAGATTGAAAGTCATATGTAAGCAACAAGTAGGCCTATTTGGCTGGACCAAAGAGAAAAGAGGATTAATATATGATAAAGATCGAAGGACAGGTTGGTACAAGATTTGAAGAATTTTTAAAGGGAGTTTATGTTTGATAGCAGAGATACTAGGAAGCAACTGAAATTTATTGATCAGCGTACTGACAAGGTATGACTGACATTTTAGTGGTCTTATATTGTTTGCCCTTCATTTCCTTTTTCATTTATAATTTTATTTATTTATTTTTAGATTTCAACATTCATTTCCACAAAATTTGAAGTTCTAATTTTTCTCCGAGTCTCTCCCTCCCCCCACCCCATAACACCTTGCATTCTGATTACCCCTTCCCTCAATGGACCCTCCCTTCTATCACACCCTATCCTTGCCTTATCCCCATCCTCTCTCTTTTCTTGAAGGGCAAGATAGATTTCTATACCTGTATTTCTTATTTCCAAGTTATATGCAATAATAATTCTCAACATTGATTTCTAATATCTTGAATTCCAACTTCTCTCCCTTTCTCCCTCCCCATCCATCCCCACTGAGAAGACAAACAATTCAATACAGGCTATAGATGTGTCATTTTGCAAAAGACTTCCATAATACCCATGTTGTGTAAGACTAACTATATTTCCCTCCATCCTACCATGTCCCCCATTTATTCTATACTCTCATTTGAACTTGTCCCTTCCCCAAAGGGTTTATTTCTAATTAATCCCTTCTCCCATTTGCCCTCCCTCCTATCATCCCCCTCACCCTACTTGTCTCCTTCTCCCCTACTTTCCCATAGTATAACCTAGATTTTCATACCAATTTGAGTAAGGATGTTGTTCCCTCCTTAAGCCATATGTGACGAGAATAAGCTTCACTTTTCCCCTCTCATCTCCTCCCTTTTTCTCCTCCACTGGACAAGATTTTTCTTATCTCTTTTATAAGTGAGAGTTTGCCCTGTTCCATTTCTCCCTTTCTCCTCCCAATATATTCCTGTCTCTTCCCTTAATTTTATTTTTTAATAGATATCATCTCTTCTGATTCAACTCAACCTGTGCTGTGTGTGTGTATATGTGTGTATAATCCCTCCATTCAAATACTGAGAAAAATCTCAGTTACAAATATTATCTTTCCATGTAGGAATGTAAACAGTTCAGCTTTAGAAAGTCCTTTATGATTTCTCTTTCATATTTACCTTTTCATGATTCTCTTGATTCTTGTGTTTGAAAGTCAAATTTTCTATTCAGTCTTAGTATTTTCATCATGAATGCTTGAAAGTCCTCTATATCATTGAATGACAATTTTTTCCCTTGAAGTACTATACTTGGTTTTTCTGGGTAGGTGATTCTTGGTTTTAATCCCACTTCCTTTGACTTCTGGAATATCCTATTCCAAACCCTTCAATCCCTTAATGTAGAAGCTGCCAGATCCTGTGTTATACTGATTGTATTTCAGCAATACTCAAATTATTTCTTTCTAGTTGCCTACAATATTTTCTCCTTGACCTGGAAACTCTGAAATTTGGCCACAATATTCCTAGCAGTTTCTCTTTTCAGGTCTCTTTCAGGAGTGATGGGTGAATTCTTTCAATATTTATTTTGCCCTCTGGTTCTAGAATATCAGGCAGTTTTCCTTGATAATTTCATGAAAGATAATGTCTATGCTCTTTTTTTTTCATAGCCTTCAGGTAATCCCATAATATTTAAGTTGTCTCTCCTAGATCTACTTTCCAGGTAAGTTGTCTTTCCAATGAGATATTTTATATTATCTACTATTTTTTCATTCCTTTGGTTTTGTTTTTTAACTTCTTGGTTTCTCGTATTGTCATTAGTTTTCCTGAACTCCACTCTTATTTTTAAAGAAACTATTTTGTTCAATAAGCTTTTGAACCTCCTTTTCCATTAGGCTAATTCTGCTTTCTAGAGCCTTCTTCTCCTCATTGACTTTTTGGACCTATTTTTCCTTTTGTGTTAGCCTATTTTTAAAGGTGTTATTTTCCTCAGCATTTTTTCAGTTTTCCTTAGCAAGTTGCTGACTCACTTTTCAAGCTCTTCCATGTCCTAGACCCATTGTATATTCATTTTAGAAGTATTAGATGCAGAAGTCTTGACTTCCTCTGACAGTATGCATTGTTCTTTCTCACCAGAAAGAATGGAAGGAGATACCTGTTCACCAAGAAAGTAACCCACTATGGTCTTATTTTTTTTCCCTTTTTTGGGCATTTTCCCAGTCAGTTACTTGACTCCTGAATCCTCTGTCAAGAGAAGGGTCCTAGTGCTCCTGCTTACCCCAGGACCATGCTCAGGGATGAGATTCAGATCACCTGCTCGTCCCCCAGGATCTTTTTGCTCAGTGCTCCCACAATAGAACACAATGGAAGCTAGCTGCTGCCTGCCTGCTGCATGCCTGCTGTGACCACATGCCTCTGCTGCCCAGTCTCCACTGCTGTCTTGGGCCAGGGCCAGGGGTGGATTCTGCTCCCTTCCCACTCAGGTTGAAAAAGTCCTCTCACTGACCTTGGTGCCTATGAGTTGAGAGATCTGTGAATCGCTGCTGCCTCCAGGGATTTCATCCTCGAAGCCTGCTCTATTCCTGCTCCTTCCAAAGTTGCATGGCCAAGGCTGGGCTGGGCTCCATTCTACATCTGATACAACAGACCTTTCCTGTTTGCCTTCCAGGTCACCCTGGGCTGGAAATCTCCTCTACTCCATCTTTCTGTGACTTCTGCTGCTCTGGAATTTGTTGAGAGTATTTCTTTACAGGTATTTTATGGGCTGTGGGGGACAGAGCTAAAGTATGTACATCTTTCTACTCCACCATATTGACTCTGCCCCTTATGGCCTTCATTTTCAAAGAGGACCAATGACATCACAGAGTGAATCCGTCATGGATTTAGACTTTGGAGTTCATCTATTCTATTAATAATGATAATAAATCCCTTTATTTTACAAATGTGGAAATGGGGACCCCAAAAGGTAAGTTTTCCCAAGATTAGTTTTACAGGAAATAAGTGACAGAAATAAGACCCATCTCAGGTCCCTTGATTCCAAGTAAATTCCTCTAGGTTCAGTGTTCATTTCACAATTGGTAGGTATTCCAGTCAGGAAGACCTGAGTTCAAGGCCTTCAAAGGAAGGCCAGATGTGTAACTATCAATTATCCTCCCAGTAGTGTAGGCAACTCTAAAAGACTGTAAGCTGATGTCACATCACTGATTTGCATCTGTGGAGTCAATTTTCATACAAGGAATTCCCTACATTAGTGAAATCTCAGACCTGGACCAGTTATCTGAGGATTGTCAATTGAAGCATAAACCACAGAGATAGATGCTCACCAAAGGTGTTCACTGGAGGACATCCAGCACAGATTTGAAATAGAAGAGAATATTCCCTACAGAGGGTAAAGTCCTTCAGATGTTCCTGCTTGTGAATATTTTACTGATTGCATTGAGTCCCTGGAACACTGCAGGGTCTCCTTAATGAGATCCACATGTGCTTAAAAGAAATCAGTGCAACCATCCCCATGGGAAAATCAAATGAATGAAGAATACCTATTTCACATACTGTGACAGGCAATTGGAAGGATAGCCCATTGAGTCATTCCAGTAATGTCTATATCTTGAATAGATGCTGCAGATGGTCAATGAACTAGGCCCACAGCTGAACATAAAAAAAGAAAGCATGATTGATTGTATTTGGATAATACTATTTTAAATGATCCTAAGACAAAATTCACCTTTTTTAATACTAATACTCTTCTTGAAGTGTTGTATAGTTGTAAGTTAAAAGACAAGAAAATCTCAGAAGAATAAAAAAAAATGATGGATGACCCATCAGGCAGTGGAAAGATTCATAATAGTTACTATAGGTATAAATGTTTATATGTGACAAGTATTTTGTGATCTTAGAGAGGCATGTATTCCCTTCAAAGATGTGGATAACCCATTCATTTTTGTCCATCCTGGGTACCTTGGGTCTGTGATCCCCTGTAAGTTTTCCACAAAGCCAGACTCACTGAAACAGCAAGGTACCCTGAAGGAAACTCAGGATCTAAAAAGCACTGCTACCACCACTGCTTACACAGAGATAGAGAAAGCTTAGGATCCTAAACTCAAGATCCTGAGAGTAACATTACCACTCAGAACACTGACCCTGCTTCCAGCTTGACTCACACACCCATCATTAAGGGAAGCAGTCTGTATAAAAGGATCCACTTTCCTCACTACTACAAACACAACGCATTGCCATTGCCACCAGTTCAACCACAGATCCATAGAAATGGGGATGAAACATTATTTTTTATCATTGCTCTAATTTGATCACAGGATGTTAGTGCTTGATGAATTCTTAACTTTTCCTACCCTGAGACAACAGGAAGGCACTTGAAGTCCTCGTAGTCAGATGATGGTAAAATAACAGAGTTCAGATGTGAACCCCAAACTTCTAATTCCAAACCCCATGCTTTTTCTACTACCTACCTTATTATTCTCAACAACTGTAACAACAACTATTATTAATTATTACTATTTCAAGTATCCTATGACACCTCCAACCACTTAAAGCCTTCCCTTCATGAAGAAACTATAACTATTACCTTTTCCTGGCATAGACTCAAATTGCTCTACCATTCATCTCCACTTGGCATCCTTGGTAACTAGCTTAGAATTCATATCAAGACAATCAGCAGAGGTCCAATCTCTGATGACAGTATCTGGAAACTAGCGGCCTGTTTACATTTCCAGCACAAAGTGTACTTTCTTATTCAGTTCTGAAATTAAAGGGTATCTCTGTTATTTATTTTCAGTATTTATTTTTCACTGACATAATTCAAACCAAATCAGATTCCAACCTCAGGAACAATAGTTTGAAGAACTTAGAAAAAAAATTTTCCAAAATAAATAACTTTTTGGCCCTGATTAAGCATACAAAGTTTCAGCCCCGAAGGAACTGTTTTTCTTTTTTTGTTTGTTTGTTCATTTATTTTTTTGTTTTGTTTTAATTTGTTTTGTGAAAGCTAGAAGGTCTTCCATTGGAGCTATTACAAAACAGATCCTGCTATTTAAAGCCCTAAATCATGACTAGTTCTTCATAATAGATATTATATGGATTCTACTTTCCATCCTAAAATCTATATAAGTTGTAAAGTCATATGGAATTTATTATCCCCAAAGGTTAGATAGAGTGAAAAAAATGTATATGTTTGGAGAAATACTGTGGTATAAAGAATGCTAGATATATTCTCAGTAAGGTTCAGGTAATCATACTTCCACTTACATGATACAGCATTGAGGAAAAAGTGCTGGACAAGGAATGAGGAAGACCTGGGTTTGCATCTCAAATATAACACTTACTAGCCTTAAGATGATGGAAAAGTCATTTATTATTTTCCTTCCTAATCCTTCATCCTCTCCTAACTTCCCTATCTTGTCCCAGGTACTTCCATTCTCCTAGGTCATGCAGGTTAACAATTTTTTTTTGTCAAACAAACAATAAATTAAGCACCTACTATACTCCAAGTACTGTGCTAAGTTCTAGGAATGAAAAGAAAGGCTAAAGACAGTCCCTTCTTTCAAGCAACTTACAATATAATGGAGGAGATAACATGCAAACAAATATATACAAAACAAGCTATAGAGAGGATAAATGTTGTTGTGTTCCTCCTTCCTTGCAAAAGACCATACCATCAGAGAAATGATGACATGACTTGCACTTGACCTTGTTTTGAGTTAAAGAGGGCTGTGCAAGGTCACCAGCCTCACTTCTCCTCTAGAGTCATCTGAATTCAGTGACCAGATATTCTTGGAAATAATTAACAGAGGGAAGACACTAGAATAAACAGGGGTTGGAGAAGATTTCCTGTCAAGTGTGGAATTTTAGTTAAGGCTTATAGAAAGACAAGGAGGTCAGTAGTCCAAATCTGAGGAGGGAGAGAATTCTAGGCCTGGGGAACAGCAAAGAGCAAGCTTAGAACAGAAACATGGAGTTCATGGAAGAGCCAGGAGCCATGTCACTGGATTGAAGAGTACATGACATGGCTTGACATTTTCACCTACTTGCAAAATTTTTAAAATCCTACCACCATAAATTCTACAGTCCATAATTCTTTTCAGTTGGGTCAAAACCACCTTAGATCCAGCCCTCATCATTTTTTGCTTGTTGTGATTGCCATCCTTCATTCTCAAAGAGGACCAATGACATGATCAGGGTGATATCTAGACTTGTTTCTGAGATGTATTTAAGTGAGGCACAGCTGCACAAAATCATCAGTCCAATGACAAGACTACTGCAGAAGCCTCCTAACTGGTCTCCCTGTAGCCAATGCCTTCCTTTTCCAGTCTATCCACCACATAGCTGTCAAGTTAATATTGACATTGCAGAAGCAGAGGCTTCATCATTCTATTCCCTTGATCAAGAATTAACTTCCTTGTCACTTCTTGGATGAAATATTCATCTGTTTAACATTTAAAGCAAAATATCTAAATTCTAGCCCCAACCTGCCATTGCAAGATGATTGTATATTATTCTTCCTTACATACTCTTGCTTCCAAAAGAAGTCATTGACTTGCTGATCCCCATATATGACACTTTATCCCCCATATTAGGCCAGATAAAAATGCTCTCCCTACTCATCTTAGCTTTACAGAACACTTTGTTTCATTCAAGGCTCAGCTAATTCAAGAGGCTTTTCCTGATTCTCCCGATTGTTCCTAGATGGTATCCTGTATATAGAAAGACCAGAGTATTTGACTCTGGGCAAGTCATTTAACTTGTTCACCCCAAGGTCCTCTGTTGGAAAATGGGGACAACAATAGTACCTACCTCACCAAATTGTTATGTCGGTAAAAATAATATATTTAAAGCAATTAGCACCATATCTGTTACACAGTAGGCATTTAATAAATATTTTTCGCTTCTGCCATCCATAAAATGAAGGAGTTGAATTATCTCTAATATGTCTTCTTTATATAACCCTAGATCAAGGAGATTCTCTTATCTTAAAAAAAAGCAACAACAGCAAAACCCTCCACTCTGAACCTATTCTGGTTCTATACTGTCAATATCATCAAGGAATGCCTCTCTCTTTTAGCTCAATTCCATTCCCATTTTTTTTTTATTGTATGTATGTATTTTTGTTGGGTTAGACAATGGGATTTTGGATGAGTCTGTCTGAACCAAGGGCATATTCATCAGCTGATTCTTGAATGGACATGTGGCACAGCTACTTTTGAAAATACTGCCCAGTTTGTCTAAATGCCAACTCCTGCCCTGCATTGGTATGCTGTTCATCAGGCTAAAGGAACATAGCTGTACAACTTTCCCACTATTGGTCAGATAAGAACCCACAAATTCACTCATTCCTCCAAAGCTCATACTGTTTGCCTAAAAATTTGGTTTCTGCCAGCTGGTGGCTTTGTGTGTATGTGTACATGGGCATCTAAGTATGTGTGGTAAATTCCAACATTAGTGCCTTCTGTTTCAATTAGAAATGGGAAGACATTTTCCCTAAGGGTGTAAAAGCTTCAGTTTCTGGTGTTAGATATTTCTTAGATAAGTACAAATAAAAAGAGTAGATGAAAAAAAAATCAGCAGTTATATAGGATCTGTCCCTGCTCCAAAACTGGCTTGTCTACATGAGAAGCAGCTTGGTAGAGCACATTGAGGCCTGACACCCAGTAAAAGAAGACAAAAGCTCATCTGTCAAAGTAGGGGATCCAAGGACAGAATAGAATTTTTCTAGCAGGGAAGTAGAGATGATTGTCTAAATAAAGAAGGGATATTTAGATGTGTAATTCAGAAAAGTCACTGAACCCCTCTGACCTTCAATTTCTTTACCTGCTAAATGGGCATAATAATCTTTCCCTGCTTATTTTACTTTGTTGTTCTGAGAAAAAGTGCTTTGTAAAGAGGAAAGAGTTAGAGTAGAAAGGAATGCTATATTGCTGTAAAGTGTCCCAAAAGTCTTTGTGTAATTTGAAGCCTTTAAAGCCTAAATTCAGTTTTGTTAAAATGTATTTATTTAGTTGATATTGAAATATGAGGCCATAAAACAATTATGCATTGAATACACTGACTTTGATGTAACAGGAGATAGTGTTAGAGTGTTAGAGACAAGCAGGATCTCACTTTCTCCCTCTCCATCATACCTAGGGAAAGGAGAGCTGTCCTTCTCCTTGGGCTTCTCCTTGGGCTGACCTTCTAACGGGGGAAAGTTTTCTCCTCCAACGGTAATCTGTCCCAAATCGATATAGAACCTGCAAGGAAAATGAGAAAAGAGAGACACAAAACCACAGAGATTGAATTACCTTGAAGATTTTGATGACAGCTTAAAGTGAGACTAGTCTCTCTCGAGCTTCATGCTTCCAAGGACTGGAGCACATTGGCTTTGCAACCATCATGCCTCTGCTACTTCAAAGACCAAGATTTTTCCCACGTGACTTCTCTCTTCACTAAGGCAGATTCCAACCCTCCTAAACCTCAATAGATTGTATTCCTGAGTTTCTGTGACTGGGAAAAATCCCATATGAAACATTTCCTTTGTGATGAATCAAACCTTATGTAATTTTTTTTTTTACATTTTCAAGAAGAGTAAGTGAAAAAATGTTACTTTACATGGCGATTTTATGTGAAGAAACTCCCTCTACCAATGCAGATTGGCCTAGGGCACTGAGAAGTTAATCCTATAACTCACCCTTGGCAAGTCACTGGTAGATGATTGTTTTGGCTAAATTATTTCTAAGTATAAGAATAACCATCATTTTCATAAAAGGGATATTAATCATTTACAAATGAAAAGTATGAGTCTTACAAACCATAACATATTTCAGTGAAAGACAGTGGACGGAATTGAAATCAGGAGACCTAATTTCTGATCTCAGCTCTTCTATCAAACCTGGAATATTTGAAACGAGCTGGTTGGCAGGTAGATTAAATGCCGGCTCAAAGTCGAAAAGATTCATCTTCCTGATACGGCCTTAGATACTTACTAGTCATGTGACTCTGAGCACGTCACCTAGCCCTGTTTGTTTTCATGCAGAGGTATCACTTGAACAAAGTTTTGAAGGAAATAAGATTGGGTATTATGGGGGAGATATGTACGCAACATTCTTTCTTGACCTGCATCTCCTTCTTGCAACTTGCGCATTTTGTAGAGTCTTTGATGATATGAAGTATAAATGTGTCTTATAGTTATCCAAGAGACACACTTACCCTAATTCAACTTCAGTGGCAACTGGGAAACTACAAAAGGGTATAACCTTCTGTTACAATAACCGATTGCCTTTCCAAAATGTAACAGGATTCCAGGAAGAAGTCAAATGTCAACTTTGCCATAACATATGTCCCACATTACCAGTTTATGCTTAGAATATCTATTTGACAATCAGATCTAAGAAAAACGCTGATGCTGTTTCTGTAGAAAACAGCAAAACCTGAGGATTATATCAATTGAGGATGTTTTGTATTTAGTTGCTAAAGAAAGTCTCCTTAACTGAACAAAATGATTACAAACAGATCTTTCCCTCCATGTTACTTGCCTTTTAATGCTGTTCTCTTGACTATATTTTATTATGTTCATTCAGTTTAAACTCTGAAGGAGAATAACATGGTAAAGTTGACAACATGCTCTTGGATATGTTGCATTCTGCTAAGATAGTGCAACATGACTCATAGAATATCAGAACAGGAACAAACCTTCAGTTTTCTACACCTTGCCTTTATTTTACAGCAGAGGAAAGGATCTTCTAAGAGCAGTCACATACCTCATTATTGGCAGAGCAGAGACACAAACACAGTTCACCTGACCCCTTATCCAATGAGTTTTGGCATGTAGGAAATAAATACCTGTGCCACAACTGGTTCATCTTGTGTGTTGACTGCCTTTTACTCATTTTCTTCCTCCTTTGGGGAACTCTAAGCATGAGGCAAGTCTAAGTTTGAGTAGCTTTTGCCAGGGATGCCGTGGTGGGAGCAAAGAGACTGAGAAAAGGAGACTAATCCCTTTAATTAGAGCCCTGGTCCAGATGGCATGTGTAGAACTATAACAGGGGTTCTTAAACTGTAGTCAGTGAACATTTTAAAAGAATACATTCTGATAACTATTTCAATATAATTGGTTTCCTTTGTAACTTTGTTTTTGTTTTTTTGAGAAAGGACCCATAGACTTCACTATACTACCAAAGGGATCTATGCCATAAAACAAGGTAAAGAAACCTTGGTCTAGAGCAGAGGTGGGGAATCTGTGGCCAAGCTTGGAGAGCAAGAGGGGCCTCTTCGTAGAGGAGAGGATACCACACCCCAGCTCCTTTAGCTCAGCAACAATTCAGAAGATCTATTAAGTTGTCCTGCTTCCTGCTCAGTGACTTGGGAAAGACTTTAACTTTCAAAGTCCAAGGTCTCCCACCACATTTGAGGCTATCTTGAGTTGTCTTGATCTATATCTCACCAGTGGATGGCTTCTGAAGAGAGGGTGAAGCTGGTGCCTTTGCACATCCCTGCCTCACTTACATCTAATTCACTTGGAAGTCATGGCATTACGTTCTTGATGTCGTGGTCCTCTTCAAGAACAAAGGACAAACAGCAATAACATGCACATATGTACATGTGTGTATATGTATATATGCACACACAAACACAGATATATATGCATGCATATATGTATCTGTGTATGTGTGTGTTGTGTGTATATATACATGCATGCATACATGCATATGTGTACATACATATACATATGTGTATATGTATGTGCATATATATTCAGAGGGAAACATTCTAAATCTTGTTTATTCCAATGTGGTCTTATAAAGCAGCCTGACTACATTGAATGACAAGTACCTACACCTGTGAAACTAGTAAACAATTGCCAGTTTATAGTCTTGTATCTTTAAATGCACATTTGTTTGTGCATATGCATTGCTATTGGCCAAACCATGAGCAAGTATATTAGTCTCTCTGAATGAAGACATAATAACAGCTCAGTAACTAATAAGGATATTCCTTTAACATCTCCAAAGTGCCCAAGCACCGAATTAGCATCCATGGTCAGTCAGAAGCAGGTATCTGGATGACCCTACATTACAGTTATCCCTTCTATATCATGACTTTCCCCATTGCCATTTTAAAATATACCCAGTTGTCACAAGAAATAAAATTAGAATTTTAGGGAAGTTTAATGGAAGCTGAAGATGACACAGAGCATATGACCAAACACTTAACCCAAATTTTACAATAAGGTACTGTAAACAATCCATAAAAGAAAAAGGGAAAGAAAATCAGACTTATTCTCTGTTACTAAAGGCCGACTAAAAAAAATTTACATGGATTTTCCAGATTGCATAGATACTGGGCCCTTAACCCTGGCAATATGGATAACTGTACCCATTTATGGAGTTGATTTTTAAAACTTACGGTATTTTCAAACCTGTCCTTGTTGTGTTCATTCAAATCAGTCTCTCATTTCTTGAGTCTTTCAAAAAGTTAAGGATCATTGAAAGGTGAACAAAGTAAATTCAATTATTTTTTAAAGGGTTTTCCCCCTTTTAAACTAATTCCTTGATAAACAGTGTGTCCACAAAGTCTTAAAACTATTTTAAATCATTAAAGCTTTAAAATTCACCAAAACGTTTGCTACTCCTTGTACAAGGCTTTTGTTTCAACCACAATCCTTAACAAAAACAAAGTAGAAGTAATAGCAGAGCCCTGTCTGTAATACTTGATAAGCTTTTCAAAATGCTTTCCTCATGATAACTCTGTGTAGTAGGAAATGAAGATGTTATTTTCCCCATTTCATCTAGAAGGAAATTGAGGCTCATTAAAGATTAGGGGGAGTGGGGAAGGCAACAAGCATGTATTAGGCACCTACTATGTGTGCCAGGAACTCTGTTAAGTGCTTAACAAATAATATCTTACTAATTTCCATAGTCACCTAAGCAGTAATTTTCAAGTCAGAATGTGGAACCCGGTCTCTTGATTCCAAGTCAAGTATACCTAGCTAGCAGTCCTTAGCTACTTAGAACTTAAATTAGACTTTAGCTAGTAGACCACTTCAAAAACCATGCCCATAGATTCTCCCAAGCCTAGTAAACTTGTCTCCACATTGGAATAAGAAGCATCTTCTTATAAGCATTGTTTAACCCACATCCTTCCTCTCCTCAGATCCATGTATCATCACTCCCAAGACCACCTAGCATCAAATTAAAACTGTGGATCATGGAAGGTCCTGCATTAACTGCCTCCCACTGCTTCACTAACTACTCTCAGCTCTGGCTACAATCCACTTTAATATACTCTTCAATGAATTATAATTATTTGCTTTTCATTTGCTTGTTTGTTTCATTCCCCCCCCCAAAAAAAAACTCTATGAGAGTCATAATCAAGCCATACTCAACCTTCTCATCTTCACCAGTGGCCTCAGTTTACAGAATGCTAAAATTCAAAGATGCTTAATAAATGCTTCTTCAAATGGGTTGAGATAAACTGAATTATCACCTTTTATAGTGAGATACAACACCTCTCTACCAACCTCTCACATCTACATTATATCATCATTGATTTAGAGTAGAAAGTAGCCTTAGAGGTCATGGAGTCTGACTCCCTCAATTTAGAGATAAGGCTCAGAAGCCTTAAGTTACTTACTTGAAATTACTTAGGTGATAATTAATAATAATGAAAATAATATTTATATAGTGCTTACTATTTACTGGATGGGGTGCTAAGCTCATTTGAGCATCACAATCCCAGGAGGTAGGTGCTATTGTTTACCTCATTTTACAAATAAGGAAACTGAGTCAAAGAGAAGTTAAGTGGTTTGCCCAGGGTCACATAGCTAGTAAGTGTCTGAGATTGGATTTTAACTCAAGTTCTCCTGACTCCAGACCCTGCACTCTATCCACTGTACCACCTAGTTGCCCCTAGAAAATTTGAAATTTAAACCCAGGTCCTTTGACTCTGATTCCAGCAACTTTCTATTGCACAAGACTGTAATTTAGAATTTCACAGAACTTGAAGATTTACCAAATGACTTCTTCCAAATAACCCTATGGATCAAGGAATCCCAGCATCTTGATGTACTTCAGAGGCCATCTAATCTAAACCAGACCGGAAAGAGAATTCCCGTTCTGATGCCCCAAGGATACATAACCTAAATTTTGCTTGAAGAGAGCTAACTCACTTCCTCTTGAATCAGTCTATTCTTCTTTGAGATAGGGTTAATTCTTAGAAAGTTTTGCTTTTCTTAAAATAACCTGAAATCTGTTTTTCTGAAAGTTCCCCTGTTCTTCTGCCCAGTGTCCAAACAGAAAATGTCTGCTCTCTCACCCACAACACAGGTATTGAGGAAATTTGCCATATTATTGGTTTTTTGTGTTATAGTTCTAAGATACATACCCTGTTATTTCAACTGATTCTCATACACTTTAATATTCAGCTCCCTGACCATTCTGGTAGTCCCCTCTCTGATCTTTCTAGCTTATGAATGTCATTCCTAAAATGTGGTGCCAATATAGTTTCAATTCTCCAAATTGTCTGTCTTAAGTAGTAAGGTCATACAGTGCCAGATCCAAAGCTAGGTAGCATCAATCAATCTTTAAATACTTATTCCATTCAGGGCAGGGTTTCCAGTGATGATATAGAAATTAAAACCATGGTTGATCTATCTGCAATGACAATTCTTTAACCCAAGCTCTCCTCTGATACATTATTTTGATGTGTTGGTGACCCTGAACTCTAGACATCTACCTCTACAGAGCACAGACCCTGGTGGGGAAGTCTTACCAAACTGGAAAGTCTTTGAAGACAGATGCTGCAGTGTACTCTTAGAATATAACTGCAGGTTTATTTGTAAATGTGAAGGAGCTAATTGCAAGTATCTACTAAGCACTGATGATTTTTTTTTTCAACCACAGTGAGAGGTCAAGACTGCACATAAGAATGAAAAGGTTTTAGGATAAGGCATAGACCCTTGAAGCATCTAAATAACTTTCACATTACTTATCTTTTTTTTTAATTTGGATACAATCCGAGCACCATTTATGGAATATGTCTTGATAGAATATCAGTTTAGTTTCTTGTGCTCTTCCTGAGAACTAAAACATCAAAGCTAGATCAGCAACAGTTCAAATATGTCCCTCAATTAATTGTATAATTTAAGTCAACAATCACTGATTGGGTATCTACTGTCCACAGGGCACTGCTATTATGAGGACTGAAAGAAAAACAACAGATTAGGATTAACCATAAATAGACAAATATATAAAATATACATATATACATATATTTATATATGTATATACATTCATATGTATATACATATATAAATATATCATGTATCACAAGATATGTTATGTTACGTTATGTTGTTAGGTTGTGTTATGTTATATATATAAAAGACTATTACTAAGTATATATGAATAACATTCCAAGTGTGATAAGAATCTTAAGGACACCTAGGTAGCATAAAGGATAGAGTACTGTGCATGGAATCAGAAAGATCTAGGTTGATTCCTACCTTGAGAACTTACTAGCTGGGTGACCCTGGGAAAACATTTTTAATTTCTTTGAGTCTCATTTCCTCATCTGGAAAATGTGGGGGTTGGACTTGTTTACCTCTAAGCTTCTTTTTAACTGTGAATCCTCTGGTCTGTATTGTTGGGGTCACTGTTTGATTTTTCCTTGCATTTCATTGCTTGCCTGACAACCCTCCTAGCAATTACCTTTATACAAGCTCAGTTTCCTCATATGAAAAATGAGGTTAGGCTGGATAATCCCTAAGCTTCCTTTTAGCTCTAAAACTGATGATGCCATAAAGCATCATAGTTGATGCCATATAATGCTATGTAATTTTTAGAGCTAGAGGGGAATTTAGGTATTATCTAGACTAACCTCATTTTTCATGTGAGGAAACTGAGGTTATGAGAAATGTGACTTGACCAAAGTCACATATTTAAGACATAGAGCTAAGATGGAAACTCAAGTCTGCTGATGCAAAACCTTTCCATTCATCACACTGCTTTCTCAACATGGGAAAGATCACTTATTGCTAAGAATATTAAGGAGGTATGAGAGCCACCCCAATTACTTGGTCTTATAGAACAATACTCTTATAGGGGGGACTGACCCTCAGCATCTTTTTTTTTGCTCACATCTTTATTTTTTTTTTAATCAGAGACCTAGCAGTTTCACAGCTCACTGCTAGTTTATTTATAATAGGCATCTTATGCATTTTCACACCTCAATCAGTTTGTTAAGATGAAATCATGTAATACCCTTTGATCCAGCAATACCACTGCTAAGTCTGTATCCCAAAGACATCAAAAAGGGTGGGGGAAAAGGACCTATTTGTACAAAAATGTTGATAGCAGTTGTTTTCGTGGTAGCTAAGAAGTGGAAATCGCAGTGATGCCCACCAAGCAGGGAACGGCTGAACAAGCTGTGGTACAAGATTGTAATGGAATATTATTGTGCTATAAGAAATGACTAGCAGGATGACTTCAGAAAAGCCCAGAAGGACTTAGAAGAAAGTGAAGTGAGAAGAACCAGAGGAACATCATACACAGCAACAGTAATATTGTAAGATGAAGAATTGTAAGTGACTTATCTATACAATGATCCAACACAAATCCAAAAAGATTCATGATGAAGCATGCCATCTGCTTCAGAGAAAGAACTAATATTGTCTGAATACAAATTTCACATTCTTTCTTTCTTCCTTTCTTTCTCTCTTTTTTCCTTTTTTTGTCATCTTATGTGAAATGACTAATATGGACATGTTTTACATGATTGCACATGTATTAACTATAGCGAATTACTTAACATCTCAGGGAGGAGAAAGGGAAAGGAAAGAGGGAAGGGGGGATAGAATTTGGAACTCAAAACATTAAAATATTTTAAAATATTGTTTTCACAAATAATTCGGGGAATGAAATATTACATTATAAAAAAGATTAAATAATCTATGTGGAAGATACTGAAAAACTGCTTTTGAGACTGTGACATGTGTGGACATTCTCTAACTGAATCAGATTGGCCTACCATGTGGTTGGGAGAAGCCTTTTTTAATTGGTTATACAACTGCAAGTGTCAGCATCTTCAAAGAAAACCTGAGTTATAACCAGTCGTAACTTGCCTTAGGGCTGTGGTTAACTTCTGGTAAGAGGACTATGGTTTAATAGAAAAGCAAATAGGGCCTCCCCTACTCTCAAGTCATTATAACCTCCAGAAAAGGCCTGGGTCCTTGGCTCTTTAGTTTGGTTTGGTGGCTGCTGCTGCTGTTTGTTCGTTTGCTTGTTCTACATTCTGGTTTCAGGGAGTGGAGTCTGACCTGGCCTAAGATCTTGAGCCATGGAGATCTTAAGAGTTCAGGAATCCAGGTTAAATGTTGCAACCAGCCTAGTATAGATGCCCTGAGGAACATGGGTCATGTAATCCTGAGCAGAAGAATGGGAGTGACAGAGAGTAAGGCCCAGAGCCGATGGCTGAGACAAGAGATAGCTCCAAATCTTCTCGCCATCTGGGAATCATGAGGGGCCTTGAAAAAATGGTGTCAAAGCCACATGATTTCTACAATTGCTTACAAAGCATTTGTTTTCTTTGAAGGCCACTCCTATATATAACCATTTCAGGAGACAGTTTCTCTAAATTTTTTCATGATTATATCAACTTTGAATAATGTTTAGTGAATCCTATTAGGAATCCAAGCAGGACTCAAGGATTCTAAAAAGTAGAACATACACTTCCCAAGAGACAGGAATAGGGATGGGACTGTGATTTAATTGGTAAAGGAGGGTACCTGGATGAGGAAATTCTCCCTGTCAGTGCAAGTCAGTACTTTTTCTACAATTTGTAATATTAAAATTTTGTTTCTATACCTGCTTTTCCCTGCATTCATGAGATCATCATCCTGAGAGGAAAAAAAGGAAAGATATGTACAAGGTACTCGATAGGTTGTGGAAATATAAAAACATAAATAAAGAATTATTCCTGCCCTTATGGATTTAATATTCTATATTGGGGTGGGAGGTAGAAACATATAAACTGCTAATTAAGTATAAGATAATTTGAGAAAGAAAATTATACCAATAAGTAAATAACTAGGATAGCAGGCAAGTCTTCCCCTACAGGGACAGGGAATCTATGACCTCAAGGCCACACGTGGACTTCTAGGTTTTCACGTGTGACCCTTTGACTGAATCCAAACTTCACAGAACAAATCCCCATAATAAAAGGATTTGTTCTATAAAACTTGGATTCAGTTAAAGGGCCATAAGGCTGCATGTTCTCCAACCCTACCCTAGAATGTGGCACAGAGCTGAGTCTTCCAGGAAATCCAGTATTCTCAGAGGTGGTTTAGGGAAGGAGAACATGCTAAGCAGTCTGTGATTTCATGGTATTTCAAAGACTGATGATTTTGAGCATATTGATACTCCTTCTCATCTTGGTACATAGCTATCATTAGTTGTTGAAACCAAAAACAATTCATCATCTGGTTTCCTGTTTCCTGGTATTAATCCTTTCTTAGATTATCTAGGTTGGTCTTTGAACATTAAGAAACAACTTCAATGTGGCAGTATTGTATTCAAATCCTTTCCAGCTAAGACAAACTTCCTAGAACTTGCCATTTGATAGTATGATCTTTGATAATATGAGGTGAAAGGTTCACAACCACAAAATGACACAACACTGAAATAGAATTTTTTGGGAAGATGATTCTAGGTCCAAAAGTTCAACAATCAACTAGCTTAGATATTCCCTCATCTTTCAATTCTATCAGAATAGAATTCTTCTCCTGGATACCTTTATCTAAATATAGGAGGTTTTGCTTGGATAAAATATGACTCTAATATATCATATCCTTTATCAGGAGGATTGATCATCTGGGATTATCTGTGCACTGGATTTCCAGTCACAGCACATATCCCTCTCTTTCTAGCCAATGCCTATTTGAAAGCTTGCAGGCTTTAGAGTCACTGACCATCTGTCTGCTTTGTGGCCTGCAAACATCAACATCATGAGTCTATTCCATCTGGCTGAGTTTTCTGAAACATTTCCTGCTTCAGAATCCAAAAGAGGTGATTTATGATTATTTTTTTCTTTTAAATATTACCAGGCATGACCACTTCTAACAGCATCCCATCCCAGGTATAAATTTCACCTGTGCTGATTTCACCATACTGTCTAAAATGGATAATTTGAAATAACTATTAGCTGTTTTCTTGACTCTTTTGTTGGAACGAACTCCTATTATTTCTTTTTAAATAACAAGTTTGTGTTCAAAATGCTGCCTAGGGGTATTCCCCACAAACATTGAGATTATGTGGTCATAGGGGATAAAATGGTCACAAACAACTAAAAAAGATATTCCCTAGGTTAAAGGCTACCCTGCCCAGATATTTCCCAATTTACCAAAGTTACTTTGACTCCTCAGTTAAATTTCTATCTGACCTGCAGAGGAAATTGGAAGTATGTGTTACTGCATCACTTACAAGCTTTGTATTCAATGAGAGGCCAGAACCCAATCCTCTGAATGGTAAAAAATGTGTGTTGATGCCAAGTAGCCACTTGTCAGAGCAATCTGGTCATCAATAATAAATCCAATATGCTCTGCCAACACTTCCTTCCCAGGACAATATGGTTATTCTTACAATTTACAGCCCGTCAAAGCTGACAACAAACACATAGGACTCACAACCTCAGTTAGACAAGAGTTTTCAACTGGTCCTCTCAGGACGCCTCCCAGCTGCCACTGCCACATGGTTGTATCTATTAAACATCATTGTCAGGAGAAATTCTGAGATAACTAAGCACTGGGTCCAGGGTCACTGCTTCAATTCAGCAACAAATTCATCTGAATATAGCAGACTTTCTTTAAGTGCCTATTAAGGTACTTAGGACTGAGGATATAAAGATGTTATGACTTTAGCTCTATTCTCAAGATGCTACCAACAAATGGGAGAGAGGACCAAAGCACTTGAAGTCGATTCAGCAAGTATTTAGTAATCTCTCAGAGAGTGTGCTGGGGATTGGGGCTACAAAGAAAAAATAGAATGACCCCAGTCCTTAAGAAACTTGTATTCAAATGACTATGATAGAAAGAAGCATGAACAGTGCAAAGGAGAAATTTGGGCAAAATACTCCAATGCGTAAATAGATCAGTGATCTTGAGGTTGATGGTCCCTCCAATGATTCAGATCATGACCCCTCTATTCCTGCATGTCCCATATGACTGTTGTCTATATTCTAACACAAATCTTAGACAGGAGTCCACCTGATGTGATGTGGGCCTTCCTCTTTATAACCTGACACCCAGAGAACACACAAGCAGTCTACTGATTGTCCTTTGCTCTTGATATGCTATCAGTTCATCTTTTTCTTTGATCCTATGGTTCATTGAAAATGTCTTTTAGTCTGTCCTTCATATCAAATGATACATTTCTGAAAAAGCACTTGGCACAGTGACTGGCACATAGTAGGTACTATTTAAATGCTTATTTCTTTCTCTTTCCTTCTTAGTTCCTTGAGCATTATGAATGGAAGCCTGTTCATATTCACCATCTGCTTCTTCTTGTTCTCTCAGTCATGGTCCTTTTTGATTCATCAGAGACCTATTGTATCACACAAAAAAAATACTAAGAGAAACTTGAAGTGAAGGGAATACCTCCATCTTTATTTAGGGGAAGAGGCAGAACTGGTAAGGCTACATGGGGAAAGAGGAACCTGAGATGCACCTTAAAATGAGGGGAAAATGTAAAAATAGATGAGGAGACTAGTGGAAAAGTCACCATAGCTTTAGGACAGCATCATGAGAAAAGGCAATGATATTGGTGAGGATAGTATGAAAGCAGGGAACAACAAAGATTAGTCAATTTCAGTTGGCTTGTAGACCATGTCACGGCCAATATTATGAATTAAATTTGAGATGCATATTTCCTCTCCTCCACAGGCTATCAGTTTATTTAACTTAATCACCAAGAATATGGTATCATTTGATTTCCATAAGATGTCTTTCCTTTTCACTCTTTTCACAGGAGGCTGCCTATCCTCTAATAATCTGCTTATATTGATATTCTTCTTTAATATTTTATGTTTACTGTAATCACAATAAGGAAGCCAGAGAAACTAAGATTTAGGGGTAAGGTATTCAGTAGTGGGCAATATCTCTGAAGATTCCATCTGTCTCTCCCACTCTAGGCAGAAGGAATGAAAAAACAACAGAGATGTAGAACATCTGGGTTGATGTCTGTTAACTTGGTCCATTTCACTGCTAAACAGACACTATTAGAATGGGAATTCTTAACCTGAATGTCAGAATTACTATTATTATAATGTTGTTGTTATAGTGATTTCTGCCCAGGAAGAGACTATCCCTATTGTCAAAGATCCTGGTTTCTAATTTTTAGTCTGACACTCATCAGGGGTCTTTAAACAAAGTTCAGATAAATATTTGATATTGTATACAAAACTAAGTGGTTTCTGAGTTAAATTCCAATTCTGATATTCCATGATTCTCAGTCTGAGATTGAGTAATATTTGTTTCCATACAATATAAATCTCATATGTGTGGAGGAAGAAATATTTTATCATTTGGGAGAAATGGAAATTCCTTCCCACGTCATAATTGGGTTTATTGTGTGAGGAGGGACAAAAAGTTTACTCTGATAAAACTGCAATATAGGGTAAACTGAATTGACAAACCAAGAAAATCATTAGAAACTAAATAGATTATTTATTGAAATATACTAATGGAACATAATAATTAAGAAGAAAGTCTCATGTTATAACATCTTTCTAGAGGACATAGATTAAGCCTTTGCTTCCTTTGACATAGAGAATTCCCAGGTGAGGGAACTTATTTTGCCAACATGTCAGTACATTTCCTATAACTTTTAGTCTTAGAGACTTGCCTCGAACACCAAAACGTTAATTTGCTCATGTACTCACTCACATGTGCCAGAAATACAACCAGAACTCATTTCTTCCTGGGCCAAGCCCAGCTTTCTATCCACTATACCTTCTGACAAGTGAAATAAAAGTAATTCTCTCCACAGATTTCCAGGCTAGTCAACTGATCAATCATAAGCAAATACTTATATTTATTAAGCAGATATTAAGTTCAATCAATTAATCACTCAATAGGGGCAGCTAGATAGTGCAGTAGATAGAGTGGCAGGACCGCAGTCAGGAAGATGTGAGTTCAGATCTGACCTTGGACACTTATTGGATGTGTAATACTGGGCATTCATTCAATCCTATTTGCCTCAGTTTTCTCATCTATAAAAAGAACTGGTGAAGGAATGGCAAACCACTCCAGTATTTTTGCCAAGAAAACCCCAAATGGGGTCATGAAGAGTTGGAACTGTCTGAAACAAATAAATGAATAAATCAATTAAAACTAATAAATGAACAACAACAACCAAAGCATTTATTAAGCAACTACAATGTGTACAAGGTGCTAGGAATAAGACAAAAATAACCTCTTCCTTTGAAGAATGTGTAGTCAAGATAGACTGGGCCATCCCCAGTTATCATGGTGAATATCAGGCCACTAGACCCAGATGGCTCAGGAGAAGAAAGTGAGGCTTGTGACCTTGCATAGTCCTCTGTCACTCAAATCATAGTCAACTGCAAGTCATGTCATCATCTTGATGTCATAGTCCTCTTCAAGAATTAAGGACAAAGACAGCAACCAAGTCCAGATAGAGGAGACATCATTTATATTTAAATCCATGCATATACACCTCATGGAGATAGCCAGGTTGCACAATACCTAAAGCACTAAGCCTTCAGTCGGGAAGTTCTGAGTTCAAATCTAGCTTTATAAACTCACTAGCTATGTGAATTTGGGCAAATCTCTTAATCTCTATTTGCCCTAATTCACTAGAAAAGGAAAGGAAAAGGCAAAGGCTAATCACTCCAATATATTTGCCAAGAAATTCCATGGACAGTGTTGCAGTGCAATTGATCCACAGGATCATGAAGAATCAGATATGACTGAATGAGCGACAAATACATACTCTGTGTGTGTGTGTGTGTGCATGTGTGTGTGCGTGTGTGTACAAAACAGCTAGAATATAATTTTTTTGTGGGGAAAGGCATCAACCCTTGGGGCCAGTGGTAGGGAAAGGAAAAATTTGGAGGAAAATTGATACTCTATTTAAATTCCATTCAGCTCAACAAACATTTGCTAAGTACTTACTATGTCAGGCACAGAGTATACAAAGACTGAAATGAAATGATCTCTCAAAATGCCTACTGTCTACTGTGGTGATACAGTATGCACACAAATATGAAAAATACAAATATAAAATCTATAAATATACAAAATACATATACATATCTAAATATACAAAAATTATACAAGCTAATTTCCAGACGGAGAGACTTCAAGTAACTGTGGGATCAGGAAAGAATGGGTATGAAAGATGGAATCTGAACACTCACTGTACTTTGGAATGAACTAATCACTCTCCAAGGCATTACCAATAAAGTGAGTATTAATGCAAAGCCACAAAGATAGATGAGGGAATGTTATGTAGAGGGAACAACTAGGTGGCCAGTCTGACTGGGGAGTATAAGAAGAAGGGTAATTCAGGGCAAAAGGGGAGGAAGCACTTTCCAAAGAGAAAAATTGCCACACAGACGGTAGCAATGCGAAGATAACATATGCCAATGGGGAACAGCATAGTAGGGTGATTCCTCTCCACTTCACCCTGTTTCCCAAACCCACAGGCAGCCTAGTGACACAGACATATAGCAATACATACGTACCAATCCTAATAGCCAAGACACTCAAAGGCTCAAACATACATAGAGTTTGAAATATGTAGCTGGTAAGAGGCTGACCACCCCATCACCAGCAAGACAGTCAGTAGGACAGTCTGGTCCACTGAAATCAGGGTATTTTCTGAGTTACTTAGTAAAAAATAACAGGTAAGTTTCAGGAACCTAGTGAACTGAATTCTAGTTGTGCCACAGCAAACTGTTGCTGAAAGTGGAGAGATACTCAGTCTCCAGATCACTTAACCATTAGCATACATGCATCCTGTAGGAGCTGAGACCATATAGGCTCACACATAAAATGAAATAAAATTGAAAAGTTGAGTGGGATCTAGATTGTGGAGGACTTTAAAGATTAGGTGAAGGATTTAGTATTTTCAAGAAATGCTATTAAATATTTTTGAGTGAATGAATGAATAAGCATTTATTTAGCACTTGGTACAAACCAGGAACTGTGCCAAACTCTGGGGATACAAATGCAAACAATCAAAACAATTCTTGTCCTTGAAAAGCTAAAGAAAACATATAGAAGGGAGTAAAAGGGGGGAAGTGTAAAGAGCTGGAAAATGTATAGAATGGAGGAAAAGCAAGAGGGAATTATAGGAGTTTAAGTAAAAACTGAGTAGAAATTCTGTAAGTTTGCATAAAGGGATAAATGTTAGAGACGTGCATATAGGATTGCTAAGACTTCACAAAGATTTTGAAATGAGGAGAGGGAAGTGGGGAAAGTTAAAGATGTATCTGAAGTTGTGAACCTACATGACTGTAAAAACAGTGGTGCCCTTATAAGAAGTGGGAAATTTTGGTGTAGGGATGACTTTTATAGGAAATGAATTCTATTGTAGACATGTAGAATTTGAGACAACCAGATAGATATGTCTACTGACAGCTGATAATATAGGACAAGGGTTCAGTGTAAAAAAAACTTGGGGCTTGATATATAGACTTGAAAGTCATCATCTTAGAGATTATGATCCCTAAGCATTGATGAACTCAGTAAGTGGTACAGACACAGAGAAGAGGACCTACCAGAGTATCTTAGGGGGTACCTACATTTAGAAGGTAAGATAAAAATATAATATAGAAAAGGATGCTGAGAGCAGTTGGTGTGATAGGTAGCAGTGGAACCAAAAGAGAGCAGTATCATAGAAGTCAAGGTAGGAGAGATGGTTCAGGAACAGGAGAAAGTAGACAATGCCAAAAAAAAAAAAAGGAAACAAACCAAGCTTCAGAAAGGTCAATAAGGATGAAAACAAAGAAAATACCTTTGAATTTAGCAATTAAGGGAGCATTATTAACAAGTGCAGTAGAAATCAATCATCTCAGGGAGATTACAAAGATTTGTAGTTGGCTGGCGATTGGTTGGTTGGTTGGTAGCCTTTGTTCTCAACGAGAACCAAAATGACTAGAGCCAAGTTTCACTCAGACCAGTAGGAGCTCGGAATGCTCTCCCAAGGGCTGGGCACAAATAGTCTCTGTGAATGTTTGGGGTGGAATCTCTGAATTTGCACATACTGCACACTGTTTTCTTTGAGCTGTTTCAATTCCGCTTACGTGAGTCGTAGGTAGGCAAATGCTAAAAATAAAAAAGTAAATTATTATTTTTAGTAATAGCCAATGAAAGGAAGAAGAGATATAGGATGATAGGTTGAGGGAATGGCTAGGTCAAGGAAAGATGCATTTTGGTGGTAGGGAAGTGGTATCTTCTTTTATTTTACTTTGTTTTTTTGTTTTTTATTTATTTAGTTTTTGAATGAGAGAAATCTAGTAATATTTGTGGACATAATGAAATGAACAATTAGATATTCATGATGACATTGCAGAGAACTGGATCAAGGGTATAAATGGAGGAGTTAATCTTGGTAGGAAGACCTCTACTTCTTCAGCAGAGACTGGTCCAAAAGAGTAAAAGGAAGATTATGAGGAAGGGCTTGGAGTATTAGAGTGGGAGAGAAGAGAGGACTCATGACACTGACCTTCATTCTTTTGGTAAAATTAGAGGTAATATCGTCTCTTGAGACAGAGAAGGAGAAAGTTTAGATTGAGAGAAAGATTTGGAATACTGATTGTAGAAAGTGTGCTAGAGTCAGGGGAGAGAAAAAGGATGGACATAAATCAGGCTCCAGTTGGGAATAGATGATATAATTGAATCAGTAGAGTTGTGTAATTTTCTGGAAGAAAATTCTTAAGCACCTGGGTAGGAAAAGCAAAAATACAGTGGAAGGCTTAGGGTCTAGAAAGTTGGGATAGTGAGGCAAGAGAATCAAGGGTGGTTGGCATCACAGGGCTGATTCAGACACAGCATCAAGACTGTAAGAGAAAAGGATGATCAGAGCATGCGGAAGGGACTTGAATAGAAGGGGGAGGGGTAGAGTTACTAGAGGCAAAAATGAGAATTAAGAGAAGCTTTGGAAGGGGTGAGGCAAGTGAAGAGACAGATATATAGGAATTTATGATTACAAAGCAGAGCTTAGGAGTTTAGTATCATTGTGATTCAAAAGTGATGGGTAATGACCCTATTTCTGAGGCTGAAGTAGAGGGAAGAGAGAAGTCATTGGAGCTTAAAGGGCTGAGGAACTGGAGAGGTCATGATGTTCAAGAGTACGTCGATACATAGAGATTATTAAAATAGGTACCTGAAGAAAGGCAGGCAGCTCAGCTTCCAAATAATTACTCTCAGGGGGTGGGGAAATCACACCTAGACTGAGCAGTGATCAAGAAAAACAAAAATAATAACTTCTTTTAGCCCTGAATTACCAAAAGCCCATGGGCAATACAATGAGAACCATCAGGTGAGAAGAAGAGAAAGAAGTGGAAGAGGAAGAGAAAGAAGAAGAAGGAAGAGGAGAAGGAATAAAAGAGTGCCAATGTGATATTTTTTAAGATCTCATGGAAGAGTAGAGAAGAAATTTCAGAAGGAAACATAGGATAGCTTTTAAAGTTAAAAATTAACTTATTATATGCTTTTTAAAAGAAATCAAGTCATATAAAATTGAGGTTCACAGAATCGTATGCATTTTCTCTTTTGTGTCCTAATTTGTTTATAGAAATAATCATTTTGTTATCTACAGAAAAGACATGAAAGGAGAGGGAAGAGAACTTGCCTCCTCAACTGTCAGGTTGCAACAAGTCTGCCTCCAAGGTCATCAGTCACAGTCACCCTACTTCTGAGCAGTCAATTGCTTGAGCTCAGACAAATCTTTCCTCTGCTTCTTTGTGAAGCTTTTTTGTAGGTTAGTACTCATCTGATTTAAGATCAAATCTTTTTGGAATTGACTCAGGCTCCGCAGGTTCCTGTTTTTTATATGTCTTATATTTTTATTTTATATTTCATATATACACACAGAGACACACACAAATATTTATATATATATATATATATATATATATATATATATATATATATATATATATATATATCTCAGAATGTAACAAGACTTCTGTTTAATGATTTCCTTTTTCTGTCTCATTTGCTCTTCTTCTTCATGCTTATTTTCATTCCTTTTCTAGGTTCTGAGTTGTCTCTGTTCCCCTTTACTTGGGATCACTAACCTTCATTCTCAGATGGGTATTTGTCAAATCCTCTCTTGCATGCCCAAGTTCATAGGAAATGGGGTCCCTTACAAGGTTCACAACTCCTGTATATTCTCTTTGAAACCACAAACAATTCTCCTCACTCCCCTAGGTGTGCCTCACTTCCATTTTATCATCCCCTCCCTAGAAATTGTTTAAATATGTATTTTTCCTGAAGTTAGGAAGGAAGGGAAGACATGGGAGAAAGGAAGAAGATGGGGCATAGTCTTCTGTTTCTGACAGCATTCCCTTCTAACACAGCAGGATCTTGTTACCCTTACACATAACTTTAGGAATCCATACAAAATTCATGCACTATCTCTATATATTGATCTCCATATTTTTCCTTTCTATTTGATGGAGCATTTAGGTATAAATTAGTACACATTTGTCCTGTCAAAATTCATATTTTCAATACTTTATATCGTGAAGGATACATAAATTCAGAAATTCAGAATAAAGTGTTTTCAACTCACACAACTCACTCCACTTTAGTTTGGGTTTTCTTTGTTTAACCATTGGCAATTGTGCCTCCTGCCTTTCAAAGATCAGTTCTTCTATAGTGGCAAATAGCCCTGAATTGAAGTCTTGGCTCTGCGACTAGCATACTGGATGTCCTTGGGCAACGAACACTCTCTAGCATCAAGTCCTTCATCAACATTTGAGGAGCTGAACCCCTATTGTGAGTTCTATGATTCCATTTCTTGAAGGGAGTAACTTGTTTCCATACAAGTTCCAACCTACCCAGCAAAGGATAGACACTGAATAGAACTTCAGTCAATAACTCTAAACTGCCATTGATGATGCCTTTCCTACTCAACAAGTAAAACGCACTCCATCTAAGATAAAAAGCTGTTTGAGCCAGAAACACCACATGTCTTCTGGCTTCTCTTCACCAGTCTCAGCAGGGGCCCAGAGACCTAGGAGAATAATTCATGATTCACAGCCAAGTCCTGCTGTTAACACAGACAGGAACTTGGTCTAAAAGGCCAGGGTATAATTGGGAGACAATGTGACTTGTCAAAAGTAATAGGTACAAAATATCTAACTCTTCCCCAACCCTAGAGTCAACACCTCTTTAGTGGGGCCAGTGTTGTTTATTATTTTAAAAGAAAAGATTTCCCAATCTAGCACACACACATGCATACACACACACACACACACACACACACAAATGAGAGAGAGAGAGAGAGAGACTACCCTCTGGGGATCAAGACTGCCTTCTACCCCACCAAATACTGGGTGGCAGAAGTGGGGAAGTAGGAGAGAGCTCATTCTTTATATGAGTGAAAAACTTATAAATGAAAAACATTTAGTTTGCTTTTTTTTACACTTTTTCCCTCTTCACTTAGGATAAATTCCATGCTAAAAATGCCAGACAAAGGATTGAAATCAAAATTAACAAGCTCCTTGAGATGCTATGAATTGCCCACACTCTAACTCTGTCAACATGGTAACTGCCTTGGCATAAGGTGTGTATCATGTCCTGTATTCAGTGTAAAAGAGAATTTTTAAGCCCTGGTGTCCTTGCCTTTGAAAATGCTTGTTCTTTCTGATCTTTTTATGTTACCTCTAATTCTATAGGGCCGTTATACAAAACATGTGTTAGGGAATGAGTTGCCCTTATCAGCAAGTGTATTTCAGGGATGTTTCCTGCATTAAATCTGATTAGTTCTGCCAATCTTAGAATATCAGTTAAGGAGCCAGCTTGGGAAACCAAACCACTTTGATTTTTCTTTTATTGTAGGTTCTGGAGGCCTGTTTATGATAACTAGCTTGGATTTAAATTGGATAAATTGGAAATTAATTACAGGTAACTAAATTATTCTCTGCTTATCCTTGGGAGAGCAATTTACTGTTTCATGATACTACCCTGGTCAGCGTGGGTAGTAAGAGTAGATAAGAAAGAAAGCTATCGAAGGCACAACACACAGGATTAGCGGATAGGGTGAAGAACCAAATAAAGGGTAGGTTCTGCTATGGATTTGTATAAATATATACATTTCAAATGGCTGAAAATACACCATCCAGCGATTGTAACAGTATTCTCTGTGATAAATTAAATCTCATGTGTTTCAAGGGAGGCTCAAACTTTCCCATGTATAGTAATATAGTCAGAGCAGAATTTTTGAAAACTTGCCTGTGTTTTTCACAATCAAAGAGATTGGGTAATTTATCTGTCCAGGAATGCAAGTGGTAGCTGCTTTCAATAGTCCTAATTAGGAAACTAGCCTCTCTACAATTCATGAGATGGAGCATTTCAGGATTGGTGTTTGGGACTGGACTATAATGCTGTGATTACAGAGCAGCATACGTAGGAAGGATAGGAAATGAAATATAAGTAGACTCCTGTGGCTGAGACCTGTGACTCTAGACTTCTCTGTTCCTAGGTGAGTCTCCCTATGTATCTATTGGTGTCTATTTATGTTTCCCTATAGAAATTGCCAAAGATAACATGCACAATGATAGAGAAATTAGGAAGAGGAAAGAGTCTGACAGAAACAACAACGAATTCAGTTTTGAACATATTGAGTTCAAGATATGTAAGATACTCAGTTTAATATGCAGTTAGAAACATGAGATTGGAGGTCAGGAGAGAAGTTAGAAACAGACAAACGAATCTGAGAATCATCTGAATAAAGATGATAGTTGAATTCATGGGAACCAACGAGATAGATCTTCAAATGAAATAACTTGGAAGGAGAAGAGGGCCATGGTTAACAGACATGAGGAATCTGGACACTAAAGAGTTCGTATGGTCACTCAATCAATAAGCATTTAGTAAGTAATTCCTGACCTCACAACATGTTTACAAATAAGTAAATTTAAGATAGATACAAATGAAATACTCAGTGATGTAGTATGGGGAGAGAAAACTAAGCATAAGGGTGTGTATGTGTGTGTGCATACATATATGTATATAAACGTGTGTATGTGTGTACATATATATGTATATAAATATATGTATGTGTGTGTGTGTATATATATATATATATATATATATATATATATATATATATATATATATACTATCAGTATAAAAATAATCCATTTAAGCATTCTACTATCTTTCATCAAGGCAGAACTGCAGGACTCAATTCCTGTTTAAATATTTTTACAGATACTAGCTATAAATATTATATATATATTTATAATTGAAATATATATAGGAAATATATATGTATGTATATAACATATATGTATATATATCATATATACATAGAGAGAAAGAGAGACACACACAAAGAGACAGAAACAGAGTCAGAGAGAGACAGAGAGAGGAGACTTGAAGGGAACTTCCAAGACATGGAGTGAGAAGCAAGCCCTTGTGCCACAAGCACAGGACCAGCTGTGTATGCCCTGGCCAACACCTTATGAACTCATCTTTATTGTCCTGGATATGCCTATGTCAAAAATTATCTGACACTAGACATTGCCTCTATAACACCAGTTTTGCCAGTAGAGCCCTTAAGTGTAATAGTACCTCCCAACAGATAGATAGATGGATGAATGGATGGATGGATGGGTGGATGGATGGATGGATGGATAGATAGGTAGATAGATAGAGATGTAATAGTGCCTCTTTAATATGACTTATGTGCTTCTTCAGAGTTTCTGGCTTACATAAATGTTAACAAGAGTTCATATTCCCATAGTTCTTTGCAATTACAAAGTTATTTTAAGTTATATCAATTATAAGTTATCACATGACTAGCCAGAGAGGCCATGCGGCTTAGAATGCATTCCTGGAAAGGATTTTAGAGATCACATTCAACCCTCTCTTCTTGGATATGAGGAAAATGGGTCCAGGGAAATTAGTAACTTGTCCAAAGTCACATGGCCATAAAGTTACAACTGAGAGCCAGGAATCATGAATCCAAGTTCAGTATCTTTCCCCATATACAAAGGCACTTATCATGATATCTCTGAGCTAGATATTTCAGTTCAATTCTGTACTCATGCAGATGAAGAACATGTGGGTATAACCTGGTAAGTTACTTTTTTGAGAGTTAAAAAGGATATATGAAATTAAACCAAGATTCACAATAGAGGAAGTGGCTTGCTAGGTCAGCTAGTAAAATGATGGAACCACAAATAGGAACCAAATCTTCTGGCTCCTAATCTAGTATTTTCAAATACTATCAGTATAATAACTAATCCATTTAAACATTTCAGAATATTCCATCAGAACTGTAGGACTGAGTTCCTGTTTAGATACTTATACAAACACTGGGCATTTTTCAAAACTTTCCAAAGAAATAGAACTTCATTATTTTCTTGAAGGTTCGATTTTCTAAGGCAAAATGCCTTCCACACTCAGAGAAAGAAATATGGAAGTCATTCGCAGATTGTAGCAGATCATGTTTGTGTGTGTGTGGGTTTTAGTGTACTATGTTTTGATTTGTTATATGATTTCTTCCACTTATGTCAGTG
>CM053769.1:247743270-247811052 GCA_028658325.1 Potorous gilbertii
CAGAATTGTATGCTGTCATGGGGAGGGAGGGGGGTGGGGGGGAAGGTGTGGGAGGATAAAATCTTAATTTTAAGGAAGTGATTGTAGAACATTTATAAATAAATAAAATTAAAAATTAAAAAAAATAAAAAAAATATTTTCTTGAAGGTTATCTTTCCTCTCACAAGGACCAAGGTTCACAAAGTAACCATATAGAGTAAGTCTTATTTTCAAAGTAAAGACAGAAAGGATTTACACTCTGGGCTTCCAGTATCTTTCAAGGATTCTCACAGCTAATACATTATGCTCATTAACTCTAGAAAGGGAAAAGAGTTCAGAGTTATTAAAACAAAATGAACTACCATCTCTTGTTGTGATGGGATTAACCCTCTCCTATAAATTTGTAAAGTTCAAAAGATTCGTGCTATTTCCTTTTGTGGGATCTCTGCAAAGGAAAGGACCACGAGGTTCATTCTCTATATTAGGATTATATGACCTGTTATCTTTCCTGGCTTCTCCTCTGGACTTCACTCATCGACTGTCTCTCCTGTCCTCCAACTCCATGCCCTGAAGCTTAAACATTAGCCTTTCTCTCGCCAGCATGCCCATGCTCATCTGCTTCTGTCCCCTTACTGTCCCTCTACCTGCCTTTTGTTCCTTCTCCCACAGAGGCTCATTTCTGCCTCTTCCTCTCCGCTCCTCACCCTTGGGGTCCTTGTTACTTCTGTTGCTGTATTCATCTTAGCTTCATTGCTTTAACTGGTTGCTGATTCTTGTCCTCTAGAGAGGGCAACAACTCTTGGATGTCTACAATTTCTTCTGACTTAAATAACCAGGGCTGGGATTTGGCTGGATTGTTTAAAACCATCCTCTTTCTATACGGTCCCACAGCCTCACTGTTCACACAAAGAATTTCCATAGGTGGAAAACTACTCTACTGTCTTTTTCCAAGTATACATTTCCCACTCCTTGGGGGTGAGTATATCTCTCCTCTCCTAGCATCTTACATATATGCCTTCTTCTAGATATATGCCTTCTCCAGGGCAAGTTCCTCATACTGAATCTTTCTGAAACTTGGAAATGCAATGACAGCCCATTCCCATTTATTTTTCTGTTTTGTTTTGTTTTTTCCACTCTCCATCTTCTAGGACGGAGATTATCTAGAGTTAGATAATAGATGTAGATTACTCTAGAGTTTCTCAGGTGTGTGTGTATCTCTGTGTATGTGTGTATGTGTGTGTGTAGTAGACTGGCATCAATTCTGTATTCAGCATTTATTATTCAGAGGAGGAGGAATGGCTATGATGTAATGGTGAAAATTCATATTCATACTATAGCTATACAATATCATAGGATTTAGAAATGGGACACTTCATTGTTTATCTAAATAAGGCCATTTTAAATAATAGGAAATAATTACTAAGCTCCTTTCTCATAGTCACAAAAATCATGCAAAATAGTAAAAAAAAAACCCTCAAATCTAATCTTCTTTTAACTCTAAATCCAATTTTTGTTTTCATTGTTTTTTGTACCATTTACCAACAAGCAGTTATTTAATGTTTACTATATGCAAGCCACTGTGAGAAACACTGGGGATATAAACAATAACTGTAACCAGATGCTTGCCCCCAACGTGCTTGTACACTGATGAGGGCAACATCATATATACATGCATAGGTAAACACAACATATAGAATAGATGGTAAATAACGAGAGAAAGGAAGGCATTTATACCTGGGGACACCTACAGAAGGTGGCATTTGAGTTGAGATACACAGGAAGGAAAAGGTAATGAGCATTTTCTAGGGATAAAGGTAAAAAATATTACTTCAATTTAATCAAGCAAGTATTTATTACGTACTTACTGTGTTCAGAGCATGGTTAGATATTTGTCTTTTTAAGAATTAGACTGCCTCTCTCAAAGGTAATTTCTACAGAAGTCAACACTAACCTTTTAGAGCCTCCTAGAAGAGTTTCACTTTATTAAGAAAACGCAAAAAAAAAAAAAGAGCCAAGTGGGGAAAACATTGCAGCCACAGTAATGTGGTCACTGTCTTTCCCACTGTTATCTTGGGTCTCACAGTGGTATTCATCAGTTTCACCATCTCATTTGAAATCTTCCCCCATGTTGTTGCATGTACTCTTAAGTCTTATAAATTATTAAGGTTTTTTTATGTGACTAATTATTAATCTTTACATGAAATTTTATGTGGGGTTTTACAAGAGACATCAGAATGAGGGCCCAGCTCTATTACTTAGAAACTTTGTGACCTCGGGCAGGTCACTTTGAGTATTAAGCCTCACTATATCTCTCTGTAATATGAGGCTGAGTAGGATAATGTCCCTTCTAACTTAAAAATCTATGATCTCACGATATATAAAACACTAATAATAATATTACCCAACATCATATATTTCTTGTCAAAATTGTTAGCAAAAAAACACTCAGAATTTGAGATTGGAAGACCTGGGTTTAAAGTCTAGCACATTCTCTGTCTGGTTGATGTTGGATGAGTCCGGTAATATTTCTGGATCTTAGTTTCATCATCTATCAAAAGAGAGGGTTGGACCAAATGAACTCCTAAGATTCTGTCCAGTTCTAAATCCCATTGCTCCAGATAAAGAACTACGCAGCAGCTATTAAGGGCTTTAATCATATTTATACATCTGAATGAAATGGTTTCTTCAAACTGAATCCAACAGATCCACGAAAGAAAATGTCAGTGCACTGGCAACATTCAAAGAAATCACAGGACTCCTATTAGCAATTGTTTCTTTGCTCTATATGCCTGGGGTCCCCTCCTTCCTGCCTTCAGGGGGTTCCCACTGGGAAGAAGAAAGGTCAATGAGGAGAGGAGTGAGATGCTCCTTCGGTGGCTCTCCAGATTGGGGTTAGGGGTGGATTATGTCAGGCAGCTGAAACAGATGATGCAGCACACCACCTATGTAAACAGAAATAGGCACTGGGGCTGATGTAGCACAGAGATATGACCCTGCCCATAGAGCCGCTGAGTCTAGACTCCAGATGTGTTCTCCCTGTTACCAGGCCAATTCAGATCCAACTGGTAAATATTTCTACCAGATGACAGTGGGCTCAGTTACAGAAATGAGGACAAAGGACAAAAATAGGAAGAAAATTAGTACTGGGCGCTATTGCTCCTCAGGGGTGGTAGTGGGAGAATATTCCACATAGTTTTATAAACATGTTATAATTTATTTAGAGGACAGAAAGTTATGGCCTCTCTTGCCATGCTCTGTTGACAAAGTTCCAAGGTAAATTGAGGGCTATTGAAGTCGATTAGTCACTTAAAATCAGTAGAAAGTAAAGGTTTGCATGGGAGACAAGGAAATTTACCTCTGAATTTACAACAGATAACAGAAAAAAAACCAAGTTTTTTTTTAATCATTCATGCTAGAAACTTTTCTAATGCATTCATAGACTAAGTAAACCCCTGAAGCTTAGTAATCAGCCTATTACTCCAATTTTTCACCCTGAGTGCACCCTCTCCTTATTTCTGGCCATGCAATGTGAAGAAATTCATCCAGTATGTCCCTGAAGTAGCAGTGTCATCAATGGTTTCATCATACATATGCTCAGTTCAAGAATGTGATTTTATTTTTACATCTGTCTCCACCAATTTTGAGGAAAGAATATGGGTTTTCAATAATCTATGAGCTAAAAAAATAATCTATGAGCTGCAATATCTCCTTGCCGAAGATATATTGTCACCTAGTAGGAGGTAAGGTTTCACTTCCTCCAGCTATTACAGCCTCCCATCCATATGTCAGAGGTGGCAGCTGCAGATGAATGAAATGCAAGCTTGCTTTGTGAACTCCATTTTCCAGTGCAGAGTATCCCAAGAGGGACTGAGGCAATGCTATAGTCACATAGGTTTTCTGGCTTCACCCTACCCCCTCCAAAAAAATCTACAGGGCTTGGTTATTTCAGGAAAAGCATAGGATCTTGTGACCAAAGTTTAAATTAAAATTTCAGTTGGTGAAGCTATTTCTAGCACAGACAATCCCTTTATTGGAAATGACTCAGGGCTTGGTGGACACTGATCATGCCCTCTCTAGGAATGAAGCAGGTATTTTTGTTTGTTTCTTGTTTTCATCTAACTGGATGGGGAAGAGGAAGAGGGAAAGGTAAAATGTATCTTTCCATTTGTGATTTATAGATTAAGATATTCTATGTGCTCTACATTGAGCTTGTTTTACAAAGAAAACCATGTCTATACAGTTCTGACCTAAACCCAATTAGAGACAGTTCTCGCTTTACACTTGACACTCTTTGACTTCCAACCTCATGGGCAACCTCAGTGCTCCACTCTGACAAAGAAGCTGGAAGCCTCCCAAAGCACCAGATAATGGCTAGAGACATGCATAACTTGCAAAGATTTCTATCCAGGAGGTAGTGAGAGCAGTGAGTACCACCCCTTCACCCTCTCCACCACTCCCCCACCCCCAGCAAAGAAAGCAAACAAGCAATCCCCAGGATGATTTTGATCCCTAACATAGTCAACAGAAGGAACCCACAGTGTGGTATGCCAGGGACAGAGCCCATATCCAGACCAGGATAGTAGAGGCCCATAGAATCCCAGATCCATGGTAGTCTCTCTTTCTCCCTCCCCCTCTTCTCTTCATCTCTCTCTCTCTCTCCTCTCTCTCTCTCTCTCTCTAGATAAAATGTGTTTTATTCATGTCTTGTTTGTTTCTCTTTTGATCTTTGTTATTTATTTACTTTAAAATACTTTTTTAAAAAAAATTTGAGTTCCAAATACTCTCTCTCCCTTGTAACCCCTCTCACACCCGCTGAGAAGGCAAGCAATATGATGAAATTATCCCTGTGAAATAATGCCAAACATATTTCCATATTAGCCATATCACAAAAAGTTAGAAAAACAAAGTAAGAAAATTATACTTGAATTTGCACTCAGAGTTCATCGGTTCCTTTCTGAAAGTGGATAACATTGTTTATCTCGAGTCCTTTGGAATTGTCCTGGGTCATTATACTAAACAGAGTAAATAAGGTTTCATCATGACCTATTGCTGTTACTCTATATAACGATCTCCTGGCTTTGTCCATTTCTCTCTGCACCAGTTCATCTAGGTCTTGCCATGTTTTTGTAATTTTTTTAAAAGCATCATATTCATCATTTTTTTATAGCACAATTGTAATCCATCACAATCATATGACACAACTGATTCAGCCTCCCAATTGGTGGGCACTTCCAATTCTTTGACACTATGAAAAGAGCTACTATAAATATTTGTACACATCTTCTTCCTTTCTCTTAGATCACTTTGGGGTACAGAAATAGTAGTGATATTGCTGGATCAGAAAGTATGCACTTTTATAGCCCTTCGGGTATAGTTTCAAATTGTTCTCCAGAATGGTTGGACTAGTTCATAATTCCACCAGCAGTTCATTAGTGTACTTATTTTCTGCTGTCTCCTCCAACAGTTGGCATTTCTGATAGATGTGAGGGTTAGCTCAGAGTTGTTTTAATTTTCATTTCTCTAAGAGTGATTTAAAACATTTTTATATGTCTATAGATAGCTTTGATTTCTCTTCGGAAAAGGGATATGAAAACATTTTCTTTAATCCTTTATCAATTGATGAATGGCTCTTTTTTTGATAAATTTAACTCCATTTTCTATATATTTGACAAATGAGGCTTTTATCAAAGAAACTTGCAGTATAAATTTTACCATACCATTACTTCTTTGTCTATGGTACCTTTTAGAAAAATGTTTCCATGAATGTCTTTTAATTTTGTCTATTTTTGCTTTTGCTTTGTCTGAGATCATGATTCCTACCCTTGTCTTTTTTTTACTTCAACTGAATCATAGTAAATAGTGCTCTAGTCCCTTATTTTAACTCTGTATGTGCATTTTTCTGTTTTAGGTATGTCTCCTATAAACAGCATATTGGATTCTAGCTTCTAATCTATTCTATCCGCTTCCATTTTATAGAAAAGCTTATTTCATTCACATGCAGTTATGAAGACTAAGTGTTTATTTCTCTTCTTTCTATTTTCTTTGGTCAATCCTTCTCCTCTCTTTTTTTTAATCCTGTCCTTCTTCAAAAGTCTGTTTTGCTTCTGACCACTGCCTCCCTTATCTTTCCCTCCCTTTTGTCTTCTACCCACTTTGTCTTATTCTTTTCCTTTCTATTTCTGTATTGGGTAAAAGATTTCTATATCCAACTGAGTGTGTGGTATTGTGGTGGTGGTGGTGGTTGTGTATGTATGTGTGTGTGTATGCGTGTGTGTGTGTGCACATGTGTATGTATACTCTTCCCTCTTTGCGCAAACTCCAAAGAGAGTGAAGTTTAAGCAATGCCCACCACTGCCCTCTCCAATTCCCCCTCTACTGTAAAATGTCTTTCTTTCATGTCTCTTTTATGTGAGATATTTTCCTCCATTCTACCTCTCCTTTCTTCAAGTACAGCTCTCTTTCTATCCCTTCATTTATTTTATTTTATTTTTAATTTATGGAATAAAACAATCATTTCCATAAAATAGTATAATAAAATGTGATTGCATTTAAAACTGCAAATCTATTCTGTACAACTTTATTTTTTTAAATATCCCAACATAATCAACACATATTCATACATGTAGACTGCTTCTAACTGCCTCAATAATCATAATGTTCTTAAGAATTGCATGCATCATCTTCCCATATAAGAATGTAAACAGTATAACTCTATTGAGTCCCCTATAATTTCTGTTTCATGCTTATCTCTTTTTGTTTTTCTTAAGTCTTGTGTTTGAATGTCAGATCTGATCTTTTCATTAAATATTCCCCCTCCCCCAAAGAGCTATATTCAATTTTGTTAGGTAAGTTATTCTTTATTGCAATCCTAGCTCCTTTGCCTTGTGGAATATCATGTTCTGAAACTTTCATTTCATCAACATGAAAGTGTCCAGATCTTGTCTGATCCTGACTATGATTCCACAATATTTAAATGGTCTCTTTCTGGGTGCTTGCAACATTTTCTCCTTGACCTGGAAGATCTGGAATTTTGTTATAGTATTCCTGGGAGTTTTCATTTTGGAATCTCTTTCAGGAGGTGATCTGTTGGATTCTTTCAGTTTCTATTTTACTCTCTAGTTCTAGAATATAAGGGCAGCTTACCTTGACAATTTCTTGAAAGATGACATCTAGGCAATTTTTTCATCATTACTTTCATATAGCCCAATAATTATTAAATAATCTTTCTCCAATCTATTTTCCAGGTCAGCTCTTTTTTTCCAATGGTCTATTTCACATTTTATTCTAATTTTGCACTCTTTTGATTTTGCTTTATTATTTCTTAATGTCTCATAGAATCATTGGCTTCCACTTGCCCATTTCTAATTTTAAGGGAATTATTTTCTTCAGTGAGCTTTTGTACCTCTTTTCCCATTTAGCCAACTATGCTTTTTAAGGAGTTCTTTTATTGAGTCAGTTTTTATCCTTTTTTAATTTGATCTATTCTGCTTTTTAAGAAGTTCTTTTCTTCAATATAGTGTTGTGCCTCTTTACCCATTAGGCCAATTTTGATTGTTAAGATTCCTTTTCTTCAATATGTTTTCTGTGCCTTTATTTATTTATTTGCCAAGCTATTACTTCCCTTTTCATAATTTTCTTGCATTACTCTCACTTCTTTTCTCTTTTTTCCCAGTATCATTCTTATCTCTTTCTTTAACTATTTCAGGTATTTTTGTTGGCTTTATGTCTATTTAGGTTTTTTTTTTATTCTGAGACTTTGTTTGTAGCTGTTTTTACATTGTTGTCTTCTGAATTTGTGTCTTGGTCTTCCCTGTTGTCACTATAGTATCATTTTATGGTCAAATTCTTTTCTTGTTGTTGTGCCCTCCTTTTCCAGCCTATTTCTTGACTTTGACTTTTATGTTAAAGTTGACCTCTGCTCACTTGAGCACAAGAAGATGCTGTCCCAAACTTTGGGCTTTCTCATGCTGTTGTTTTCAGAGTTGGTTCAGGGGTGGGAGTGAGGGGTGACAAGTTTTGGTGCTTCAAAGGTGGTATGATCTAGAGAGTGTGCATTCTGGTCTTTACCCAGGGAAGGACTCTGTTCCTCTGTAGCTACAAGAACTAGTGCTCCTTTCTGCCCTAGAACTGAGACCAGGGGCCCTACTTCTTTGACTGAACACAAGCTCTCCTCTCTGCCCTTAAACTGCAACCCAGAGCTGCCTGTATGCAATCATGTTGCCATTCACTGCCAGCTGCACCCAGCACCAACAAAAGGGTCTCTTGTAATCTCTTTCTGATCAGTTATTTAAACCTTTACTGGTTCTAGGTTAAGAGCTGCTGCCACTGTCATAACTCTGTCAAAGGCCCGTTGTGGCTCCTCTTGCTGCCCTGGTGTTACAGACCTCTCTTGCTCAACTCCTAGATTGTCTTAGGCTAGAAAAATGTGTGACTAAATTTTTGTTGGCTCTGCTGCTCTAGAATTCAATTTGAGACACATTATTTTTAAAGTTGTTTGGAGGGGAATGTTGGGAGAGTTCTGCTGGGTTGTTGCCTTAATCTGTCATCTTGTTTCCTCCTCAGCAATCTATCTTGAGGGTCCAGATAGGGCCCTTACAACTCAACACTTAGAATTTCAGATTCCAACAGAAAGCAGTTGGTCCCATGGAGGTCTAGACACCCAAGTGATTTTAGTCAAGACCAAGTAATGCTGACTAGATGACACAAAGGCACAGTCTGGACTTTGCACATGAAGTAGAGTTAAGGGACAAAGCAACAATTCAGTAATTAAATCAGAGAAAGGAGTAACTAAAGAAAACATAGACCACTATAAAGATTTTTTCAAGATCCAAATATACTAACAATTTAATATGAAAGCAGAGAGTAACTTCTTAAAAACTACTCAAAGGAAAAATATATTTTCTATAAGGACTATATAATAGCCTAAGCAACTAGATGGTTCAGTGAACAGAGTGCTGGACCTGATCGCAAGAACAATTGGGTTCAGATCCTGCTTCAGTCACTAAGTACCTGTGAGATGTTGGGTAAGTCATTTAACTTTTTTGCCTCAGTTTCCTCAATTAAAAAGTAGGGATTATAATGGTCTCTATCTCCCAGTGTTGTAAAAACCAAATAAAATAATACTTGTAAGGCACTTAGTACAGGTCCCATTAAAGAACAGGTACAAAAAAATGCCGGCTATTGTTATCATGATCTCTCAAATATGAAGCAAGAGATAAAACATGAAAAAATTCTGGAGAAATGAATTGGAAGTTGAATAAGTAGTTTAGAACAGAATATGCCAAACTTAATCCAAGTAATGAGTTACCTGACAAGTCAAAATAGAATAAGCAAAAATTCCTAATTCTATAAAACAGTTGGAGTTGGAAATATTATAGACTTTTTCCTAAACATTTATTAATTTATTTGCTTTCAGTTTTCAAAAATCACTTCCATAAGTTCCAAGTATTCTCCCCCTTTCCTCCCCAAGACAGCATGTAATCTTATGTGGGTTCTACACATGCATTTCTATTAAACCCATTTTCACATTAGCCATGTTTCACAGAAGAATTGAAACAAATGGAAGAAATCATGAGAAAAACAAAACAAGCAAAACAATATTTAACAAAAGAGAAAATAGACTGCTTCATTCTGGGTTCTTACACCATAGTTCTTTCTCTGGATGTGGATGGTATTTATATAGTACCTCCATTACCCATAAATCTGACAAGCTATTCTTTGCCTCCCTAGTTTGTTTGTACTATCAGCCTTTATACCTAGATCATGTACCCATTTGGACTTTATTCTGGTATACAGTGTCAGGCACTGGTTTATATCCAGTTTCTGTCACACTATTTTTCGGTTCTTTCAGCAGTTTTGTCAAACAGTGAGTTCTTATCCCAGAAGCTGAGGTCCTTGAGTTTATCAAACAGTAGACTGCTATAGTCATTGACTACTATGTCTTGTGGACCTAACTTATTCTATTGACCTACCTCTCTATTTTTTAATCAGTACCAAGTGTTTTGATAATTGCTGCTTTATAATTCAATTTAAGATTTGCTATGGCTAGGCCATCTTCCCTACCATTTCTTTTCATTGATTCCTGTGATATTCTGGACCATTTTCTCTTCCAGATGAATTTTTATATTATTTTTTTCTAGCTCCATGAAATATTTTTTTTTAGTTTGATTGCTATGGCACTGAATAAGTAAATTAATTTAGGTAGAAATGTCATTTTGATTATATTACCTCAGTCTACCCATGACCAACTGATGTTTTTCCAATTATTTGAATTTGACTTTATTTGTGTGAAAAGTGTTTTGGAATACATACATACAGATTTTTTTTAAAAGGGAAGGAGGAATGTAATTGTAAGGTATCCATTAAAAAAATATAACCAAGATCTGTGGAGAACGGAAGAATTTATGACAAACAAGAGACAGAGAACATTATGAAATACAAAATGGATAACTTTGATTACATTTAATTGAAAAGGTTTTGCACAAAGTCAATCAGCCAAGATTAGGAGGGAAGCAGAAAACTGGGAAATAATTTTTATAGCCAATATTTCTGATAAAGGTCTCATTACTCAAATATATAGAGAACTGAGTAAAATGTATAAGAATACAAGTCTTTCTCCAGTTGACAAATAGTCAAAAGTTATGAACAGGCAGTTTTCAGACAAAGAAATGAAGGCTATCTATAGTCATATGAAAAAATGCTCTAAATCTCTCAATCAGAGAAATACAAATTAAAACAACTCTGAGGTACCACCTCACACTTATCAGATTGGCCAACATGACAAAACAGGAAAATGACAAATGGAGAATATGTGAGAAAATTGGAACACTAATGCATTGGTGGTGGAGTTGTGAACTGATCCAACCATTCAGGAGAGCAATTTGGAACTCTGTCTAAAGGGCCATGAAACTTGGTTTACCCTTTCATCCAGCAATACCACTACTAGTTCCATATCCCAAAGATATCATAAAAAGAGGGAAAATGATCCACATGTACAAAAATATTTATAGCAGTTTTTGTATATGTGTGTGTGTTAGCAAAAAATTGGAAATTGAAGGGATGCCCATCAATTGGGCAATGACTGAACAAGTTGGGCTATGTCAGTATAATAGAATATTGTTTCATAAGAAATGATGAGTAGTCAAATATTAGGAAATCTTGGAAAGACTTACATAAACTGATGTTAAGTGAAATGAGCAGAACCAGGAGAACATTGTACATAGTAACAGCAGCATTGTACAATGACCAACTTTGATAGACTTAGCTCCTCTTAGAGACACAAGGAACCAAGATGATTCCAAAAGAATAAAGAAGGAAAATGCCATCTACATGCAGGGAAAGAACTATGGAGTATGAATGCAAATTGAAGTATACCATTTTCACTTTTAATTTTATGGTTTTTGCCTTTTGTTCTGATTCTTCTTTCTCAACATGACTAATGTGGAAGTATGTTTAATATTATTATACATGCATAGTCTATATCAAATTGCATGCTGTCTTGGGGAAGGAGGAGGGAAGGAGGGAGAAACATTTTACAATTCAAAATCTTATAAAAAAGAATGTTGAAAACTAAAAATAATTTTTAAAATCTGGTCTGGTCTATAAGACAGATAAAGGAAAGATGATTTGCAAATGATTAGACTCTCTAACCATGGCCACATAAAAAGTCTGTAAACTATCTTTCAAGAATCCATAAAATAAAACTACCCAGATCTATTAGAATTGGAAAAAGGAAAAGGGACATCAAAATAAAAATAATAACCTTTTTTTACCTTCTGAACAAAAGCCCAAAAGGAAAAGTCACAGAAATTTTATAGTCAAAATTAAGTTTCCAGGTAATTTTTTTTAAAAATACTGCAAATATCTGGAAAGGAAGAGTTCAAGTAATACACTACCAGTCACTATGACACAAAACCTGGTAGCTTCTACTATAAATGAAAAGAGATCTGGGAATACAACTTTCCAAAAGTCAAACCATCGATTTATAACCAAGAATAAACTTACCTTGCAAAGCTGAGTATAATTCTATGGATGAAAAAATAAACCTTCAATGAAATACAGGTCTTTGAAACAATCTTATTGAAAATAGAAAGGGTGTGTGAGAACATTGAAATGTAAATGAAAGATTCAGAAGAAACTTCCAAAGGTAAATTTATTTAGCAATGAGAATTCTGTGTAAGATAATGATAGACTAACAATCTAATGGTAGTAGAATGAACAAGTGACCAAAGGGTCACTTAATATCTGAAAGAACTTAACCATATCAAAAGGTAATGAAAAGATTAATCAATAAGAACAGATAACCTAGAAGATGAATTTGATTCTGTCCTATAGATTTTAAGAGAGGGGGAATAAGAATGGAAGGTAGAAGTAATATGGAAAGAAAGAAGAAGACAAGAAACTTACCATTTCTCATCACTGGAGTGAGAGAACAATATATAAACCAGGATGCATGGGTAAGGGAAGCAAATATCAGATGAATCTTACTTCTATTTCAACCCACAAAATAGCACTGGTATTGTGTACACATATACACCTGCATGCACACACATACACAAACACACCAAAAGATAAAAAACACAAAAGAATTACATGTAAGAATATACCAAACAACCAAGAAATAGGTAGGAATGAGATAGTTTGGGGAGGGAGGGCAAGGGGAACAGAGAGAAGAATTAAGCAAGAAGCAAATAACTGGGACAAAATAGTAGAAAGAAAAACAAATTTCCTCATCCTGAAAAGAATGGGGGAGAGAAAGAGAACAACAGAATACAAAACAAGGACAAAGAGAGAATGAGGAAGAAAGGGAAAAGGGAAAGCAAAAGGACAAGGGGGAAAGGAAGTAGAAGTAAAAGAGGAATTAAAAGAGGAAAAAAGGAGGAGGAAAGAGGTGGGAAAGTAAAAGAGGAAATAGAGGAGGAGGGAAAAGGAAAATCTGAAAATTAAGAGGGTACCTATCAGGGAATGTCATAACAAAGTGTGGTATATGAGTATAATATAAAGTTAATATTGATAAAAGTGATGAAAGAAATGTTTCAAATAATATGCAAAGTATGAACTAGTGTAGAGTGAAATAAGTGAAGTCCTTATTTATATTATTTATTGAGCATATGTTATTTATGGAGAATAAGGGGAACAATTTATATAATAACATTGTAAAGAAAAGAACTTTTGAAGTATTTAAGAATTTGATCAAAGCAATAATCAACTAATTATCAAGAGAATTTGATAGAGTATATTAGCTATTTCTTGACTGAGGACTGGTGGACTCAAAGTATTAAGAGAGAGATTTTTCATCATTCCCATGGAGTTGATTAATTTTCTTGATAATTATTACATATTAGAAACCACTATCCTAGTTCCCATTGTCTCTAGATCATGTATGTTAAATTTTTTCCCTCCCCCAGAATCCTCTGATGCTCATAAGGTGGCTGCGGAGTGTCTGGTCTTTGCCATTGGTTAACGTTCCCACCAATTGTGTTTCCCAAGTTCTAGGAGCCCACAAACCCTTGTTCCTTTTAACCACTTGAGAGTTTGACTAGTTGGACTAGTTTTTACAAACTAATTTAGTTTACAAACTAATTTATAAACATTTGCTTAAAAGGACAAGAGCAAACTTACAAATATTTTCGAAAATCTCAGTGGTATAATTCTCCTTCCACTCCCTCAGTTCCTAGACAAGGAGGGGATTATGTTCACTTCTTAATTCAATTCCTGTATGGGATAGTCCCACCAAGTGTTGATAAATCTAAAACCTTCCTGGAATTGGGACCTGGTTTCTAAGGGTTTCTCTGCTGGACTGGCAGTAATATCAAGTCTAGAGTCATAGTTTCAAGGTCTCCATGGCTCAAGTTCCTGGGTGTCAAGAATCTACTGCTTGTTGATAGAACTGAAGAAAGAAAAAAGAAACAAAATAAAACACCAAGTCCATTTCAAAGGACCACAAAGCTAAAGGAGAAGGAATGGGTTGCCCTTTCCCCACCCAACCTAGTGCAATATGCCTACCCTATAGATAAATAGGACCTTCACTAGAGATGTTCCTGGAGGGTGGGATGGGGTGAGGCTTGGGGAGGCACAGAAATTGTCCTAGTCTGGTTGTTATATAGACATTACCCATTCTTTCTACACAATCATTGGAAAGACATTACTCTTGCCCCTAGGAAAGAGAAGTGCAGAATATCCTCTCCCAGAAGCAGATGCCTGCAGTCTCCCAGATGGGTGCCCCCCCCCATATTAGGAGCCAACACCAATCCTGGGTTACAGTTGCTATAAGGCTGTGTTCTGTTTTTGTTTTATAATTGCAGGGGAAAGAAGACTGGACAAGGACTGATAGCTATATCCCCCCTCAAGGGGAGGAAAAGAAGGAAAGAAAAAGACTATTAAAATATTTTTTAAAAAAATACAAAGGACAGAATGAAATTCAAAAGAAACAAAGACAAGCAAGATAGTCTTGCAACTAACGTGAATTTATTACATATACTTTTTTAAAAGGTAATCAATAAGGCAAAGAGATTCAATTACACACTTCTCTTGTTTTCTACTTCATGTATAGAGATTCTCTTTTCTTTTCATGACTTGCAATCAAAATAAAACATTAAATATAAAAAAAGAGAGAGTGAGATGAAAGAACTACAAACCATTAGCCAAGATTACATGTGGGGCATCATGGCTGTTTTCAAATATGTGTACTGTTGCCATGTGGAAAAGGGATTGAATTTATTCTGTTTGACCAACCAGGAACAATAGGAAGTGATGAGTGGATGTGGTAGAGGTGCAAGATTTTTGCTTGTTTTTAAAATTCCTGTTAATGTAATTGACTTATTACATGATCTTTATTTCTGAATATATTCTTCCTCCTCTTATAGTAAAGCAACACAAGAAGTAAAAAAAAAAAATAATAATAAAGTACCTCCTTCCTCATTCCAGGGTGATTACTTGGTGGCGATATTTTAGAGAGGATTCTCAAGAAGGTAGAGATTGGACATGATGATTTCTGAGGCTTCTTTTCACTCTGAAATTCTGTTATTTTATGATAGCTAACCATTATTTCTAGCTTTTCCCAGACCTCTACTGGTCTTATTCCCTAGCCATTTTCTTGCCATGATTCTACACTGTAGATAGTGCCTTTGATGAGGCACTCTACCTGCTACCCAACTTCTGGTTGGTAAGTCTTCACCCTTTGTTATTCCCAGGCAATCTTTACTCCATGCTCCAAAGTTCACCACTTTGTTGTTTCCACACTGTCTTTAATTCATGCACATGTTGGTACTCACACAACAACTTCATCCTCCTACCCACCATCTCCTGCAGCTCTGGACCAATTACTGAATCAACACAATATATCCTAGAAAGAATGCACTAATAAAGAGCAATTCACTACTATAGTTGCAGCAAGTTAACTAGGATAAAATCAAATGTTGACTCATATTAAAACTTAGAACTTTTTACATCTTTAAAAATCATTAATATAAATATGTCTTGTTTTTGCTGAATATCACTTACTTCAAATGATTTGTCACTGAGTTCACATGATTTTTCACACATGTTCATTAATACATCATGAGGTTCTACTTTTATTACATTTGACAAATAACCCATTTATTCAAGGCTGACCTTGATTATAAGCCATAGCTTTTCAACAGGTTGTAAATCAGTTCACTTCTTAAGCCATTGAAACATATCTCCATCAATTGGATAAATTTCTTACCCTCTTATGATGTTATATAGTACAGGGTCATGCTGTAGTATTCCATATTCATTTCAGAATTTGTGTACTGTCAGAGCAACTCTGTAATGTCTGAACAACATCAAGTATATTGATATATTTTTCAGAGTTAATCACTTCCTCCATGGTAAAAGACATCCAAGCTACTAAATGAATACATTAATTATATAAATGTTGTATAAGCCTAATGAAAATGCTAAAATCTAATAGGCTCACATAGACTTTTCTTACAATTGTTTTGGTATGAACTTGAATGAGGAAGTGAGTTTCAACCAAAAAATTATTATTTTTTTAATTCCCCACATGCTTTAGTGCTTCAGTCTTTGTATGGCTTTGCCCATGACAATGTTTTTTTTTTCTTTGAGCATTGGTACAACTAATTCTGTTTTTTATGAGAATGAATGATTTTTGAAACAGTTGATTTCCTCCTACCAACAGCTGCTACAGTATCTCTAAAAGCCATTGGCACGTGCCCTTTAAGAACTAAAATGTTTACATGTTTCCCTGGAGTAATATCAATTCTTCAAAAGTACAGAATTAAAAATACAACAGAAGAGAATGATAAAACATGAATATGGCACAGAATTTAACACTCATCTGAAATCAGCTGAATCTGGCTTCATTTGATCACTGTCAGATGTTTTGAATCAGTCTTGTTAAAAGGAACACATGTATGAAACACGCATGTGTTACAAAATGAAAACATAGCTAAATTATTGCTCATACCAAGTAATTCTCATAGCACTGTAAGATTCCATTCATTGTCCATGTGATATTCTGGACCAAAATGCAACTCTCTTGCATGTCTTGTATTAGGGAATAAACTCCTTGAGGGAAATCACTTTTGTGCTTTTGTATTTGTATCTCTATTGCTAAGCATAGTGCCCAGTACTTTGTAAATGTGTTTACATTCATTCAACTGGATTTTTTTTTTTAATCTATCTTACTCTTGGTCAAAATACAGTCCTTTTCAAAATATGAAATTTCTAGAGAAAAAATAATACTTTTATATTATAGCATTAACATTTTATGCTATTGTGATTTTAAAATTTAATTTAATTAAAATGAATTTAGTTAAAATTTAAAAGTAAAATTGCTTGAACTGTGCATTTTATCCTGAATTGAAATATCTTCTTAGTGCTCTTCATTTTAAGATATTTGGGCAAGAATCCTGAGGGGTTCTCAGGGTCAGGATCCAGCAAAGAATGAACACTTTCAGAGTACAATACTGCTAATCCTAATTTTCTTAAAAATCAGAAAATATGGGAATCAATGATACTTGATGTAAAATCAGACAAATAACAGTTGTAGTCAGAAGATAGACTCTTTTCTCTCTTTTCTTTCCTTTTCTTCCCTTAATCTCTCCTTCCTTTATTCCTCCCTCCTAGAAAGACAAGTTCAAGGTCCCATCAGCCATTTCTAGTACTAGGGAAGAGTATCACCAGATAGAAAAATAATTAAATGACCTCCCATCCTCCTCTTTTCCCTTACGATTGTTTTAATCCTCACATCTTGGATGTCGCAGAGTCATTGGGGCAAGTGTAAAAAATAGGGTCTATATGACTTGAGGCTAGGTTCTGGACTCTTCCATTCCCCTAGTTTACAACCTTGTTTTTCTTGACTCTTTTCTTCCCTCCAATTCTTTTTCTCTGATCCCACCTAGTTAAATTCTTACTCTGTCAACCAGCCCTAGGGTACTTCCTTATTCAATATCTATGCATACTACTGTATTTTAATGGAGGTTGATGTTGGAGTTTTGTAGAAAGTTTACTTCTATTTCAGCATTTTAACAGTTTTGCCATACATGCAATGAAAGATGATTACACTTTTCCCCCTTTCCCAATTCAGAAGACATTTTTTCTAGGAAACAAACCAACTCCAAATAAAGAAAAAAAAATAAATTTCAGTAAGAGAACATCCAGGTGTTCACGGTCAAATAATAACTGCTGTTAAAACTCATAGACATAGTGTTTGAGAGTGAAGAGAAAAAGGTAATTAACAGTAGCAGTTGGGTTTGATAGGCTTTATTCTTCAATATAAGGTTAGGTTTATAGTAGGGATTTAGTAAATACTTATTTGGTCCCTGAGACAGAGAGAGATGCCAAGGGAAAAGGAGAAATAATGAGCATATAGTTCAATTCCAAAAGAAATTTCCTTTTAAAAACAGATAAATAATAGCTTTTTTAATGAAATATTTTTTGGTAGAAAAAAAGGAAATATCCTTATTCTTTAACAAAATTCACTCTGAGAAGACCTAGTAGAAATAAAGGTTAAGTTTAGACCTTCCTTAATAAAAGCATCGACATGAATATTCATTGGAATGATGAGTTAATGAAATTTAATTCTATACCATATAATTATCATAGCACAAAGATAACCAAAAATAAAACACACTAGATTAAGTTCTAATTGTCTATTCTATGTATCCCAATATATTCCCCCCCCCATTAAAAACTGATTAACTTTTCCATTAAGAATGCCCTGCCACACCACTGTGGTTACTACTGATGTTTCAAATTTCTGTTCTTGTTGATGAGGACTTTATTTTAACTCTGATTTATTTGGGATCCTGTTTTCTCTATTACAATATAGGAACTTCCCACAGAGTTGATGAGATCACTTCCTGCTGAGTCAGCACACTGTTGGAGCTGAGTAAGGGTATGCAGGGCCACAGGGAGAGGCTGTAATTAAGACTGATTGTAGGAGACAATAAAAAGCCTTTGGAAATGTTACCGGGGACTAGGAGAATTTGAGAGGAAAATTACCTTGCTGCACTGTTCTCTCAAACATGTTGATCTATCTAAAACCTCTCAATACGCTTAGCTAGTTTTATTCATTCAAACCTTTCATCTCTGCTAGTTATTGTAAAGCCATGTTGTCAGGGTCTCTTGACTAAGGATTTCTAGGATCTTAGCTTCTGAGAGGGCATGCCCAAGAGACTAGAGAGTCTTGTCAAGGAAGGAGTATTTGCTAACATTAGACTCAGAATGATCATTTCTCAATTATTTGGGATATTCTGTGTCCAAGATCTCAGGAACTTTGCAGAAGAGTACAATGCATAAACCTTGCCTTGGATCACATAAAACATAAGGAAAAATAAACACAGCCAGAGTTTTATAGAATCATCCTATTCCAGCACATAAAAGGTCTCACCTATCTTTGTTTCTTTTCTTACCAATACTTGCAACCCTATAGCAAAAAATACAAATGCCAATTGAAAGAATATCAGCCCAGGACTCTCAGATCACACTGCTTTTACACGCTAGTGAATCTCAAAGGGAGAGAGATATTGTTTTCTTTGGAGCTGTTGACAGCAGCTGACGCCCGCCAACTCCCAAGCTCAATGGCACTGCCTCTCTGACTGTGCTAACACATAACCCTCTTCTTGGAGGAATACCTCCAAGTATCCAATTTGTTTCAGAAGTTCTCAGCACCCTTAACTATACAAATGTTTATATAAAAATAGTGAGTCAAATCCATGTCAATTACCCAATAAACATAACGCTCTCCAGTATCTTCTCCAATGTTAATTACTTTGACCTAATAATGCTATGGGTGGAATACAGACACACTGGGAGCCTGGGGAGTTATCCCAACTCTCCAATACATACATAGGTAAGGTCCCCAGCTGCATATCTCCACAGGTGTAAAGGGTATCCCTAAGTGATTAGAACTATCATTTTCACGTGCTTTCCTTCATGTGCTCCCCCATTTTGTTTCCCCCTCATGATTATCAGTTGAAATAAATTAGTTGGCAAAGACCAAATTAGTTTTTAGAAAAGTTTATTTACTAAGGTGATAGAGTACAAAAAGGCAATACAAGATAAACCCCTAAGAGTCAATAGCTCAAATTCTCTCTGACAAGTACATAGAGAGTTTTGGGGAAAGTGAATTCACTTAGAGAAACCTAGAGAACTGACAGGGCCAAGAGATAAATCGTGGAAGTCCTTTCTCTGGAGCCTTCAAGATGTTTGTCCTAGGTGTGCTATAGTGGTTTTGTCGTTTGTTTGTTTTTTCCTACTGGCTTCTTTGTAGAGTCTTGCACGAGTTAGTCTCTTTGCTACTCCGACTTGGTTGCTGATGAAATCGTTGCCCTCAGTCATTTCAAGGCTGTTGTTAGTATGCTAATGAAAAGATAAGTCTAAAAACCCTGAAGAAGTTCTTGAGTTCCTCCTCTGGGCCAGAGTGTGCAGAAGACCAAGGCAATCTTGTCACCCCTAGTGATTTCTTTTTAGGGGAATGCAGAAATGGAGTCTTTTAGCTTACCACTCCTCAAATGTTCAATATAAGTAATTCAGTAGACACAAGCATTGTAAGTTACAAGTGCTTAAAAGACAGTGGAAAATCAGATGTTAATGCAAATTCAATAATGCTGTTTCCACAGACAAAACCATAGTCCTTTCTGATATTGAACATGTGATAGTACCAAGGACTTGGATGATAATTTTTTTTTTTCTGAGTCAATATTTGTGTGTGAGTTGAGGAGGCAGCAGGGATAGAACACCTACAGAAGCAATTTCTAAGTCTTATTTCCACAAGGAGAAAATTAGAAAATTACTTCAGGCTGGGCTGAAAGTGGTCCTGGTAGTCTATGTATTGGGGGTTGGGAAGATTCTTGGATCCTGACCTGTCTCATATATATTTGAGAGGAGGTGGTGATAATAGTGTGATTTACTTGGAACATGCCTCTCCCTCCCTCTCCTTTAGGGTACCTTGATGCCTCAGCTAAGCTGATTTGCCTGCTTTATGGGAGACCATTGGCCAGAAGTTAGAAGGGAAGTCTAGTTTCCCTTTCCCCAATTATGGCAGTAGAGCTCAAGTTAGGGGTGCCCAGTTTCCTGGAGCTTTGGGTTTACCTTCCATTCAGTGGCAGATGGACAGTAAATGGTGTTGGTGATAGTGAGGATGGTAAGTCCATTTTTCACAGGAGTCAATAGAAAAAGCATTTATTTAGCACTAACTATGTGTCAGGTACTGTGCTGAGTGATAAGGATATGAATATAAGCAAATGAGACAGTCATAGTTCTCAAGGAGTTTACATTTGAATGATGGAAGGCAACACATAAAAGGAAGTTAGAAGGGAAGGAGAGGAGTTACATGCTTGACAGCATAGTGTGGTAGAAGGCTTCAGAATCATAGTGGCAAAGTCATGAAATTCAGAAGCACAACCGGAAAAGGAACAAAGCATGGCCTGCCTGGGTCCATTCCCAAATGGAGGCACCAGGAAGGAACTCACCAATGAAAGGAGGCTGGCATGGCAGAAGAATATTTCACAACAGCATCCACAAAATGAGAGAAGCTGAAGGGAAAAAGATTAGGAATCATTCAGTTCTTCTTTGGGCCATACACAAATTTGTTTCTTCTCAGAGAATAGTATTCTACTATTCTACTATGATACCAAGTAGAGAATATTATTGTAAAAAATAGACCTTGGTGACAAGGATTATTGCTTCTGTAGCCTTATTATGTATCTTGCATTTATATAATGCTTTACTGTTTGTGGGATGTTTTATATATATTTTCTTACATAAAGCTCACAACAATGATGAAAAGATGGGAAGTGTAAGTATCCCCATCTTTAAAAAAAGGGGGAAAAGTAAATCCTAGTGCAATTAAATGGTTGCCAATGGACATGCATCTCATGAGTGGCAGAGATGAGGTTGGAATCCAGATGTTTTGACTTCTAGTCCTATCCTCTTTTATGGTACAATTCATTACTCTATCCTTCTGTGAGAAATATTGGGACACAGCTAGGCACTTAAGAGATATTATTTGATAATGGCCATAATGAAGATCCTAAAAGCAGATTTAGTGTCTTACAAAATTGGCATGACTCCAAAATGGAGTCAAGCAATAATTGACATTTCTTTATACCTGTGACTTTGGAAAGAAGAAAAAAAATAAAGAAGTAACAAAGATTCTAGGCTCTCTCCTCTACCAAAGACTTAAGATTTAGATAATTATCCATTGGAAACTATGGTACGTTCAGTCTTGAGTAATATCTTGTCTTTTACCATACCAGTCAGTCTCTATACCTTCCTGGACCCTATCTTAACTCATTCTTGTATTATTCCTTTAGCCTACAGTGTCAACTGTCTTCTCACAGTCAACCTTCATATATTTCTTCTTCCTCTAAGACAAATGATAAAATGCTGGATTTGGGTTTTCTTTGGGTTTTTTGTATTGTTTTTATAGGTTTCTTGTTGTTGCTTTTGAGACTTGGTGTCTATTTGACACCTAATTTGAAAAAAAATCCCAATATTGATTAGTACAGAAACCTCATTCTGCTCCATTTTTCTGACCTGGGCCAGTTTGGGCCTTAGGCAGCCTGGTGGCCATCTGCTCCTGGGAGCTCATCAGATTGGTGCTAAGCTTTGTATGGAAACTTGGTTGGCCCTTCTACAACTCAGAACTGTTAAACTCAAGCAGTCCATTAGCCACAGCCTCCCTAACAGCTGAGACTGCAAGCATCTACCACTAACTCTGGCTTAAATTCACTTTCCTGATTGAATATTGGAGGACTGCCAAATCAACCAAAACAGCAAAACACCTCAAAAAACAATAGCATAGGAAGGTGTATATGACCATCAAGACTGTTACCAAATGGACTTTCCCAATTTTGTTACATCCTCTTATAGCATTAAAGAAAAAAAATAAAATAATACATTAAATGTATTTAAACGTTATAATAAACTCCACATTTTACTGAATTTTCCCTTATTTTTTGTCCTTACTCTGTACTGGAAGAATTCTAAAAAATACAACAAAACACAAGAAATGCTACTAAGGGAAACATAACGATTTTATGTTTCATTTGTATTAGAGTAGCTTGCCTGGCTATATAAAGTGTGTGTGTGTGTGTGTGTGTGTGTGTGTGTGTGTGTGTATTCTCCAGTGAACCACTGGCATGCCATTAGATGGTTGTGTTTAATTGGGCAACAGCTGGTGATAATTGTCTGTGCATGGAGTGAGGGATTTACTGACTGATTTGCTGTCTTTACATTGTGTTCCATTATCTTTGTTTCTGCCCTTTCAGCTTTCATTAAATGCTATAAAGAAGTAGGAGTCTGGAGTCTGCAGAATAAGGGACCTAGAATGGGGTAGAAACCTCTGATTTGCAAGCTGTGCAAAATGTAATATTTCCAAAGTTAAAACTTTTTTCAAGAGATTTCAAAGAATGTTTTAAAAGAGAACTACAAGAGAGCTAAGGATTCAATCCAATTCTAAAGGATTTATTAAGTTCCTACTATGTGCAAGGCCCTTTAGTTTCAAAGATAAGAACAAAATAGTCACTTCTTTCAAGGAATTTACAATTCTACTGGAGAAGACAATGTGTTCATAAATGAGTAAACACAAGATACTTGAACAAGGGAGATAGCATTAAGGAGATTAGGGAAGGTTTCTTTTCGAAATGGCAAGTGAGATGAGACTAGACAGCAACTACAGATTTTAATAGATGGAGACAAGAAGTAGGAATTTGCTAAGCATGAAGGGTAGCTTATATAAAGTCACAGAAGCAGGAGATGGAATGTTCAATTCTGGGAAAGGCAAATAAGCTAGTTAGTCTGGAACAAAAATGACATGGAAAAGTGTAGTGTGAAATAAGACCATGTAGACAGGCTCAAGACAGATTACACATGACTTTAAATGTCCATTTGATGAGTTAGTATTTTTTTTCCTTAGAGAAAAATGGGAACACACTCAAAATACTTGATTGAGGGAGTGAGAGGCTAAGACCTCTGATTTAGGAAAATTGTTTTGGCGTTATGTGGAAAATGAATTGGAGAAGTAAGATGTTGGAAGCTATGGAATTAGTATAGGTTAGAGGTAATGAAGGTCTGAAGTAAGGTCATAGATAATCAAATCCATAGAACTTCAAAACTAAAAGGGACCCTATGGGTTCCTCATTTATAGTTGAGGAATTTCAAGAATAGGGGAGGAGGGGGAAGGTAGGAAGAGAGGAGGCAGAAAGGTAAGTTATTAGTTGATGATCACAAATTTTTTTTCTTTTTTGGGGGGTGGGGAGGTAAAGACATAGGATTTTATTGGTACAGGGAATTCCAGGGAAGGGAGTTACCTCTACCAATGTAGATTGCACCTGTCCTGCAATTTTTAGTATTGGAATCACCTGAGGCACAGAGACAAGGAGCTTTCCCAGTCTCACAAAGACAGTGTGTCAGAGTCCAAGCTTTCTAGACTTAGAAGCCAGCTGTCTATCTACTACATTGCAACTAATTATTGGCAGAACTAGCTTTTGAGCTTAACATTAGTCCAAAACTCCTTCCATTCACTATACCCCATTGCTTTTCCATACACAATTATTCATATTCCCTTGGATGTAGTGAACTTTAGTTAAAACCATGGACTGGGAATTCTTGTTTGATCCAATTTCCTTAGTGACCTTAGGTAAACCAATAAACCTTTCTAAGACTGTACCCCAACCAAAAAACAGCTAATAAGTAGAATAGTACTTCCCTCCTGAGAATCAATTAAATAATGTTTGCAACGCATTATACCCGTTTTGGACTATTATGAGATAATCATGTAGCATGGGCTGGTTCTGCATATTAATAGCAAGACTGATTGTCCTGAGAGACTTCTCATCAAATGGCACAACACCCCAGAGAAAGAAGAGTTCAAAGTTAAAGTCTTTAGAAAAGTGTAGTGGCAGCTCATCATTAGGGGCTAATGGAGTACAGCTTCCCTAAGATTCTGTTCCACCACTCAGGGGCCTCCTGTCAACCCAATAAAGTATTAGTCAGTCAGAAGGTTTCTGTTTTCAAAAATGAGGGCATTTGACCACTCATTTGTACCCTAAGTCATGGCATTCCCCATCTCCTGCTTTACTGAAGACAGGATACACAGACACTCTATATAACCTACTTTGCAGTCATTACCCCAGTAGGAGGTTGATTTGACACAATACCCTATTTCTCTGACTCACCTTCCTTCCATGTCTGTCAGACAGTAGTAGAAAGTGGCAAGCTGACAATTTCTCATCTCCACATCAGACTCACTCTGGCAGCAGGGAAATTTGAATTAACCACACTAAGCATTCCAAGCAGCAGCAGAAGTCGTCTCAGCCATGGTCATCTCCACAGTCCAACCAGAAGGAAGGAAGCTCTAGGCAAAAGGAAATGAGGATAAATAGCTACTGAGTCAGGAGGTAAACATATTCCTAGCAAGCCCTACTTTTGTAGCTTTGAGTGGGATGCTGCTATGTCTCAGTTTCCCTAATGTGTAGAATAAGAATAACAAATACATATATGTAAATATACATATATATGCATGAACATACATATGTGTGTATACACACATGTGTATACTCCATAGGGTTGTTATGGGAAATACAAATGAGTACTCTAGAAATATGTGTGCGTGTGTCTTTTGTGCGTATACTTGCATGTACATACCTACAAGTCATCAAACAAAGCTAGGGAATGAAACATGTAATAGTAATAGAGCATCAGGAAGAATCACAATGTCTTCATGAAAGAAAAAACAAAGACTGGAGTAGGAAAGGATAAAACGTAAACTCCTTGAGGGCAGAGCTCATTTTATCTTTGTGAACCCAATGTCTAGGACAGTACCTGGCATATAGGTACTTAATAGTTGTGTGTTTGTTGATTTACAACTACAGAATTGATCTGCTCCTAATCCCTCATCAAAAGTAAACTAAGCATCTAAGATGTTAGAGGACTTGGCCAAGGTCACACAGCCAAGTACATATAGGCTCCAGAATTCAGATCTTTGTTTCTGAGTCCAACACTTGTTATACTATATCATGGCCCAGTTTGAAAAGAATGGAAGATCTTTGAGAATAGTGGAAATGTTAGGTGATAGAAATATACATTTTCCATTCTGGGCATAACATTTTAGGAAAAATAGAGAAGGGTAACAAGACTGGTGAAAGAACGAGGTCATGTCATATAAGAACCAATTGCAAAAACTGGGGAAGTTTAGGCTGCAGAAGATATGAGGCTAATTCAATGGGAATACTTTCTTTATTTGAAGAGCTATCAAATGAAAGAGGTCTGACCATGTCATCCCCTGATTGACCCTCTGTTACTTCCAGGTTCAATACTGTTTACAATTTAAAGCTTTTTATAACCTGGTCTCATCTTAACTTTCCAGCTGTGTTACACCCTGATCCTCTATAAATGTGCATACAAACCTACACACAGACAACACACAATACACACACATATTTTAGTCCATGATCAAGTCAACTCTACCAACTTCTACTGGATGGATTGTGTCAATATATTCCTTTATGGCCCTATTAATCATTCTTTTAGTTTTTCACCCCAAACTGCTCATCCCTGACCATCACTTTCCCATGTGTGTGGTCTACTCCTTTAGAATATAGGTCCCTTAATTATAGGTGCCATTTTGTTTTTGTGTTTATATCCCCAGCACTTAATACAGTACTTGGTCCATAACAAAAACTAAAGGAATATATATTTTTCTTTTCTATTCATTCATGCATCTATTATATTGGATTCATGTCTAGATTTTCCAAAATCTGAGTAAAAGAGATCCTAGCTCCCAAATAAAGGTAGCAATGCACGTGGGTTATTTATTTTTCCCAACAGAAAATAAGGAAGAAAGAAATAACTAATAGACTCCATGAACAGATACAGAAGCATATAATATCCATAAATAGCCCCTCAGAAATCTTTGAAAGGGAATTTCCTTTGTAGCAAACCTCTGAGATTCTGAAGAATTACTGGTTCTCCAAAATGATCTTCTCCAGTCTCATTGTGGTTCACAGTGTTACTCTATGTGGTTTAGATTCCCCCTAGGAGGCAGACACATTTTGGAGCTACTGAATAAGCAACTGATTCCTTTCTTAATAGACCAAACTTATGCAAAAAAAAAAAACAAACCCCAAAATCACTGCTTTTAATCTCCAATTAGGACATTAATCAGTCAGACAACAAGCATTTAATAAGTACCTTCTATGTGCCAGGCACTGTACTCAGCACTGGAGACACAAAGAAAATTTTTAAAAATTCGGCTCTCAAGGAGCTCACAATCTAACAGGAGAGACAAGAATACAGAGAACTATGCACAAACAAGGTACATACAGGATAAACTCAGTCATAGCAGAGCGAAGGCACAAAAATGACACAGAAGACTTCCTGCAGGAGGTGGGACTTGAAGAATGTCAGGGAAGCTAGGAGGCAGAGATGAAGAGAGAGTGTTCTGGGCATGGAGGCAGCCAGTGAAAATGTTCTGAGTCAGGAAATAGAATACTAATGGTGCTTAATAAGTGCTTAACAATTTTTTTCCTCCGTTCATTCATTCTTGACTGGTATCATGCAGCAATTCTCCCCTCTCTGACTAAAAGTCTAGATTCTAAAATTATATTATCTAGAAGAAGATAGTATCTATAAAGCACTTCACAAACCTTAACGTGCCTATAATGCTACCTGTGATTATTAAAACAATATACAATATAGCCTTGTATATATTGACATATTATTACATACTATATTGATATAATTCATAGTGATAATAATGATAAAATAAATTTCAAAATCCCCCTGTCTTCCCAGAGAAATTTGTTGTTCCTAAACATCGTCTATGAACTACTTGTTTTGGCCAAATGCATCATCACAGGCCTGCCTGCCCTTCCTAGATGTATCTGCAAGATAATCTATCAGTGCCTGGTTCTTGTTATTCCTTAGGGTGGAAATGTCTCTAATCAGGATCTCCCCTCTTTTACTTGTAAGAAAATGAAATTCCCATATAATCCTGTTTCAAGGGAGTCATCACTAGTTCTTGTTGGGGAAGGGAATGTACATATTAATATAGCCTTCCTCAGAACTGGGTCCACTCTTCTATGGCTAGTCTGTCTTCTAAATGAGGGAAAGTAAAAAGAAAATCCAAAAGATAACAAATGTGCTACAGAATGGGGCATCTTCCTTAAGTCTTCCAGTCAGAGTCCCATAAAACCAAGCATCCTGAGTAGCCTGACCTACTAGAAACCAAGGAGGATATCAGTGCCCTCTCAGCAAGGTTCCAGGGAATATATCCATACTCTTCATGGATAGAGTAGCCCATGCTTCCCCAAAGACCTATAGTCTTGTCTAGTTGATCAAGGAACTTGTCTAATTGATCAGAGATTCTCCAAGTCAATGCCACACACGCACACGCACACGCACACACACACACACACACACACACACACACACACACCCCTAACACGTAAGAAAAAATAGAACTTTAACCCAACCTAGGCTCAGGAACCAAAATGTGGCCTTCACTCCCCAAGTTTGGTAAAGATGTGGTTGGAAAGAGGAATTGTGAACTGATGTGGTGAAGAGTCAGCTCTTCATAAATTATAGCAACTCCCTGATGAATCCAAAAAGAGGAATGAAACTATTCTAAGACCTGTTAACCAAAGAATGATAATGGCCATAGGATTCTCAATTATATCTGTATCACAATGTTGGAAGGGACATCAGGGATAATAGATCAAGTTTGATGTTATGTTCTATTAATCAACTGCAGTATTTTCTGTCTCTGTTCAAATAACCATCCCCCTTCACTGGTGGTATGGCATAATAATACTTTAATGTTTTGGTTTTTTTTAAAGCAACTTGTAAACAGAACACATTACTTCTTGTGGCAATTAGAATCTAAAAGTTGGAGGCAAATCAAGTCAAGAATAATTTACTAAGCAGTTAATATGTCAGACACTCTGCTAAGTGCTACTAGAGATATGAATACAAGCAAAAAGTAAAAGCAAAAAGTAAAACAGTCCTTACCCTCAAGAAGCTGAAATTCTAATAGGCAAAGACATCAGACAAAAGCTGGAGGCAGAAGGAGGAGGGAAATGCAAAGGAAGGTTAAAAGCAAAGCAAAACAAGAACAGAAATATAGGAAGTCCTTATTCACCTGGGCCTCATGTTTTCAAGATATTTCAATTCCAATTTCATTCTACAGACATTTGTTAAGTGTTCAATATGTATAAGCACCTATGCTTAGAAACAAAGATGAAAATCACTCTCCTGCCCCTTTTCTCAAGGAGTTTACAAAGTACTCTTGCATTTTTATATACAGAATCAAATATAATATTAGAGGGTTTGGGAGCAGGCAAATGCTTTAGAAAAATTAAAGATAGTGAGCTCATATTTTACAGGGAATGTTTGGAAAGAAATCAAATCCAAGGTAGCACCTGATCTGGATCTGAAAGAAGAGATGAGAAGAGAGCCTATAATAAATACCTGGGATAGCTTGCATGAATGGATGAAGGTGGGAGAAAATAGAATAAGGTAGTCCAAACAACTTTGTCATGTATCAGCATTAGAAAGGAGTTCTTTCAATTTCTTGTTAAACCAAAGAATTATTAGAGTTGTAAGGAACTTCCCAGATCATCTGGTTCAATGACAAAAAAAGAAAACTGAGAGCATGCACAGCATGATGGAAAGAGCTGAACTAATAATGAGGAAAGTGTTGTGAGCATTAAAGCACATGGATTTTGTGGGGAGGGAATACCCATACTGTCCTACAAACAACTTATTAATGAGCCTTCTCAGTTTTCAATTATTTGACTACTTGAACTCTCCCATTATAAACAATTACCAAATACTTCAAATCTGTTAAGAGCTGATATTGTTCATTTATGGATTTTCATTCTGCAGTGGCCAAAAAAGCATCTGGTGGACTGGAGCACACTAAATAAGCATTTTTTAAAAAGAGAAACACACACACAGTGAGAGACAGAAAGATAGAAAGAGATAAAGAGAAAAAAGAGAGAAAAAGGAAACAAAGAAAGAAAATGAGAGGAAGAATGAGTCAGACAGGGAGACAGAGGGAGACAAACACATAGAGAAAAAGACACACAGAAAGAAAAATAGACAAGAGAGATGAAAGAGAATGAAAGACAGAATGCAAACTGTCAGGTTTACAGGTCATCAAAAAGGAAAAAAAAGTCTAGCTAAGTGCAAATACACAACTCTATAAAAGTAACTCCCACATCTTCAACCTATGACACACAATTATTTCACCCCCTGGAAATCTCTATGCTATGCCAACTTCATTCCAATCATTTCGCCTGCATCTTCTAGCAATGCCTTGGATTCTTCCTCTAAAAGAACCCATACTCAAAAGTGCTATGTGAGATTTTGCTTGAGCTTGCCTGGATCCAGATTTCCAAATCACTTTCTGGCTATCTCTACACCATGCCTCCGCTGCTTTCCACCCCTCTGTTTCCTAACCCCTTTGCCATGTTCACTTCTCCATTAGAATGTTAAGTGCTTTGACGGTAAGGACTAACTTCTGGCTTGTCCTAAACATAGCTACTGGCATATACTAAGTACTTAATAAATGCTTTATTATCTTTGTATAATTATTTCTAAAATTTGAGACTACCTTGAAATGAAGCCACATATACCTACTAAATCCTAGCAGCAAGAGATCAAAAGAGGAAAAGTCTGTTGATCAGGCAGTCCTCTGCCCACCACAAAAGCATTCTTCTTTCTGCATATGCCCACAGAAATGGTGAGGAACCACAGTGTTTGTGACTACTCTGCTCTCCACAAGAGAAATAAGAAAAAAAAAACAGGGCAAGAAAGTTGGCTCTCCTGTCTACCAGGTAGAGAATTCAGTACAAAAAAGTGACCTCAAAAGACCTGTATAATCACATCACACTTACTACTTCAGATTAAGACAGATCACATGTTTCTAATCATGGTGTTTCTTGCTAGGATGGTATAGAGCAACTCAGTTCTGCTTTCTTAAGAAGTAACAGCACATTACTTCTCCAGAAAAGGCTAAGTTCTGAATCAAAGTGGGTCATTTTGGGCCTTATTAATGACAGAAAGTGGCTTCTTCAAACCATTACTTTGATTCACTAAGGACCACTGTTTTCTGAGATATGTTTCTAGAATAGTGTTTTTCAAGCTTGTTAGTCTCTGGACTAGACTCAAAGTTATTGAGAACACCACTAAAATACTTTTGCATATATAGGTTATATCAATTGAAGCCTATATTATTAAAAATTAAAATGTCTTAATACTGTTGCAGGAATGGTTTTGACCTCACAGAGACCCCCTGAAAGGGTCTCAGGGCCTCTGAGAGTCCTTGGACCACATTTAAGAACTGCTATTTTAGAAAGAATTTCCAAAATGTGTTTTTATTTTCCCTAAAAGTAAATACATAGGCTCCTTACAAAACCTGGGTTCAAATCTCACTTCTAATACTTACTAGCTGTATGACCAATAGAAATTAATTTAATTTCTCCGAACCTCAGTTTCCTTATCTTCAAAAGAAACTATGTCAAGATAACTTTCCCTGAAAAAGGTAGCTTGAAATGATTGCAAGATAAAACTTCCCTCTTCCTGATTCTACTACATTGGAGGCAATGATCATTGCCTTTATAAGGAATCAGACAATTCACACCAGAATAACAGCATAGCCTTCTATGAAAGAATCCATTTTCTTCTTGTTGGCTGAAGAAAGATATTTTCCATTAATGCCATTATCTGCCTTTGTTTAACATTGTGGGAACCAGTTTCCAGTCACATACGGTACTCAGTATTAGAAACATGTGTAATGTAGGCAGTCTCCAAACTGCCAGACCATTAGAAGGTCTGGAATATCTCCTTGGAAATCAGGAGAGTGGAGCAATTAGGTGGATTGTTTTGTCTTTGTAGAGAAAGTATGTGATTTGCTGATGTTTCATCTCCAAAGAGCTTGAAAATGGTGCTGTTCCAGTGAAGTGTGCATCCCAAACTCAAAGAATCTATGCGTCAAATATTTGGAAGACTTGAAAACTTCCTATAAAATTAAAGCAACATTAGATCCAATAGGGTGTGGTGCACAATTAGAAACAGCATTTTTGGTCAAATAATCACAGATTGTATGATACCCACCAGAGAGAGTTCATGCTCAAATCATTTTCTGAGATCTGCTGTATTCACAAGCCATTTATCACAATTAGGTAGTAACTTTTTCCTTGGTCACAATTAAAAAAAATTTCTACAAAAAAATAAATTCACATCACTTCTGTATCTTTTTAGTTAGGAGGGAAAAATATTCCCTCCCTTCATAGGGGAAGGGAATTTGAATGATAAACATACTGAATTTTCTAATGCAAAGGCATTAAAATACAAACACATTTTGCAGGACATCAATATATACTATGCTTTAAAATAACTCGTTTCTCTAGTACAAAGCTTTAAAGTTTGAGAAGAGCTTTCCTTGCAAGCCTACTGTAAAATGGAGGTACCATTGTTCTTTTCCAAATGAAGAAACTGAGATGGAGAATATTCAATTCCCAATACACTCAACTCAGTTCAGTATAATGCTTTTGTTTCTGTTGGTTTCTGTTCAGTTTTACGCTTTTATGGTTAGAGAATTCCCCATATGGAAACTCCTACCTTGGCAGTTAACCTGTCTACAACATACTTAGAGAGGCCAAAGTGCTGAGGAGTTCAAAAACATGTCTATAGTTACACAACTATTATCTATGAAGTCTTCTTGGTTATCTATCTGTTATGTCATACCATGCCATGCATTTTTTTGTTTTGCTTTTAAAATTCTGATTTTAATCCAAAATTGAGGTATAATATACAATTTGAAGGCATTGTTCACAATGTAATTATAAATCATTGTTTACTTCTCTGTTCAAATAAATGAGATTTTGGTACAATCAACCTGGTGGACTTCCCCAAATTCATTGAAAATATTTGTTTTTATAACTTACATTTCCTAACATATTTCTCCCCTGCTCCCTCCCACAGAACATTCTCTATAATAAAGAATTACAGAGAGGAGGAGAGATAATCCAACCAAATTTACCAATATATTGAAGAAAAAACCCTTCTAAGTATTATTCCATACTCCTTTACCTGTGAAAAGAAGGGAAAAATAGCATTCTCAACTCTTCTTTTTGTTTTCCTATTATTTATTCATTCACGCATTTTTGAGACTGAGTCTTTCTAACGTACATAAGCTGGAAGTTCAGCAACTATCCACAGGTTTATCCCACTGCTGGTTGGCACAGAAAGTTTAATCTGCTTTGTTTCCACCCTGGGCCAGTTTGCCCCCTTCTTAGGCAGAAGGGAAAAAAAAACAGATGTTTAGGAGGTTAAAAAGAAAACAAAGGGTTTGTTAACAGGTTTTTTTTTTCCTAGGGCAACATGTGAATGTGTATGTTTGTCCTTCGTTGCCGAAGAAGACCATTCACTCAGAGAAATAATGACATGACTTGCACGTGATCTTGTTTTGAGTGAGGGAGGGCTGTGCAGGTCAGCAGCTTCCCTTTTCCTCCAGAGCCATCTGAATCCAGTGACCAGATATTCATCAGGATGACTGGGGATGACCCAGGCAATTGGGGTTAAGTGACTTGCCCAAGGTCACACAGTTAATGAGTGTTAAGTGTCTGAACTCCTCCTGACTCCTGCACTGGTGCTCTATCCATTGCACCCCCTAGCTGCCCCACATGTTGAATGTAGAATCTAAAAAAATGGAACACTAGAGTAACAGACTTGGACTAAGTCTCATAATACCCTCCCAAGTTACAGGTATATCAGTCTATTTTTTAAAACTAATCTGAAGAATAGGAAGGTGTATAAAAGGGGAGATGGGATATAGAAAACACAAAGAATGTGTGATGTATACTAACCAAGTTAATAGTAAAGGAAATGAAGGAAATTAACTGCCGTCATCTAACTGAGAGGCTATAGGTGAGTTAGGTGATGTGGAAGGGTTGAAACAAGCAGAAAGAAAGAGATTCAACTTAAGTAAATCTTGCCTCACTAGAAGACAGATTGGAGACCCCAGGGGCAACCAGTAACCAGAAAGGTGGGTGGGCCTGATCCCTGAGAAGAGACTCCATGGCAAATGGTAACGAAAGTGATCATGAGGATGACAACAGACACAGCAGATAGAATTAAATCACGTGATCTGGGACACAGAGAAGTAACAACCATGGAAATACTTCTATCCCCACCAATTTCCACTAGAGTTGATATTTCTAAGATCAAAGCATAAAAGAAAAGAAAAAAAGGGTGGGGGGAGGAGGGGTTGAAGGGACAATATCAACAAGGCAATAAGATAAGAATGTTTTAGAAAAAGAAACTCATACCTAGTACTTTAGAAACTTTAATTCCTTGAAGAATAGAAACTAAAAGAGTAAATAAGTATTATGACCATGAATCAAAGAAGAAACATTTAGAATAAGAGAAGAAAATAAATGAAGAGATCAAGATAAAGAAATCTTTTTTAGAAAAAAAAGAACAGATATTTAAAAAAATGCAAACCTGAAGGAGAATAAAGAAGGGCAATTTTAAATTAACTCTCACTTAACTGAGAGGGAAAAAAGAGAGCATTAGACACCTAAATAAAAGAAAGGAATAGAAATCATTAAATTAAGTAAAACTCAAAAACAATAAGAGTGGACAAATCAAAAACAGGTTGAAGGGGGAAGGAGAGTTGATAGTGAGGGAATGAGAACAGAGTTGTTTTAAAGTAGATGAAGCAAAAATAACTGTAGAGACAAAGCACTAAGTTTTAAAAGGGAAAGGAGTACAAAAAACTCTTGAATTAGAAAAAAAAGCAATATTAGAGGCCCAAGTGAAGGAAATTTTAAACCTAGATCATATACATTTAAATGACAATGGGTTAAACAATCTAATAAAATGAGTGACACACAGAGTAAGAAAACAAAACCCAACAATAGTCTGTGGTTTAGAAGAAACATATCTGAAAGATAAACACATTCATTTGAAATGAAGCACTAGAACAAAATTTGCTATGCAGTAGGAGAATCTGAAAGAGTAAGAGCTGCAGCCACGGTATCAGAAAAATCAAAAATGGTACTTTTATGAAACAATGCAAGGCAAAGTAAGCAGAGCAAAGAGAACAAGTTATAAAATAACAATAGCATTAAAAACAATAAACTTTGAAAGGTTTAAGAATGCTGATCAATACCATGACCAAGTATGATTCCAGAGGACCAAGAAGGAAGGATGCTATTTACCTCCTTACAAAGAGGTGATAGGTTCGAGATATTGTTGGACTTGGCCAATGTGTGAATTTGTTTTATTTGACAATGCATGTTTTGTTACAAGCGTTTTGTTTTCTCTATTTTTTTCTCACACTGAGGAGATACGAGGAAGAGAAAATAAATGCTTGTTTCCAAAAGAAAGAATTAAAAAAAAATTCTACAAGGATAAATGTAAAAGCTTGCACTTAGGTACAAAAGAAAATAAGCCAAATTTTATAACTGAAAGATGGGATGAATGTGGTTGGAAAGAAGCTGCTCTGAAAAAAATCTGGGGGTTCTAATGGACTGCAAGCTTCATATGAAACACCATGATTACAGTGTCCTAAATATCTATGGAGTCTTGAGTTGAATTAGAAAGGGGATAGCTCAGACAAAGTTAAAGCTAAAATAGATTTAATCAAAAGAGAAAAATGGGGAAATTACACTATATGTCAGCCATATTCATCAATATTTAAATCAATATTTAAAATAGACAGTATAAGATTAGAATATTATTGTGGTATAGGAAATAATGACTTGGTGGACTTAGAAAAATATGGAAAGACTTGGACTGATGAAAAAAGATGTTACCCACCCTCAGAGGAACAGAGAATGAATCAGTATAGTATGGTTTTACATAAATGCATATGAATATATTGTCTATATATTAGTATGATTATAGATATCTAAATGTATGTATGCATCTATATTTGTATGTGTATGTATATATGCTTATATATTTATGTATATATGCATGTGTGCATGTTTGCATGAATATGTGCATATATACATATGTGCATATATGTGTGCATATACATACACACACACACACACACACACACACACACACACACACACACACCTACATTTATATGTATAAATATATCCACACTTCATTGAAGCCTTCTTGGGAGAGAAAGAGGAAAAAACAAAGTAAAAAAGTGCACAACAGAAAACAGAACTTACAAGGAAGCAAAGATAGACAACTCTAAATATAACATGTAGTATGTATTATAAAGGTTTTCCTGAAATGGAAATTTATTGGTGTATATTCTGAATCTTCTCTTACATTCTGTGTGCATACAGCAGTGTTTTACTTTTCTTATTTTTATTTAAGTTTATAATATGTTTCTTTTTCTGTTCTTATTGTATATTTAAGCTTTAGTACTTAAGTGTAATTTTTTTTTTAAAAGGGAATAGATTTTGAAACTGGGAAGTGCTAATCCCACTGTATTCCGACCCCATTCAATCTCACTTGGAATATTAAGTTCAGTTCGGGGAACCATTAAGAAGGATACTGTTAAATTATAAGAGTATCCAGAAAACAAACATTGAATGGTTACTATGCTAAGTGATAACCGTGTGATACATGTTAGGGAGATGAGTAACATATGTGAGATAGTTTCTGCCCTCCAAATTTTTGTAATGTGTGTAACTGGCACCTGGCAGGCACTTCCTTTACCACTGATCCCAACCTCATATTTGTATTCCTTAATGGAACAGAGAATATAATATGGTAAGTTGAATCATGAGGAAGGTGTCCTAGGAGACAACTGTGATGGTCACAGGGACCTTGAAGTATGTCAGCTCTCATCTAGGTGAGGGGAAGGACTGGCCATATTCTGGAATATAGGGGATGAGGTAAGTTATTATCTCTTTCTTATATTAATAACCAATTATTGAACCAAGACTAACATTCCGTGCCCCCCTTCTATTTCCTCTTTTCCTGTAGGCTATTCAGTTAGTCTTTGAAGGGGAAAGCTGATAAAGAGATTAAATCTTTTCCAAGTTGGGGGTTGAGGGGACTGCGAAAACTTAGATCTGACCCAAAGAGATTCTGGTCTGGGGAAATACAACCCATAGTGTTTTAATCACTCAAGTCTGAGTAAAGGTAGAACCCCCCCCCCCTTTTTTTTTCTCTAGCTTGCCCCAGGCCAGGGTAGTCTGAATAAGAGAGAAGTCTCTTTGTCTAAGTTTAGTGATCAGTCATATCCCTCAGCCCCTCATTAGAATAAGCCAACCTCTCATTAAAATATTCATTTTCTCATTAATTGTTCACCAATCAGAATTGATTTCCACTCTTAGGACCACATACTGTTAATATCTACATATTATACATATACGTGTTGAGTGGGTTCTATGAGGTGTCTGGCATTCAAGAGAGCCACTCACCTGTTTTATTAATTATAATTAATTATCCATTAGCATAAACAATAAAATGATGAATTACTCAGAAACTATGTCTCTTGAATGTTTTCATTTTGGGGTAGGTGGAGTAGCAGGTAGTCATATTCTTGCTCCCATACCAATGGCTGGGACAAAACACCCATTTAACTTTTGGCTTTATGACAGTCTCTGGGATATACTGAGTCTATTATCTGAGCACCAACTTTGCTAAATACAAAGAGGTTCAGCACAAGTAAGTTCTTATAGGTTATGAATTCTTTGTTCCATAGCATCCATGTAACATAGAGAAAATACAAAATGACTTTCCTTCCTGAGTGGACCCTTTTTGCTTTGACAGTGACCCTGGAGTAGAGGAAAAGCAAAGAGAGGGTGATAAGGAGCACATATAATTTGAGACCTCCTAATCTCATGTGTCAGGAGAAAATGAAAAAGATGTGAACTCTGGGAGGATATACAAGAGAGTCACACAATGGGCAGGGATGAATGGGCTATGATTTATGTTATCCAAAAAAAGTATTAAATTTGAGGATATCCATCAACAAGCATTATTAAGTGCCTTCTCTGTGCTAAGTACTGGGGATTCAAAGAAAGGTAAAATACAGACCCTGATCTCAATGAGCTCACGATGTAATGGGGAGAAAATATGAAAACACCCATAAAAGGTAAGATATATACAGGATCAATTTAATTGGAAATAATCAATAGAGAGGAGGCACTAGAATTAGGGACCAGGAAAGGCTTCTCTTAGAAGGTGGGATTTTAGCTAGGACTTGAAGGTGTAACAGCAAGTACTTCAACATGCATGGGGGGCATACAATCACAGGTCCTTAGATCTGCATTCATAAAAGGAAAACAAGTTTCAAAGAGTTAACAATCACTTTACTCAAGCACATGTGTCATTCCTCTAACCAAGTACATATATCATTCAGTTAGTTCAGGGAGTCTGCCCTCTAAATTTCAAAGAAAATACAGAGAAATCAAAAGATTAACAGACATGGCTATCTCTGCCTGAATTCAACAGACAATTGGACCCCAACTGTTTGACCATAGTTATCAGAGAGAGAAGCATAACATCTGGGTTCTCAAAGCTGGAGGGAGGGGAGGTTCCTTAATGACTTCCCAGACTCCTCTCCAAAGTAAAACCTCAGTTCAGAGTATTTATACCTATTTTAGAGCCAGAGGGCATCACAACCCTTTGACACAGTAAGTGTCAATTATAAACTAATAAACCTTATGCAAGAAGCTATCACAATAATAGATCAAAGAATAACAAATATACACAGTTCTTCACTGGTACCTACAATGTTTAAGAAGACCTAGGAGAAGGTGTTCAGCCCATTAATACAGAGCCTAGCACATAGTGAATGCTTTAGGATAATTGATTTATTCTCTGTTGGCAGTACTTTGGATAGTAATGGTCAAAAATAGAATAAAAAGATGTGGACAGGTAACAATCTTCCCTGATGGAGAGAGTATCACAGAGGCATTGATATCTACCTATTGAATTAACTATTCACACACATAGCAAATTTATACATTGTAAAACATATACATATACACTTATATGTGGATTTTATATATATATATATATATATACACATATGTGTGTATTCATGTCTATGAGTATTGATAGATAAATGTACATATATGCATATAACCATATATATGGACATAAGTATGCATTTAACAAAATAGGTGAAAAATAAATGGGAAACCATATAGATGCATTGTCCCAAATAGGAAATGTATTTTTCGTATATTTGGCTTGACCAAAATGGTCAAATCAATAGATCTGTTTTTCATATTGCTTTGAATTTCCTTGAGAAGCTTTTGTAGGATTCTATAAAACAGTTCACATAGTGCAAAGTCATCAGGGAATAAGAACACTGTAGAAACCTCACCATCACTGTGAAAACTTTCATTTTGTCTCTCAGCAGGACAGAGGAATCAATAAAGACCACAAATCTGTGACCAGGATGTCCTTCAAAATCCATGGAATTGTTGACTTGTTAATGGTAAACTTATGTTTAGGGAAAAGATGGTTGTCTTAATTTTTTACCTGTAAAGTTTCGATCTGAGCTCATCTATAAGCAACTAAAGAAAGCCTGAGGAGTACTTAGACTTAATAACGAAGATTTGGGGAGGCCTTTACATATATGTAGGACTTGAAACCTACACATCTGGTGTGATCGTTACAGATAGAACGATATAGACAACCCATTATTAATGAATTGTGGGAAGGAGCCAGCCAAAAAAAAAGAATTTTAAAAAAGTGAAATGTGTAGATATCTCTGGTGTGTGTGTGTGTGCGTGTGTGCATGTGTGTGTGTGTGCGTGTGTGTGTGCGTGTGTGTGTGTGTGCATGTGTGTGTGTGTGCGTGTGTGTGTGTGTGTGCGTGTGTGCGCGCTATTTAGGGGGAAGGGTCAGAAAAAGGGATGTGGCCCATGATAATATAGAAACCAAGGTAGTTTCAAGAAGGAAGCATGTTTCGTGGTAACAAAACCTGTGGTAAGATCAGAAAGATTTTTTTTAAGTGAAAAAGCTTATTGAATATGACCAGATGGAAAGTTGTGGTGACAAGGCCAGTGAAGGAATAAGTGGTGAAGAAATGGAGAGAGAACATGTGTTAGGATCCTCGGCTCTCTGATCATTTTATCCATGAAAGATAAAGGAGGAGCAAATAGAGTTAAGATGTTAGAACGGAGTGACAATTATGTGCATGTCCTTTTCAGTATGAGTTAGAATTTAACACAGTGAAAGGCAGAAGGGAAGGCACCACTTATGAGTGAGAAGTGAAAGGTAGTTGAAAGGAATAGATGAATGAGCAGATGCTGATTACTCCTGAGTTAAAGTTGAGAATCAGCTTATGAGAGAAAGGGAACCATTTGTGGGCTAATCCTTTAGTGAGGGAAGGGGTTGGATTCAAAGATGAGAGTGAATGTGTGTGTGAGTGTGTGTGAGTGTGTGTGTGTGTGTGTGTGTGTGTGTGTGTGAATGAGTGAGTGTATGTTTGCGTGTGTGTGTGAATGAGTGTGTGTGAGTGTGTGAATGAGTGCATGTGTGAGTGAGTGATGGAGGGTGAGTAGAGAAACTTGGGTCTCTATCGTTTTGGAATTTTATATGATGTTATAAGTGATAAAAAACAAGTTCAGAGAGAGAAAGGAGGTAAGCAATTAAGAGAAAACAAATAGTAGCTGCTGTAAATAGTCATTATGAGAGAGAGCTAATAGGTCAATAGAGGAGAAGTGCTAACACTCTTGCTCTTAGGAATATGCCTTGTTGAAATTAGGGGACTCTTTTCCAGTTTTTTTAATCAACAAGGTAATTCTGCCACTTTTTAGTTCCTTAACATGTAGTTATACATAGGGAAAGGGACAGCATCTGTGATGTCATCAGTAGAGGAGGCATTTTCTCTATCAGTTCAGGTCAACACCATCTTCTTTGCAAGGTATAGTCTTACAAGGTTGCCTAGAGCAAATCTTCATGTTTTAAAAAGTTAAATTGTTATAGTTTAAAATGTCAAATTAATTGACTACTAACTTGAAAGGACAAAATTTTAAGAATACCTCCAAATCAAGCTACATTTTTGATATAGTGCATTTTTATTATTTACAAAAGAAAAGAAAAGGTAATGGGATAAAAAGTTTTATTTCAAAATAAAATAATACCATATGCTTGTAATGTTTATGTTTAAAATGCATTTACATAGACAGGAGAAATTATAGTAAATCAAAGTAAAGTATTTTTAAATTGAGTCAATTGACATATCTGGTCCTTCCAGCCATAAAATCACATATGCAGATTAATGTACAAGTGGAATTTACTTTTCAGTCATCATAGTACCTCACAAATAGTAGATTCTCCATCAGTGGAGGTCTTCAAACATACCCTTTGTCAGAGAGGCTATGCAAAGGCTTCTTGGTGAGATAAGGATTAGAGTGGATGACCTCTAAATTCCTTTACAGATCCCTTAAAGATCACCTGGTTCTAGAACTTTGGGATGTATGAAAGGTATTTCACTCATGATGGCTCAGAAAGCTTTTGTTTATTATCACCTGCAATACATAACTATAAGCTCACACTCAGAGTGCCCTATGAGAACAATGAACATAGGAAACATTCCATTCTCAAGGAAGTCATTTAGTTGGTCAATAAACATTTATTAAGCATTTGTTATCTGCCAGGCACTGGGGATACAAAGAAAGTCCTCAGAGAGCTCACAGTCTAATGGGGGAAAAATAACAAGAGCATTTTAGTGCTTCACATGTCATTTCATTTGATCCTAAAAACAACCCTGTGAGGTAGGTGTTATGATCCCTGCTTCAGATGAGGAAACTGAGACAGAGAAGTTGAATGACTTACTGTAAGTGACGCAGCTGGTCATGATCCGAGACAAAATTTTAGCTTAGGTCTCTCTTAGTCCAAATATAAATCAAAGGAGCCACCTTGAAGAAGAAAGGGAAAGAGGAAGTGGTCAATGGTCTTTTGAGAACAACCTTACAGATTAGTTGCAAGGGGCATTACCCATATCCAATTCATCATTAATAAATCCTTTCTGATTCACTTTTTATGAAACAGGACTTTAAGGTTTAAAAATTCAGTTGAATAAAAGAAGCTTGGAAGACAAAAGAAAAAAATAGAATCATCATGTTAAAGAGTTAGAAGGGATCTTAGAAATTAGAGTGGCAAAGAGGTACAGTAGAAAAAGACCATGAATGCAAGTCACTCCTCAATTCGTAAATGGTCAAAGGCTACAAACAGGCAATTTTCCAATGAATATAAACAATTTATAGTCATATGAAAAAGATGCTCTAAACCATTACCAATTAGAGAAATGCAAATGAAAACAACCTTGAGATATTGTTTTACACCTATCAGACTGGATAACATGATTGAAGGGGAAAAAGAGAAATATTAGAGGGGATATGGAAAATTTGGGACATTAATTCATTGTTAGTGGAATTTTGAACTGATCGATTTTTGGAAAAGCAATCTGGAACTATGCCCAAAGAGTTATTAAACTGCCTATACTCTTTGACCCAGCAATACCACCACTAGGTCTATTTCCAAAGATGATTAGGGAAAAAGGAAAAGAACCTGTATGTTCAAAACTGTTTATAGCAGTCATTTGTGGTGGCAAAGAACTGGAAATTGCAGGGATGTCCATCAATTGGGGAGTGGCTGAACAAGTTGTGGTATATAATTGTGATAGAATATTACTATGTTTTTAGAAATGATGACCTTGATAGTTTTAGAAAAAACATGAATGAACTTGCATAAAAGAATGAAGAGTGACATGAGCAGAGCCAAGAGAACATGGTATAGAGTTACAGAACTATACTTTTAAGGTCAGCTTTGAGTGAATAGGTCATTTTGACTCTTATGAATATCCAAGTGAACTATAAAGGACAAATGAAAAAAGATACTATCTGCATCCAGAGAAAGAGTTGATAAATAAATGTATAGAATAATTTTAGACATATATACCTATTTCTGTCTAATGGTAGCCATCTGTAGGACAGGATGGGGAAGGAAGAAAAAAAGGAAAAAAAGGAAATTTACATAACTTTATTATATATTTAAAAGGAATAACAAGTTGCACATAATACATTAGCAGTTTCAAGGAAATCATCTTTTTTATTATACATCATTATTGAAATGCTTGTTTTATTCCATAAATTAAACATTGAGAGACAGAGAGAGAGATATAAAGAGAGCCACAGAGAGAGAGCGAGAGAGAGAGAGAGAGAGAGAGAGAGAGAGAGAGAGAGCGAGAGAGAGAGAGAGAGAGAGAGAGAGAGCGAGAGAGAGAGAGAGAGAGAGAGAGGGAAGAATCTGTTAGAGATTGTTGTTCAATCGCTTCATTGGTGTCTGACTCTTCATGTCCCTATTTGAGGTTTCCTTGGCAAAGATATTGAAGTGGTTAGCCTTTTCCTTCTCCAGTTCATTTCACAGATGAGGTAACTGAGGTAAAAAGGGTTAAGTGACTTGCCTAGGGTCACACAGCCAGTAAGTGTCTGAGGGCCAAATTTGAACTCAGGAAGATGAGCCTTCCTGACTCCAGGTCCAACGAACACTCTATCCACTGCACCACCTAGTTGCCCCTGGTATTAGAGGGCCAGAGGTCTTCTGTGATTCCTTAACCTTAATCATTCAACCACTCTAACTTCAACTGTAAAATATGGTTGCACTAAATTGTCTCTAAAGTTGTTTCCAATTTAAAAATCAATGATTCTGTTTTCTTCTATTCCTGCTCTCTCATTGTACAGATGAGAAAACTAAGGCCAGGGAAAGGAAGTTGCTAAACTTGAGTCATTCAGATGGTGAGAATCAGGCATCATAAGCCCAGGCCTCCAAACTCCCAAGTTCAGTGATCTTTGTATTAGGTCAGTGACACATAGATATGTCCATGTAAGCAACAGGCAATGGTTAGAAATTAGTACTAGAAAAGAATAAAATAATGTTTCCCCTTCTTTACTAAGGATTCATTATTGTTGTTTACTACACTACAGTGTAACCTTGCTAACCTTCAATTTCCTCTTTTATCAAATAAAATAGTTTAGACTCAAGGCTCTCTAAGGTCCCTTTCAGTTGTAACAGCCTCTTTTCTAGTCGAAGGTCCCATCTCTCTTGCACATTTCATGTATGATATTCTTAATTTTCTTCAAGAAGAAATTCAAGAATTTCATATCATATAAAGCTGCTTAAAGAATATGACTTCTATTTGGGGGAGGGTAGGACTGTAGGGAGAGATGAAATCACATGTGGTTTCTGCTAGCCCAGAGAAGAACTTCTAAAACGAGCGAGAAAGAGGTCAAACTTGGCAGTGCATCTACTAACAGAATACATCTGGGCTGAGACCACACCAGGGATAGGCTTTTGCAAGGGGCCACTTGTTTACTTAATTGAGTTTTGAAGTCACATTTAATGCGACCTCAATAAATAATTATGCCTGGTAGATTTGGGTAGAGGTGTCTAAATGAGAGTGTCCACTGTGCATTCAGTCACAACTTGATCTTTTACAGTTGTGTCAGACAACTATACAAAGTTCAAGTACAAGATATCATTCCTCATTCCTCCTCTTTCCCCCAACTCTAGATGTACTTCTAAAATGTGGACTTATTGTATACGAGTCATTTTCATTATTGTAAATACCCAAATCTACTATAGAGGACATATAAAGGAATATGCTATCAGCATCCAGAGAAAGAAATATGTATAATATATAAAAAAATATAAATAGAAATATGTATAAATTATTTCACACGCATACATATATACATATACACATACATACAGAGACACATAGAGACAGATGTGTGTATATACATACACACATATACATATCTGTCGCTAATGGTAGCCATCTCTAGGACTGGGAGTGGAGAAAGAAGAGGGGAAAAAAAGTAAATTACATGATAACGTTATTATACATTTAAAAGGAATAGAAAGTTGTGCTTAAGAGATTTACAGTTTCATGTGGGATCAATCTTTTTTTTGTCTATTCTACCATGTTATAGAAATGTTTTATTTCATAAATTAAAAATATAAATAATAAATAAAATAATCACAGTCTTTTCTTGTGGTAGTAACTCAGTTAGGTTTGTGATGTTTCTATCATTCAAGGCTCAGTTGAATTATCATCTTAATGCCTCATCCCTGTGCTCCCTGCTGATTTATTATTTGGAAGTCAAGGTATGATAGACAAAGTAGAAAATTTGGAATCAAAGGAGAAGGGTTCAAGTACTGACACTGTCTCTTACAACTTGTGTAACTAGGCAAATTACTAACCTTCTCTGGTCCTTAATTTTCTTCTCCATAAAGTGAAGAGTTTGGACTAGAAGGCCTATTGTATTGCCTTCCTGCTCTAGATCTATGAATGTACCACAAAATAAAAGGGCTAGAAAAATGCAGCAAGAAAAGATATAATTAATTAAATATTTTGATTTAAAAGAATTATAAATGAAGTTTTAAGTGACTCTTTTCTAGCTGCATATTATTCCTCATTAAAGAAAAATATATATAAATATATTTAAGTTTAGTGTGATGTGATTTCCATCAATTTTCCCTGTACTTTTACTATAGTCTATTTTTTCTGAATTCTAAAATTTCACCTAGTCTATATTACCTATTTTATTTCTCTGTCCCCATACCTCTCCTTTTCAAATAGATTTTTTTTTAATCTAGGCATCTCACGCAGTATGTTACAATCACAGAGTTGCAAGGAACCTTAGAGCTCACGTTGACCAGACCCCTTCATTGTACTCATGAAAGAGGTGAGGCTAAATAACTTACTCAAAGTCACGTTTGGCATTGTTAAATAACTGAATGAATGTGAGTAAATGAATGACCTGGTTATATAAATTAGAACTACCTTTTCCCAATCATCTTCACTGGTATTTGAGCAATCAAGTCTACTAATGCTCTTTTATTGCCCTCATAAAGAAAGGTCAGCTAGGTAGTTCAGTGGATAGAGTTTTGAACCTACAGTTAGGAAGACTCATCTCCCTGAATTCATATCTGACCTCAGACACTTACCAGCTGTATGAACCTGGGCAAGTCACTTAACTCAATTTACCTCAGTTTCCTCATCTGTTAAATGAGCTGGAGAAGAAAAACAGCAATCCACTTCAGCATTTTTTGCCAAGAAAACCCCAAATGGGATCACAAAGAAGCAGACATAAGTGAAATAACTGAATGATTACAAAAGAAAGGTCATGCCAACTATTCTGAGTGGTTTTCTCTTGAAAGTTCATCTATAGTCCCAAAGAGAAAAGCTCTAATTTGGCTGGCAATAAACAAGAGCTGTTTCAATGAGAACATCAGAGTATGGCAATACATTTGTATTTTATAAAGAAGGTAATTATTGTTGCATTTCACAAAAACCATTGAGAAAAGGCATTTATAAGGACTAATTCAAAATCTCATGCATGTGGAAGCATGGAAAAAAACAGTTCATGGTATCTATTTACCCACTCAAACTGGTTATCAGGCACATTGAACAAACCACAAAGACAGCTGGGTGCTGCATTTCCTGGAAAATTTGGGCAGTTCACTGATAAACCATTGGCAGCACCTCGGCCTGTATTTCCAGCTGTGGTCTAGTAAAACCACCATGTTGGGCTAGTAGTACATTTGAAAGACTTAACAACAACTATATAGGTGTGTGTGAGTGTGAATGTTCTAAGTCTTACTACAGTTTTAAGCTATTAAAGATTAAATTTTCACTAAAACGTTTAAGAAAGTCAGTATACGATAATTGTGTGTCAGACAATTTCTTTTCATTGAAGAATCATTTTCCAACCAAATCCATCAACTACCCAAGTTAGTTTGATATTGGTAATATATACTACAATCTCACCAAGCCCCACAATGGGGCTTCATAACAAAGTACAGCTTTTATATCCCTTCCTTGGGCCACTTTGTGTAGTTAGATTTTCACTCTTATGTAACCTTTACAAAAAAAAAATACAAAATGGCACATCTAGGTGTACCATTCAAAGAAGATTGGTGGTTTAAGAGGCATAAACAAATTTGCACATTTTTTTTTTTTGGTTTTTATAGATGAAGAGCCTGAGGACCAGAGATGGGAAGCTATATGTTTACGGTCACACAAATAAGAAGCTAAAGAGTCAAACTTTAAACTCAGAGGCCCTGATTTGGAATCTAGTGGGGGTTTTCTGGTTTTGTTTTTCAACCACATGACCTAATTTGAGGATTTCTTCCCACCCCGCTTCTCTCCTCATCCCCACCAGAATTCAGTTTTCATGAGTCTTACTGATTAAATAGGGCAGATGTCCAACTTATGTCATCTTTCTTTGTTTTTGTTTTCAAATTTCCTGTTTTGGGAAGAAGAGGACAGGAACGCAAAAGGTGTCAGCATCATTGGAGTTAAACCTAAAGCATGTGTGGATTGAGCAAATGGCCCTCAGTGTTGCCTCATGTAATGGTCTAGCCTCAGAAATGGTAACTTGGTTTCTACGCAAGAGAAGCTCATCAATCTAGACTCCACTAAGTTTGACTCTATGGAAATCTAGGCAGCATCTTAACCAAACTCTACCTGCCATGAATTTTCAGAGGTTCTGAAGAATTTCAGAAATATCATAGATACACAATTAATACACTAACAACTGCAAATCATTGTTATTTGTGTATTAAAACAGACTGTCCTTAAGAAGCTGAACTATATAGACTTCATTAAGCAAAATATATTTACTAAGTAAGGCACTCAAGCTTCATTTCTTTGAATAAATATATTCAATAATTTAGACTTGTCACTAATTCAGCATATCATTTACTTCAGGGTAGTCTGACTGAAAAAGGAGGTTTTATATGATACATGGTATCCCAGAAATCTTCATGCAGTTTATAGCTTTAGAAGATTAAAATTGCATGAAGATTTTTTTAGGACACTCTGTATAGCCAACTTCTTTTAAAGCTTGTACTGAATGGGACCAACTCAGAAGTTCTGGGTTGAGGGGATGTCCTGTAGAAGGAGATGAAAAATAGGGCTGATGGGAGTTTCTGTGGCATTTGGGTGGAGTGAATAGAGAAAGCTTGGACCAAATGTCGTAGAACTGATGCTTTCTGAAAACTAGTGTGAGTGTGATGTTGAAATCATTCCATTTGTTTTGTACTCAAGTATATTTTTCATTGAACCTGGTAATCAGAACTGAATGAACAGTGCTTGTATACCACCTTGAATCAGTCAGTCATTATGTCAAAGAGTGGTTCAAATTCCAAGCATTTTGTATTAAAGGTAGAAGTTTTCTCTGATTTGGGGAGGTTAGAACAAGTATGAATCAAAAGAAATTCTGAGCTGTGGCAGAGAAGGGAGCTATCAAAGGAAGTCTTTGACCTTGTGGGCATTGCAGGAGGATCCAGGCTTAGGCAAATCTTTAAAAATAGAAGGTCAGCCCTTTCTCCAATTTTCCTTCTCAGATGTCTGTTGGTTCACAGGCACTATAATGTAATCTGCTGCTTTGTTACCCAAATGTTTCCAATAAACTGAATCTTGTTTCAACTATAAAGAGGTCCAGGTTAATTAGAGATTTAAGTATGAATATAATTTTATAGAGAGGGCCAAATCTCTGCCTGGCATAAGGAATTTTTCTTTTTCCAAACTGGGGGATTGGAGGGATTGTGACTGAACTTTCATCTTATCCCTAAAACTGAGAAAGGAGACCACATGAATTTTAGGGGCCATTATATTCCCGCCCAGGCTTAAAACAACTAATTATTGCACCATGGTTTCCATACTCCTTTCCCCAGCCTGGATGAGACTCAATTTGTAATACCTTATTGAATGTAACAGCTCAGAATTTATTTTTCCCTGATTCTGAGATAGCGTCTGTCTTTCATACAAAATCCTTAAGACATGATTCAGAATTTTATTCAATGACTAGGTAATTTGAGAGGCCCTGTTCGAACAGTTCTGATTGAGTCAATCAAAAAAAGTTGGCAATTATTCAACTCCTACACTAAAATGGAGTTAGTTTTAACCCTACCCTTACTCTAGAATAAAAGATAATTGAATTTCAGAATTAAATGGATCCTTAGAAGATAAAAGATTGAGCAAAGGTAGTTAAAACAGGAAATGACTTCCACACATAAGTTGACAAAGCTTTATAGGACCTTTGAAATCATTTAACTCAACTAATTTTTACAAATGAAGAAAAGCACATAAGCCTTGCAGAGGGAAAGTGATTTGCCTAAGTTCAAAGAAATAGTTAATACCAGGGTTGAGAGAAATACTATCTTCTAATTGACAAGCCAATGTTTGTTTTTCCTGTTTCTCTGTCATGCCTCAAATCCGAGGTATCCCATGTTGTATAAGCATGAATTACTGATTGTCTACCATGTATCAGGACATGAAGAGATTGTTCAGATGAATTGTCTTCCTCAGGAAACTGAAGGCAAGATATACCTCATGTTGGTAAATGCATGTCTCCCAGGTAGTAGCAACTACCCTTGGACATTGAATGGATGTTGTCTCGGACAAAATGAGACCTGGGAAAGACCTTAATTTAGAAAGGCCAAGGTCACCCACTGCAACCCAGGCCATCACCAGTTATCTTGTCACTGGACTTTGACAATTCTGGAGGAGACAGTGAGGCTGATGACTCCATACAGCTCTGCCTCACTTAAGTCCAATTCACTTGCAAGTCAAGACATCACCTTCGTGATGTCAATGGTCCTCTTCAAGAGTAAAGGACAAATAGCAATAAGCAACATGGATTAACAAGAAGAATGTTGCACATAAATGTAAAACCCATATTAATAGCTAAGTCAACACAATCCTCTGCTTATAGCAAATACATTTAGCACCAACCTCAATTCCAAGATTGCTATGAATCTCAAACAGAAAAGAGAGAAGTCTAACTAGATTTGTTTTCAGTTTCTCTTCAGTTCATTGTCTGATTACCATAAGATAGGTTCACTTGTTTTTCACAACTTTGAATGCCTTATTTTATTTATTTTTCAGTCTTTCCTGGAGTGATAAGCAATAGTCAAATAAAACAAGAAATCAAACAGAAAGGAAATTCTGTCTTGCTAGCAGTAATGGAAAAAGCTTTCACCGGTCATTTACAATGCCAGTTGTAATCCTGGCATTACCATGAATTCACTGTGTGATCTTCAGCAAGACACCTCCCTTTCTTGTCCTCAGTTACTGTATCTAAGACAAGGATGTGGTCTCTGCAGTACCTTCCAGTTTAATGCCTTTGTAATTTTATTCTTTATCATGAGAATACAATCCTACTATTATAAAACAAAGTGACTATTCTTTCCTTACAAGGAACATCAAGGCTGAATAAGCCTTTGCATATTTGTGGAAAAGATGTGTATGCACAAGTACACACATATACATTTGAAGGTATCTGGACACACACACACGCACACACGCGCCCTACTAAGCTTCAAGTTAAGTGGTCAAATAGTATAGTGTTTTTCTCCCCTTCTGTGTAACTTAGTTTTTAGTGATGTGACTAGTGAGTGCTGATAATTTTTGCTACAAGACATGAGGACAGTTGGATTAACAACTACAATCTTAAATCCTGTTGTATATGTCAGTAACACATAACAGCAAAACAAACAAACAAACAAAAAATACACATCCCTCAAAATGCAAATTCCATTTACAAAAGATTCATTTGGAATATTTGCTTTGAATTATGCTCTAGGTTTCACCCCACTTCAACATCATTAAGATGCAAAACTAAGAGCTGGAACTTAAGGAAGGCCCAGTGTGGAGAAGGGCCAAGGCTAACCCTGCAAATACATCTTTCCCTTAACTTGCTTCACAGCAATTCCAGAACTACCTCTTATCAGAAAAGACATGAAGAAATAAATTAGGTTGCAAAGTAGTGTGGTTTGTGACAACCTTCTATGTCACCACAGAATTTTCTACGTCAAGTATATGGGGGATTAAACCCTACATTTGTCTTTTCTGCAATGGATTCACAAGCAAAAATTAAAATGGATTCCAGGTAACTGATATTAGAGATCCTGCAAGCCTTACAAAATGATTGCAAAGGAATTCATCCTTTTCTCCCTCTTGCTCCAAATCAGTATTTTACATAAGCAAATTCACCTATCAAATTATCTGTTAGTCAGTCATATAAAATGAGAACTATAATTCTAAGAGATCATCTAATTCATTATGTTAGAAGAAAATTGAGGCCCAAAGATGATGACTTGCTTGACACTGCACAATATGTTAACAACAGTTCTGAAAAAAATTTTTTTATATTAAAAGTGATAAAGCAACGTCTTTCCTTTTAGGATCCTTTATACTTTTTAAACATTTGATTATTATAATTCATTCATTTATTTCTGATGCTTATTAAGTTTTTCTCCAATAGAAAATAAGGCCATTAAAGACAGGTTATATTTTGTTTGTTTTTTTTACTTTGTATCCCCAGTGCTTAGAATAAAGTTGCCTCTTTATAAATGTTTATTCACAAATTTGAGTAAGACATGGACCCTCACTGCAAGGAACTTGCAATCAGAGAATACACTTGGGAGCTTTTATCAGTGCAAATAATTCCTTGAAGACCAAAGGTACTTGCTGAATTAAAACGAATTGAGAAAGTCAGGTACAATATCCAATATGCAGATGGCAACTGACCATAATATTTTCCTCACAACTTTGTGATATAGATTAGTGCAATTTGATATTAAACACTCAAAGACATCGATTAACTTAGGCATGACCAAAGAGCTAGTAAGGCTGGGACTTGAATCTACATGAGTAGGTCACTCAGTGGATAGAGTACTAGGTCTGCATTCAGGAAGACCTGAGTTCAAATCTACTCTCAGGCACTTACTAGCTCTGTGATTCTGAGCAAGTAGCTTAGCCCCTTTTGACCTTCTTTTCCTTGATCTAAAATGGGCATTATAATAGAAAACAACTTTCAGGATTTTAGCAGGATCAAATGAGATAAATGTTCATGACATTTCTCTAGGGCCTAAAGACTTTCTGATTTTAAGTCTGTGTGTTTTCTATCAAACCAGGTTCCAAATCCAGAGAGATGATAGATTACCCTCAACAAGTTCACAAAAACAATTAAGTGGCAGAACCAAAACTAGAACCCAAGTCCCATATAGTTTTCACATAGTTTTCTTCCACCCCACCTCTCATTCTTGCTACATTACATGTTATAGAGTATAATAATGTTGGAACGATGGCAACTGGAAATCCACATTACATGGAAACAGCGACAAAGAACACAGATACTCTATCTCCTTCAAAACATTAGTCTTCATTGTCCTGGCAATGAGGGCACCTAAATCAAAGTAAAATAAAACTGAATAGTCAGTATTAGTTCCAATATTCCAAAACAAGACTGATCCTGGTCCTGGTCCAGTATCCAGACTTTTGCCTCTTGAATTTACTGAAAACAGAACTCAAGGCTAATGAAAAACCAGTGAAGAATGCTAACTAGTGGTAAACATACAGACAAATTGTTTTACTAATGGGAGTAAGCAGATTGTGCAACATCATTTTAAAAAAATCTATTCCTGTTGTTTCATCTTCCAAGGACTCTATGATTTTTAATCTATTTGGAGGATATCTTCCTGAAGTGAGCATTCTTTTTAAGAATGTTGATAGAGTTTGTTTTTAATATCACCTACATTTTGTGATTTATCTTTTTTTTTCCTGTTCTTCCAAATATTTCCTTCTATAAGGAAAAGGGAGAGAAAAATTCCAGTTCAGCAAGACTAACATATCAACAAAGTCTAACATATGCAATGTATCTCATCCACAGTCAGATATATATACATACACATATATATGTATGTATGTGCATGTGTGTGTGCGTACATATATGGATGTATATATAGCATATACACATGTATATGCATGTATATATTGGGATCAACTTGGTCATACAATTATGCAGCCTTTGGATTTGATTTTTTTCCATTTACATTACTACAGTCATTGTGTATATTGTTTTAATGGTTCTGCTTAACTCACTTTGTATTAGTTTATATGTCTTCTCATGCTTCTTTGAATTTGACTCATTCATGGTTTCTTCTTTCTGGTTTAAGTTAAATCTTTTCCTTTGGTGTTACACAAAATTGAAAGATGGCAGATCAGGAATATGATTAATAATAGAAAAAGGAGATTCTCATCAGTAGATTGAAATATAAATGAACAATCATTTTGCACCTAGAAAATGCCAGTATCAGTCATCTGCTTCAAAGTCAAAGTCCTTTAGTAGTGAAAATAAAATGGAATTAAAGTCCTTAGAGTATACAAATTGTTAGGAAAATTGTTTCAACAATTATGGTTGTTGTCCCTTATATTCAAAGAGGACCAAAATGACATCATCACGTTAGGCAGGGTCAAAAACTCCACAGGATTTACCAGCAGTGTAGTTCATCCATCTCTAAGAAGGCACTGTTTAACTCCATCAAAAATAAAGTGCAAATGAAGCTTAGAGAGACTCAGAATTCTTGATTCAGTAAGAAGGCAGATAAAATTTAGCCCTATGTTGATGGTAACAATCCAGAGTACTTTTATGATACCCTGAAGGTTATTCACAAGCCAAAGACCTATGCTACATCTTAACTACTTAGCACTGGTGGAGCCATACTACCAGTAAAAAGGACATGACTGCAGAGATAGACTAAACACTTTCATAGCATTCTCCACAGGCTATCAAACAATGTTTAAGTCATTGACAGTAACCTGGAGGTTGAAGTCAATCACTCTCCAGCCCAACTTTCGACTGAATATAACAACCACACTGGCATACCCAGGATGGCTGCTTGCACAGGTTCTTAGATCTCCTTTACTAGGAAAAATAGCTATCTAAGTGGTCAAAAATCTTTGTAAATTACATTCACTAGTTTACGGGGAAAGTCAACACCCTGAACTTCAGAGAAAATACAAACAAGGAAGCAGAGAAATAAAGACTAACAGACACGGCTCACTGCCTGAATCAAAGTATTGCTACACACTTTACATACATACTTCGATCGAGAGAGCTTTTACATTTGAGCAGTAGGAGAGCTCTGAACATATGGCCACTCAGTGTTGACCAGGGAATCACAAGTTCTTTCTCATAAGGGAACCCCCCCCCCCCCCAAGGAAAATGCCTACTCAGAGAATATATGTACTTCTCAGAGCCAGAAGGTTGCCTAATTAAAAATTAGCAAAAGGTGTGAAAGCCTTCTTACAAGCAAGCCTCCCCGAAGCAAGGTGCCCTTAATGGGCTCCACATGAGGCCTATTAATGGGCAGGGAAGATTTTAAACCCCATTAACATTACACTGAAGAAAAGGCTTTAAATGCCATTAGGCTCCTCCTGGTGTTGATTCCATTCCAGCAGAGATTTATAAGGCAGCAAGTTCACTGCTCATGCAGAAGCTAACTTCTGTCATATAAAAAAAGGAGGTTATATATAAAAAAAGGAGGCTATCCCCCAGGAGATCACGGATGCCTCCATTGTTCATCTCTATAAAGGAAATAGGTTGTCCTGACAGTAATGGAGGGAGTGAGTTCTCTTTCTCTTAGTCATTGCCAGCAAGACTTTTGCTATAGCCCTCTTTAACAGTCTGATCCTTCAATGATTATATGATGGCCATGAAAAGTCTATTGTAAAAAAAAAAACTAGGGATATAAAACAGTTGGAAATGATAAATGAGGATTAATACTATTCCATGGCTTAAAAATGTGAAATATACTCCCAGCATAAAAATATTTGAGAGTAATTGAAATTTTCACTTGCTTTCTATGGGGCTCTGGTGGGACTCTGATAGAGATACCTGAAGCTAATAAACTATAAGAATTGATTAATGGAACTTTAAAGGTGTTCAGCAGGTGAAATCTTGTCAGTTATCTCATTAGTCACTGATTTCTGGAGTTGGAACAAGGCTGGAGTGATAGAAAGGTTGAAAGAAACCTAGAAGAAAAAAGAACATTTTAGATTGGGCAGGGGGAAAGTTATTCCAAATGGTAGGTCTTTCTGTATAACTGAAATCCAGTGTCCTTACTTGAAATGTAACTTCTCAAGTTCTTTTAGCATGCCTGATATATAGTAAATTGGTTAGAGGTCAAATCTATAGTGAAGAGATTGTAAAATTAAAAGTGCAATCATACGATGAACACTTAATTGAATAGTAATGAAGACAGAGCACTTCTCAGTGCTCATGATTTAGGAATATGGTAAGCATGTATTTGGTGGATAATTATCACATATTGTGACATAGATAGAAGTTGACTAATAAGATGAAAATACAAGCTTGAATTCTTTCTACTTTCAGTTCTAAAGTGGTTAATGGAAAGAGAACAGCAAATATAATAGTAATTATTCATATGTTAATAGATGACAAGGAAATGTCTTAGGGTCAATTAAGTAGCTCAAAATATGGCCTGCTATAATACTGACTGTTAGTCATACTTCAAGGCTTAGCGGTTGAATAAATAAACTCATTATTTCAATAACAATTAGTAAGGGGCTAAAAGGCGTAGCAGAATCGTGTAGAAGAAAGTACGTTCAGGATATTTTTGGTTTCTGGTAGAATTCTATGATAGCATATCCTAGTCAGAGGGAGATTGTTATTCCAATATTTATGGAGAGTTGTGTGGTAGGGTTAAAGGAATATGGAAGGACTCAGCAATCATCCAATGGTATCTTGTAGCAGAGAAACCACTAGTTTGAGAACTGAAGACCCTGGATTCAAATCATTACATCACTGCTTTTTAACTGTGTGAACTTTTAGTGGCTTACGGAATCTCTCTGGGCCTCCATGTCTTCATCTGTAAAAATGAATGTTGGGCTAAAGAATCTCTAACGTGCCTCTGGGTGATCTAGATTCTGGGATCCTTATCTTCCAGATTAAGAAGCTGGAGCCCAGAAAGTTTCAGTAACATGCTAGTAATTGATCATGCTACTAAATGTCAGTGTAAAGTCGATAATCCTAGAACTTGCCAGGAATACTCAAGTCAAGCTCAGCACATTTTCTGCTCTGCCTCTGATCATGAATGGCTTCTGATATTCCCTGACTCTGGTGTTTCAAGAAAAAAATGAACAATTCATTAGGTCATTATTTCCTCAAGGAAAGGGAAGGAATCCTCTTTCTACCAATTGTAAAACTGTCATAGTTAGAACAGATGAGAAACATATTCAATATCCATAATACATCACAACATTTCTACCCATAAGAAAGTAAACTTTCAGAAAGTAAACAAACTCAGCAGCTGCTACCTGTATTCTCCCCTTTCCCCCCTTCCACATATACACTTGGGGTATTGTGAATTAAACAATCATACTGATGCATTATGTTTCTACCCCAGAGCACACATATACTCCAAGAAGACACGTACATTTCCTTTTATAGGAACCACTAGTTAATTAAGGGTGGGGTTACTTTTTTATTATTTCCAGATCAGGAAATCAGTGGAAAATACCTAACAAATCAGGAACTCGTCGTCACCCTATGCATCAACTGGAGTTTTCTAAGCAATCTGCCTAAGAAATAGAGCATAACCACTGAGGGCAAAGGGTGCATATATGAGGTGCCTTACAACCCAAGCAATTTGAGAAGAACTGGAACTATTTCTGAACTTATCTGCATGATAGTTCAGTGAATATTTAATAATCTCCTTGCCAGACACTAGCAAGGAGGTATTGGCAACTCAATGACAAAAACATAGACCCTTACTTCAAGGAACTTACATTCTACTGGAGGAAACAACAGGGACACACACACACACAAACATACAAAATAAATGAAAAGTAATTGGGAGTTGGGAGTGGCTAACCTAGTCACACAAAAAGGACCAGGATAAGGCTCATTTAGAAGATGGAACTAGAATTATATTACAAAGAAAACTATAAGTGCTTTTTGATAGAGATGAGGAGGGAATACATTCTATCCATGAAAAAAGTTTGTACAAATGACTGCAGATACAAGATAGACTGACATGCTGGAGGAGCAACAAGGAAGTTAGTTTGACTGGAATGTAATATAAAAGGAGAGTAATATTTTATAAATCCAAAACTAATGTCAGACTATGATGGACTTTAAATAGAAAATGGAAGAGTTTGTATTTCATCCTAAAGCCAATAGGGAGCCCCTGGAACTTCTTGAGCACAGGAATGTCATGGGGAGACCTGTGCTTGCAGAATATCAATTTGTATGGGGTGTGAAGAATAGATAGCAGAGACCAGAATTAGGGAGAACTATTAGGAGGTTATTGTAATAGACCAGGTGAGGAGTGATGAGTACCGGAATGAGAATTGTAGGCAGGCACATGAATGGAAAGAAGGGGAGAGATGGAAGTGATGCTATAACATAGAACTGACAGGATTTGGTATGCTCATTAACTGTTGGATATAGGTGATGAGGAAAAGTCAAGAGTTGTAGACAATTCCAAAGTGAGAATTATCTAGAACTTAGATGACTAGTAGCATGATGATGCCCTGACAAGAAAAGGAGAAATTAGGGAGAAGAGGTGGTTTGGGGAGAAAATGAGACATCCAGTAAGAGGGAACCCACAGTTTCCTACTATAGAAGCAGTTTGTTCCACTAACAGACCGTTCTAATTACTAGGAAGTTCTTAGTCATATCATGCCTAAACGTGCCCCCCTGCAGCTCTCACAAAGGGCTTCTACTTCTTCTTGCTATGGTCTGATAAATCAAGTCTCGTAGCACTTCCCCTTGAGAAATCTTCAAATGCTTGAGGACAGTCATTACGCCCTCTACAAATCTTATCTTATAGCTAAACCTCTCAAATGTCTTCAACCACTGAATGAATAGTATAGCCCTCCATATCCTCCTCAATACCTATGTATATCTTGTTTAGCTTATCAATGTTTCATAAGATGTAATGCCTAGAAATGAGCACAATACTTCATAAGTGGTTTGCCCAAGGCAGAGTACAACCTTTCCTTATTTGAGATACCATGCCTCCCTTATTGACATTGAAATCAACGTTTTTTCCCTACACTGATGACTCATTTTAAACCTTTTCACTAAGACCCCAGATGCTTATCACATGTAATTGTCTCATCACTATTCCCCTGCACCCTTCCTATGAAGAAGACTTTTTAATCTGCATGTAGAATTTTACATGTGCTCCTGACAAATTTCTTTTTATTGAATGTAATTGGTCATGATAATGACATTATCTTTTTAAACCTAGACCTTTAAATAATATTAACCATCCCTCCTGAGTTTGTGCAATCTATAGCTTTAGTGAGCATGACTTTCTCATCTAAATCTTTGAGATACAGGTTGTACAGAATGGGACCAATCATGAGTTACTGTGCCTAGAAATAATACAATTCTTGGTGGATGAATTTCTTGTGATGAGCCTCTTTACATTGAAGGAGGCAAGGTTTCACATTGATAGTCCATGAAAATAAATTTGATTCAATTAAAAGAAAAGGTATAGCTATAAAAGATTGGAATCAGTTACCTTGGGAGACAATGAAATTTTCAAACAGAGATTGAACTGCAATTTTCAAATATGTGATAGAGTAGATTCTTAGTAATAATCATTTGAAGTGTCCTCTGAAACTCCTTTTATAGAATTACAAGGTTTTTAAAAATTTCACCAAGGAACCTCATTTTATTTTCATAAGACTTCTGAATAATATTGGGGAAAAACCAACACGGGGGAAATTACTTAGCAGAGATAAATTTTAAGTTTCTTGAGGACAAATATTCATTTTTTTGCCTTTATAACCCCTTTGTAGCACCTTGCATAATACCTGGTACATAGTTAATGCTTAATAAATACTTCTTGATTGAGTGATTGACAAAGGAAGGTTTACAAACATAATGTCATCCCAGGGAGCAATTGTAAGTTTCTGAATCAGAGAAAATTATCATCTCTAGATACAAACTGCTATTCCAAAATAGTTTGGTTCTCATAAACCATGGTAACTAATCAACAAAAATCCCCAGTGCCAATGGAAATATAAAACTGTGTCCTTATGAGATCTTCAATTACGACTATGAAGGAGCAGTTGAAGGAAGCTGGTCTTGCTCGTAACCAGCACTTCCCAAACATTTGTAAACTAATTGAGAATACTCAAGCTGTTTCGAGGTAGGGGCTACCCCTGCTTTTATTTTTATAAATATTTTTATTGATGACTTTTATTTTTCACATAATAATTTTCCCCAGTATCTTTTCTCTCTCAGAGATCCATACCATATAAAAAATAGTACTAAAATTTATTTTTTTTTATTAACAGACCATTAGAAAAATAATCATGGTAGAGACCTTTCATTCATTCTTCTAATAAGTCTGTTGCTATGGTCTTCCCTGTTACCAGCATCTCCACCTTACACAAAATGTGTCATCTTTTTCTTCATTCTGCCTCATGGAGATAATTTGAAGGACCACAAGAAGTTGTTGGCAGCTTTGAAGTGCTTGCCAACAATGTAGATCTCAAGGATGAAGTCCTCCATGCATATAATTCCATATTTACCAAGAGATTTTGCAATAAAGGCATTATCTGTCTGGGCAAATCTCTGTTTTCTTGATCTTGCCATAACCACGTTTGTAAATCAAGTCATTCACAGACTTCAGGTTTGAGTAACCCCATGCAATGTATGATTCCACAATCCTCAACATGTTAATTGAGGCCTTGTTAAGCTTAACAAAAGTGCCATTGAAGGTTTGATGAGGATAAAGAAGCTGCAATACTTTTTGTATCTTTGGGCCAATAGCATTGACACCTCTGATTCTAATCACAAAAGCTAACTTGAGTTCAACAGGTACATAATAATTGCCAGCTTTGCATGCCATTCTAGCCAACTGGATTTCACTTCTGTACATCTATGTGTATCCCTTATGGTAGACTTGAGCTTTTTCATAGATAACTTTTCTCCATATTTTATGGAGTTTTTTTATAGCCACTTTCTCAATCAGTCATTTATCCTTCAGTAGTGTGAAAGTCTTTCACTTTTTCAGAAGGGATTCTGGAACGGATGGTAACTCTTTTTCTTCCATGCCTGTCATGATTCCAGTTAGAAAAAGAGCATAAATAGTATTTTTAAAGACAAAAGAAGGAAGAGAATGAGTAGAGTAGATTCTTATCAATAGTCAGTTGAAGTTTTCTCTGAAGTCCATTTTACAGAATTAGATATGAGGGGGAGGAAGAGAGAAAGAAGAATTTAGCATAATTTATAATACGTTGTAAAAGTTCAAAAACATGTGCAATGTCCAACCCCTATGGAACTCCTATCTCCGTGACGTGGCACATTGGGGGTATCCCCTCCTATCTCTTGATTCAAGTCATGCTTGATCTGTATAATTTTTCTACATTCATTTATGATTTGTGTGTGGTCGTTCCTTCCACTTATGTTGTACATATTGTTTTCTTGGCTCTCTATGGAGCCAAGAGACGCTCTATAACACTCTATAGCAGTATACATAGATCTTTCCATGCTGCTGCTCTGCAGTCATCACATTATTTCTCACAGCACAGTAAAATTTCATTACATTTATGTACCACACTTTGTTTAATCATTCCCCAATTGATGGAAGTCTATTTTCTTTCCAATTGTTATTTCCTACAACAAAAAAAAATCTGATACAAATATTTTGGTATATTTGTACTTTGAACTTTCTTCTTACCAATTTCTATTGAACTATAAGCCAGCAATAGAGTTTCTTGGTCAAAAGGTATAGACCCTTCACTCACTTTATTTGCATAATTCCAAACTATTTTCCAGCATGACTGTACCCATTTCACAGTTTCACCCGTAATGTATCATGCCTATTATCTCACAACCCCTCCAATACTGATTATTGCTATTTTTGTCATCTTTGCTTATTCCAGGATGTTAGATGAAACCTCAAGTCTGTTTGAATTCACATCTCTCTTACAAGTGATTTGGAGCACTCTTTCATGAGGTTACAAATACTTTGTAATTTTTTCTTTTGAAAGTATTTGTTCACATCCTTTGGATATTTATAAATTGAAGAATGGCAATTAGTCTAATATATACTCAATGATTGTGTGTGTGTGTGTGTATCAGATACCAATCCTTGATCAGAGAAATAGAAGAATTTAATTTTATCCATTCAATACTTTCATTTTTATGCATTAATCTTGCATTAATTTTGTCTGTGCTAAAGCTTATGAGTTATATGTGATCAAAGTTATTTATTTAGAATTGCTTTACCCTTTGACTAGTTAAGAATAAATCTCCTACCCATAGCTGGGAGAGGTTAATAATCTGCTTATCCTCTGTTTTTTAATAGTGTGAACTTTAATATTATTATGCATTTAGAAAGTATTGCAGAATATGATGTGAAGTGTTGATCTAAGTCTAATTTCTGCCAATCTGTGTTAGTTTCATTATTTCTGATTCTCCCTTGTTTATCTTGTCTTCTCTCTCTCTCTGTCTCTTCCTCCCCCCCCCCTCCCCCCATCTCTCTTTTTCTCTCTCTGTCTCTCTGTCTCTTTCTTTGTCTCTCCATCTCGCCATCTCTGTCTCTGCATGTGTGTGTGTGTCTCTCTCTTTCTGCCTTTCTGGTTGTCTGTCTCTATTCTCTCAGATGGTTTTAATGACTATTGCTTTATAATATGGTTAGAGGTCAGAAGTGCTGTTCTTTTTTATTCCTATCTCATTTAAAAATTTACCTTCATAGTCTAGATTTTTTTTAAATGAATTTCATTATTTTATCAATAACTATAAAATTTCCCCTCAGTCATTTGACTGGCATAATATTTAATTATAAATTGATTAATATAAATTAATTCTGATAGTATTATTTTTATCATACCAAACATGAGCACTGAATATTCCTCCAAATATTTAAATTGTTCTATATTTTTATAAGGAATACTTTTTAATTTAACTTATATTATTCTTTGGTATGATTTCATAGAGTAATTCCCAGAAATTTCAAGCATTTTGTTATTTCAAATGGGATTTCCATTTGTGTTATTGCTTCTTGAATTTTATTATAATATAGAAACATAATTGATTTCTGGGAGCTTATTTTGCAGATTTACTATTTCATTGTGAAATTTACATTTGCATCTGTGTCTTTTGTTTGCCTCCACTATTGTTATATTATGGTATTATTATTAATGAGTATTATTATATCATGATATTTAAAGGATACACTTATTATTTCTTCCTTTTTTACAGTTTTTCAATATCTCTGAGCCCTAACACATGATTAATTTTTGTAAAAGTTCCATGTGGTGTGGATATATACATCTATATTTATGTATGTACATATGTATGCATGCCTATAAGTGTAACTGTATAGGTATGGATATATATCCTTTTGCAGTTCCATTTAGAGGATGCCATAAGTCTTTTAGCTCTAGGTTTTCCAGAAATTTGTTTAGTTCCATATTTTCCCTTTTGTTTATCTTTCTGCCAGACTTATCCAAAACCAAGAAAGGGAAATTGAAGTCTTCTGTCACTACTATATTATTATTTGGATCTTCTTGTAATTCAGTTAATATTTTATTTATGAATTCAGCCAAGTAATTTCTAGCATATAAATTTAGTAATGATATTGGTTTATCTATGGTTCCTTTTAAAATAATGTAATTTCCTTGTTTATAGCTTTTATATTTTTGAATTTTTTTTTACTTTGTCAGATAGTATGATTGCAACTCCTCCTTTCTTGGATTCATATAAGGCATTATTTTTCCTATCCCCTCAGTTTTATTTTGTATATGTCTGTTTTTAAAATATGTTTGTCATAAGCAAGAGATTGTTGGGTTTTATTTTATTATCTAATCCGTCACTTTTTGTTTAATTGAACTATTTAATCCATTCACAATTCAAGTTAGATTTATATTTTCCTCCAGTTATCTCTAATATTATTTTTAAGTTTGAATTTTCCCCTCTTCTTTTGTTAAAAATAATACTGTGCTTCTTTACTCTAGCTTAATGTCTTTTTTATGCTAAGCCTTTTGCACAGGCTCTCTTCCCCTCGCCTTGATACTCCTTCCCATATTACCTCTTTTTCTGTGAAGTTTTACTTAGTAGTTCCTTTTTGTTTCCTACTTATATCTGATTATTTAATGATCACCCCTTTTTCCCTCTTTTCAGATAAATAGATTCTCCCCTTTTCTCCCCTTCCATTAATTAGTTGTTTAGTAAGTTTTTATTTTATTTTTATACCCCATTTGAAAGAGGATTTCTCTTTTATTCTCTTCATTAGCCATCCTAGTCTATTCTAGGCTTATTCTCTTGTTCATGGTCCATAGACTTAACTAGTCCCTTTCTACTTTCTTCATTCCTCATGTAATCAAAACTTCCAAGGTATTCATTTTGGGAGATATCCTCTAAGGGGTTTCTGTCACTGCCTTTTCTAGCTGTGTGACCTTGGGCAAGTCACTTAATCTCAATTGCCTCATCCTGGGTCATCTCCAGTCATCCTGATGAATATCTGGTCACTGGATTCAGATGGCTCTGGAGGAGAAGTGAAGCTCGTGACGTGCATAGCCCTCACTCACTCAAAACAAAGTCAAGTGCAAGTCATGTCATTATTTCTCTGATGGCATGGTCTTCTTTGGCAACAAAGGATGAACAAACACACTGCTTTTTAGAGCTTGCCTCTCAAATCCATCCTCTCCAAAAGAAAATGCTAATTCCTGTAGGTGACAGAGAGGACACTGCTCTGTGACAGGATTTTACCCCACAGCACTGATTATATAGCCCACCACTGACCTGTATCCTCCCCCAATTGCTTTCCCTTTTAATTTGCCTCAAAAATCTCCATTCTGAGTCCATGCCCTCCCACTCCCCCCAGGTGCTCCAATTGTAATGCCTACTGATATTAGGACTACCAGTTACCTCTTGAAACATCAGATCCTAGTGGACCACATCCATTACAATGTCCCCATCTCCCTTCAAATAACTTCCTTCTTCATCTATAGGAAGATTCATCTGTGGAACTCTCCTTCCTACTATTCGACCAAGATTTCCACTTTTCTCTTCTCTGACCCTGCCTCATATATATATACATACATATATATATATATATATATATATATATGTATATATATATATATACATATATATATATAGAGAGAGAGAGACAGATAGATAGATATAGATATATAGCTATATATAGAGATATATAGACACATAGATATACATATATATATATATATATATATATATATATATATATATCTCCAGCTGTACACAGATTGCTATGACTTTGTCCATAATGCCCCAAGCCCACCTCTCCATCATCACTTCTTGCTGACTTCTGCTTTCATCCCTGTCTATTTGTGTATATTTAGGAATAAGTATCTTACTGATCTCTCTGCTGTTGTCACTTTGCGGTTGTTGATCTCTCTGGTTACCGTATTACTTCATTCTTCTTTTATTTCTATTGTCCAGGGCAGTAAAGAATCTAATAATATTTCTAGGTCTAGTTTCCTTTCTAATCATATTTCAAATGCCTCTTTATTATGGAATATCTACATTTTCATCATTTATGGTTAAGCTCAGAATTTGCAGAGCAGATCACCTGGGCTGCATTCTGGGCTCACCGATCTTTGAAACACTGTGTTCCATTCCCTCCTTTGTTTTCTGTTGGGTGGAAGATAGTTTTGAGTTATCAAAAATTTCTTTCCTTTGTATTTAAAGTTACTATTTCCTGATTGCCTAAATAATCTGTTGTTTATTCAATAAATTATTAAATAAGTGGAAGTTAGGGGGTAAAGTTTAGTTTTATTTCAAACCCAAAAACATGTCCTGTGCTTTTCTAGTTTTTCCATTATCCTATAGAAATCTTTTGTAGCTTAGAATGTTACCACAATGCTAGCTATTAAAGAAACCAGCAAATTTCTGCACTTAGAAGCTTAGATTTGATCTCCATAGCACTGGAAAGAGGAAGGGAGCACCAAGGTGAAAACCCATAGGTAAGGTGGCTAGAGTAGACTTGCTACTCATATTGTGGTAGTAGAGTGGTTGGTGAATGAGTGGCAGTTAGGCATTAGTTCATACAATTTTGCTTTCTTTAATTTTCTGGTGTCCTAGTCATGGAGACAGCCAAAACTGCTTTAAGTTTGGTGTTTCATTTTTGGTTTAGAGAGGTTTGAGAGATTGTAAAAATCAGAAAAAAGCCCTAGCCTTTCATCTCGTTAGTCACATGACCCAAAACTTTACCTTTACCTTTAGAGAATACTCTTCAATTCTTACTATCAAAAATGCATTCCTTTCAAAAAGTTTTAAATCTATTTTCCTATTGTCTCATTTCCACACATAATAGCAATTGATTCCCCATAATTCCAGATCACATTAGTACATGGGAATTCTCTAGGTTCAATACTCTAAATCCTAACATGGCTTTGTGGTATGAGTACTCCCTCCTATTAATCGCAAGACATTTATGTCTAGGCTTATGGCAATGGTTTCATGAAAGGTTATGATGAGAAATAATTCATCATTTGGTGACCAATCTTCTTTGCTGGATCTTGTATGCACTTTGGTTTTATAAGCCTCATATGACAGACCCACAATCTATGAGTCTACTCATAATTTTTCTGGTTTGGAAGAGTCTATCTGAGCTCCTTTCTGTCAGCATACAATTCAAGAAATAACATGTCAGAATGAACATTATTAAAGAATGTGAAATTCTTCAATGGAGCCTCACCTCCATCAAGGGCTGAATATCTTCGTATCACTGATGTCTAGAGCAGTGCCTTGTACATAATTTTGTTCAGTCATTTTCACATGTCCAATTCTTTGTGACCTCATTTGGGGTTTTCTTGGCAAAGATACTGGATTTTCTTCTCTACCTCATTTTACACATGGGGAAACTGCATCAAAAAGGGTTAAGTGACTTGCCTAGGGTCATACAATAAGTGTCTGAAACCAGATTTGAACTCAGGAAGATGAGTCTTCATAACTCTTAGCCACTCTATCACTCTGTCACCTAGCTGCCTCACACAATTGCATATGGTAGGCATACAAAAAGCTTTTGTTGAATTACACTGAATAAAATTACCTTGCTATATAACTGGACTATCTAGTCTTTTTATAATTGAATTCATTACTCAATTTATTTTAAGGTAGCAAATTGCTATAAAACAGATATATGCTATCATCTATTAATTTTTATTCTTAGTTCATTTCATTTTAACAATGGCTCATATGTTTGTTTTCAGCAGATGAAAGAGAGCATTTGAGTCTCATCTCTATTATTTCAATGTCTTCTGTGTGTCCATGGAGATATTAATGTTGCCCTTTAAGATTCCAGCATATTTTAATAATATAGTATACCTTTTGCCTTGCAGAAACATCACATTATTCAATGTAACCAAAAGCAATGGGATATGACTCTTATATAATTTATGTGTCCTTGTAGTATGTTATTAATGTGTGTACTCTATAAGGCTGTAATTTTGAGGAGCAATTTTCCATAAAATTGTTATAAGAGTTATCTTATAAATTTGAGATAATTTGGCTCAATGTTCGTTTAATCAAATTGTTCCTCTAATAACATCCCTTCAATTGTAAATACTAGTTCAGACTGACATTATGAATTTTGGTAAGACATTATAACCTGGGATTTAATCCTCACACTTGCAGCTTAACTTCAGAGGAATTTACATATCCCTTCAGCAGGGATAGCTTATTGTCCTGATCATGGCCATTGTGGTCAAACCCAATTGGGTGAAAATTAACACCTCCCCCATGCCCCTGAGATTCCAATTATGCTTTTTTCTAAAGAATCCTTAGAGATAGGGCAGCATTGAACACTGGTTTGAGCCTTAGGAAAAAGGAACTCTAGATCTTTTTATACTAAAGTAGCTGCATGATTTTTGGCAAGTCATTTCTTCTCTTTGGGTCTTTAGTTTCTCCTCTGTAGAAAGAAAGCTATCGGACTATATGAAGTCTACAGTCTTATTCAACTGTAACTTATTTTGTGGTCTAAATTTGCCACTTGGTATATCAATCTGAACATGAGGAGGAATCTCAGAGATCTTCTCATCTAACCTTAGTCTGATAAAAGAATCTTTTCTATCAAATTCCTGAACAAATAAATGGTCATCAAAAGTCTATCAAACTTTTAACAAAGACATTGTACTATTAATGGAAGCCTATTTCACTTTAGACAGTTCTAATGAGTAGGAAATTCTTCCTTAAATTAAGCTCAAATCTCTGGTTGGTCATAGTCCATAGTTGGTCATAGTCTGCCACTAGATAGTATACATCTAATTTCTCTTCTACGTGACAGACCTCCAAATATGTCAAAAAGAACCATCATGCCTCTCTCTCAGTTTTGAATATTTTCAAATTTGAATCTTTTGTGAGTTAAATAGCCCAAATTCCTTCAGCTAAAAAAGCTCTGGTATAGTAGAGCACTACACTACAAATTGAATACTGAGATCCAAGTTATAAAAATAATTTTGTGTTTATTCTAGAAACAAAAAGAAGTCCTAGAAGATATTTGAGGGTAATAACATGATAAGTACTGTTTCTTATGAAGATCCTTTTAATGAATGTAAAAGAGGAACTAGGAGAAAGGGAGAAAACCGAGAAACCAGGTAAATGTGTTATTATAAATGAAGTAAGAGGTGATAAAGACACTAAATAGGGTGGTGCCCACGGGAGTGAAACAACATAATTTTTCAAAGGTAACATCAACAAGATTTGGCAACTTATTAGATGAGAGAAAGGAAAAGATCAAAGGTCAGAGATTGAAAAAAAAGGTGACAGTCTGGGGAAAGATATAATGGGATTTTATAGTGTGGGTTGGGGAGATGAAGTTCATGACTGATGCCTTTGATTTGAAAGGCAGTATTGCTTAGGGAAAAGATGTCAAACAAGGCGTCCAAGTGTTGGCAAGTACTCAGATGTAGATTAAAATATAATTGGAAAATATTAAACAAAGTCAATAAAAATAAAATAAGGGGGGGCAGAGTCAAGATGGAGGAGTAGAAAGACACATATTCTAGCTCTGAACCTACAACCCATAATTATCTATAAAAAGAACTCCCAACAAATTCTGGAACAGTGGACCTGCATAGCAACGGGGTGAAGGAGATTTCCATTCCAGAGAGCCCTGAAAAATCGATCCCAAAGGTCCATCACTCACTGGATGGGAGCAGGGCCCAGCCCTACCCTGGCCACGTGGCACTGAGAGGAGCGAGCAGATCTGAACAGGCTTCAGGGATGGAATCTCCAGCGGCCGTGATGGTCCCTCCACCCACAGACTCACAGGTCAGTGAAAGAGATAGCTGCACACGCTGAGAGGGGAGCAGGATGTCTTCATGACTTGGGCCCCCTTGGGAGGCAGCTGCAGAGGCAGTGGCAGAGGCAGCAGGTGGCCAGAAGATCCCAGAGCAGTCAGGAGCTCAGTAGTAGCTCCATTACAAAAGGTCTCTGCATAAACCCGCTGAGGGAACTAAGCTTGGGAGGTGGCCCTGCC
>CM053769.1:247811552-247833412 GCA_028658325.1 Potorous gilbertii
TCAGTAACATAGAAATGTCAAATGGAAATAGAGTGGTATAGTGAGTCATTTTATATCTTGAAGGCCCAGTCTTAAACTCTGCTGTCACCATGATCATTTTTAATTCCCAAGTCTAATTTATGAAGTCTTTGATATCATGTCTCCTCTTCCACTGTGGATGCTGGTTGCCTTTGGGTATCCACACATCTTCTTTCCTTATGTGGTATGCAATTCTTAGATACGGTCTTTCATGAGGATAAGTAGTCGCTTGTATAAATTACAAGCTCCCCTCAAATAAACCAAATATGAAGTTCCTGTTTCTTTACATAGTCATATACCCCACCTTTAAAATATTCTTTAATGGCACTTTAAAAAATTTACCTCTTCATAACTTAGGTCCATTTTTTTCTCTCCCTCTCCCAAACTTTTCCCTGTTACTTTTATCCTATTCCCATATTTCCACTCTTGTTGAGAGACTAAAAATATTACTTACCCCACAAATGGGTGGGGTACATTTCCAGTTTCTCTCTTTCTCTTATTGATCTTCTCCCCCCTCATACAATTTCCTCCTTTGTTACGTGTTCCAGAAAACATTGATTTGCTTACACAGGATCAGGAATTGAATCAATATGGAGATTTAATTCAGTTCTTTCTGCAATTCTCTTGATGTGCTTTATATCCCATGACAATCTCTTTTTGTTTTTTATTTTACCACTCTTTTCAATTTGTTTTCTTTAAAAAAAATAGCTTGTAAATATGAAAGGATAATTATGTTGTTGCTGCTGCTTGCTGCTGTTGTTTTTAAAAGAATAACTCAAATGTCTCTTTTGTTCAAAGTTTGATTTTTTCATTGGAAATTCATCTCACAAGTGAAGAATCCATAATTTTTGGTTGAATCTTGACCCTTTGGTTTTTGGAATGCTGAATTCCATTCTTTTCTTTAATTTTTCACAGTGGATGAGCAATTCTGGGTCATTTGAACAAGATTTTCTCCATAGCTAAATCACTTTCTCCTGTCTGGTTGTAAAATTTGGCAGTGATTATTGAAATTGTGAAGTTTAACCACTGTAGGTATTATTTTATATGATTTTATTGTATTACAGGAGATGAATGGACATATGAATCAATTTAATGAGAAAACTAGAATTATCAAAAAGACAAGTTGATGAAACAGAGGTCTTTGACAGTCATTCCTGTAATACTGAATCTCAGTAAACATCTAGTTCAACCTGTTCCAGAACAGGAACCTCCTGTAAAGCATCCTTAACATATAATTATTCAATTATCTACCTATTAACTGTGAATTGAATAATTCTGTAGTAATTAATTCAATATCCTGAATCTCAATGTCTTAATAAATAAAATGTATTTGTCTTTCCTAACTCATGAAGTTGTTAGGAGGAAAATGCTCTATGAACCTGAAAAAAAAAAACTACATAAAATCTAAGATATCGCTATTATTGCTGAGTAGTTTATTCTAGGCAATTCTTTTAATTACTTTGAGCCTCAAGTTTTACATTTATAAAACAAAAATGTTACCTGACTCCATGAGTTTGGAGGATTGATCAAATGGGATAATAGATAAATACTTTGAAATTTCAAAACATTAAAATATATATGACACACATAATACGTATAATAATACCTTATCTGTAACTCAATTTCCCCATCTATAAATTAGAAACATTTTAAATGGCTCATAGGGTTCAAATGTGATGGAATAATATGTATTTTGTTAATTTAAAGTACTGAGTATATGCAAAGTATAACTTTTACATATAGTACATTTTCTGAGCCTTAGTTTCCTCATCTATAAATATGAGATAGCAATACCTTCATTATCTACTTTACAGTATTGTTGTCAAGACATTTTTATAATTTCAAATCCAATATACATATATATGATACTATTGTAATTTTAAGGAGAAGGGAACAAGCATTTATTAATTGCCTACTATGTGCCAGGTGCTTTGCTAAGTTCTTTTACAAATATTATCTCATTTTGTAACCATAAATCGTTATGTAAATCATATTGCCATCATCATCACCATCATTTTCCAATTTCATACCCACTTTAAACAAGTTAGGTAGAGTGAGGAGTAAGTTGGCCTAAACAGATAAGAGAAAATGTCTTGGGAATGGTGTCAAAGAGACAAAGCCGGTGATTGTTGATCCACGGTAAGTCTTCATGAACTGGGATGGTCTGGATGTGATTCAAACTACCCAAAAGGCTGCAACTTTTCCCTTGCAATGCTCTGTTAGTTATCCTGAAATCCAAAATGAGGGTAATGTCAGCTGCTGGGGCTGGCATGAATTATAATATCTGAAGATGAGATGTTCCTATCAGCAAATGTGGTGGCACATAAAATGTGGAAGAGTGTTCCTAAGGGAATCAGTCACTGCCAAGTTAACACAGCCCTGAGAGTTTCTGGAACCATTCAGCCATAAGAGTGGGGATAGTAACAGCACATAGGAAGGGTCATCTTGCCTGGCATACTACACATTTGTACTACACAAAATGATTGACAGCAAAGCTTTAGAATGCATAGTTGACAAAGGCCCCATTCCAGTGCCAGAGAACATACTCTCCTCTTCTCTGACAAAAATGTTGGAAAAAAGAGTTTTGCAAATCTTACAATAATTTTCCACAATAGAGCTGTCTCTTGATTGTTTCAAGCATGACTGTTATGAGTCTGCAATGGAAACTTGTCAGTTTTAATGAAGATGAGAGACCTGTTCCCTTCATTTTAACACACACATAGTCTGAGACACCACATATGTCTTTTTTGGTCAATCAATCACAAAATATTTATTAAACACCTAATCTATATCAGATTTTGTGCAAGGTGTTTGGGAGACAAGAGGGCATAGGACAGAATTGTGGAGAATAACTATATTTTGTGAGTCATACTATGGATGATTAATTAATAAATGATATTGAGAAAAGAATGGTCAGATAAGTAAAAGAAGAACCAAGTGAGAAGTAGTGCCATGGAAATCCAGAGGAGAGAGTATCTAGGGAGAGGGTGTGGTCAAGTGTCAAATGTTGCAATGAGGTCTAGAAAGAAAAGGATGAGAAAAGTCTTGATTTTTGATGATTGAGAAATCATTGATAATTTTTGAGAAAGAAGTTTTGGTTGAATAATGAGTTTAGAAGCCAACATTTTAAAGATGGGGAGACTGGTATATTTAAAGGCTTTAGGAAAGGAATCACTTGATAAAGAGAGATTAAATATTTGAGGGAGTAAGATGACTGAAGATGCAATCTACTAACAAGGTGAAAAGCAGAAGAGATGAAATGAAAAAAGTACAAAGCTTGACCGTAGGAGGAAGGTCATCTCTTTGTCAAAGACTGGGGAAAAGGAAAAGAGAATGGGAAATGATGTCAAGGGATTTTGATGATGAAGACAAGAGGGAGCTCATGTTGAATGTTCTCAGTTTTTTCAGTAAAGTACTAAGCATAGTCTCAGCTGAGAGAGGAAAAGGAAGGAAATATAAGAGGTTTGAGGAGAGAAGATAAGGTTTGCAGTTGCTTCTAGGGGTAGTGAGAAAGGATATCAATTAGAGATGAATACAGCTACCTTGCAGCAGCAAGGGGCCAACTGAAGTTGGATAACATGAATTTGTAATGTGCCCAGTCCAGACACTTGTGAGTTCTTCTCGAGCTGTGTTCAGAGACTTATGAGCAGGTGAAAAGGAAGTAGTAAAATTCCAGTCTGAGGTTTGGCAAGAGAACATCTGAGGCAGAATAAATGAGACAGAGTCAAGAGCTGAGGACAGTATTAAGTTGAAATGGCCAGCTGCTGTATTGAGAATGGAGCAGGAGAAAAGTAAAGTGATAACATTGTTAATGACCTGAGAAAATATGAGTTGTGAGGCATTGGGAGAGTTTGAAAGATAGGGGTTATCATCAGATAAGGGAATGTCAGAGTTTCTAATTAAGGCAATGGAACACTTGTGGACAATGAATAAATCTAATGCGTTACTATCCTCATGTGTGTCTGAGATGGAGTGAAGGAATACATCATGAGATCTGAGACTGATGTAGTGGGTGATTAGAAGATTTGAGAGAGTATCTATTCAAGTTCCCTAGCAGAAGAATAAGAGTTGTAGAGGAGAGGAAAGTGGTGAGCTAGGTTTAGAATTTCTTTAGAAAGACTTGGATGACAATATACTGTAGCCACCTGATTTTGAATGGGTTGAAAAGCTGAGTGGACTTCAAAGGAGGAAAGATTTCTGAGTAAAGGAGGTAAACAAAGAGTTGGAAGTGACAGGCTGCAAAGGTGATTTTAACTCTCCAGTCAGTACCAGTGTTGAGGGAATGTGAGAGAAGGTAGAGCTAATGCTGGATAGGATATTTGGGGATTCAGTACTGTCAGATCATAGGGGAATCAATTGTCTGTGGAAGCTAAGAGATTGCAGGAGTATGAGAGGAAGAGGACTTTGTTTATTTATAATAGCAAGCACCCTGACATACACAGGAGGGGCAGCTATCACAGATTCTTAGGTCTACTTTTCTAAAAGGAAGTCAACTTTTGAGGGGTCAACAGTCAATTTAATCGAGCACAAATATATCATTCACTTAGTTCAAGGGAAAAATTTAGCACCCAGAGAAAATACAAAGAAATAAAGATCAACAGGCAAGGCTTCCAGATGCCTGACTGTAAGCAATACATACATCACAGATCAACAGAGAGATCCAACTAGAGAGAAGTACCAACGTCTGGGTTTTCAAAGCTGGAGAGTTCCTTCGTAGCTTCTTAGAGTCTCATCTGGTATACAAACCTTCTTCCAAAAACTAAGCCCCAAAGCAAAACCTCACCTCAGAGTATTTATACACTTTTAAGAGCTGGAAGCCAGGACTCTCTGACCCAGTGCCTCAGTAGAAATTAACAAAAGGTTTTGAGGCCTATTAATGAGTGGGGGAGAGCTTTAACTCATCCCCCCACCCACCATTCACCTGAAATGACCATTATATCACTATGGAATGAGAAGCAATGGGCAAGAACTGACTGGGGCATGGGGAAAGGAGACAGGATTTAAGAGGATGGGGATGAGAGAATGAGGAGAGAGGGCTAGAGAGAGTTTTCTCCTACACATTCAATGATTGATTTGCATAGGGACAAGGAGAGAAATAGAAGAAGTAATCTAAAAACTGAGTAAGCTGCTCCTCAATGAGCCTGAGAACCACTTTCCTAGATTAAAGCCAATAGGAACATAGAATTGGTAAGAACATTAAAATGCACAGATAGGTTTCACTTCAATAATGATAACTCACTTTGATAGAAGTTTTATAGCTTGTTTTCCTCACAGAAAATCTATGAAGTGGTAGGAACAAGAATAATTATGCCCATTTTGCAATAAGGAATCTGTATCTCAAAGAGATAAAATTACTTATCCAAGGCAAAATCACTGTTAAATGACAAGTTGTTATTGTTCAGTCATTTCACTTGTGTCCAACTCTGTCTGGCACCATTTGGAGCAGATGATGCCCCTTTGTTGACAAAGGTATTAGAGTGGTTTGTCATTTCCTCCTCCAGTTAATTTTACAGATGAAGAAATTGAAGTAAACAGGGTTAAGTGACTTGCCCAGGATCACAAAGCTGGTAAGTGTCTAAGGCTGGATTTGAATTCAGATATTCCTCACTACAGGCCTAGACCTTTTTCCACCATACCACCTAGCTGCCTGTAAATGGCATGAGTCTGAACTAAAAGTCATGTCTGTTGACTCCGAGGACAGTGCCTTTAGCATGCCTTTAAATATTTTAACATACAAGCCTAATCACACTCATGTTGAAAGTTTGATTAATAAAACAAATGGCTAGTAGATTGTGGTCAATTAATGGAGAAAACCTCAGAGGAATAAAAGTCAATAATTGAAGGTAGTACAAAGGGTATGGGCTTTGGGGTCAACAGGCCTGGACTCAAACCCTGACTCTGCTATTGTGTACTGTCAAGAAATCATTTAATTCTCAAGGCCTCAATGTCTTCATCAATAAAAACATGGAACTGATCTTGGTCCTGAAGGGCAGACATATCATAGATCTAGAACTGAAAGGCCAACTGGTCCAAACATCTCATTTTTAAGGATGCTGAAACTAAGGTTTTGGAGAGGTCATGATGGCCTGATGGTCATATAGGTAGTAAGCATCCAAAGTAGGATTTGAATCCAGCCCCTCTGAGTCCAGAGTTAATGCTCCTTCTACTATACCAGGTCTCCTGTCTGAGGAGACATATTCTTCTCCTCTCAATAAATAGTTGGGGGATTGTGGACATGGCATGTTATATGACCCATTAGATGTGGCTGCTGTGTGGGTCAGTTTTATTTAATTTTTTTCCTTCATTATAAGAGAGGGTTCTTTTAGAGTGAATGGGTTATATTAGGAATTGACTGTGGGGTTATTAGTTGAATAATAACAAGCATTTCTATAGCACCTTAAAATTTATAAAAATACTTTATACATTCCTTTTGTTCTTTACAACCACCCTGTGAGATGTGTCACTACTGTACCATTTTTACAGAAGAGAAAACTGAGGTCCACAGAGAGGTTAAGAGACATGCCCAAGGTCACACAACTAGCATGTTTAAATTGAGACTCAGAACCTTGTCTTCCTTATTCCATTTATTGCTCTCTGTCTAGGATGCGACAATGCCTTTACAAAATGAACTGAGACCTCTCACAGCTTTACACCATGAGTTCCTGCAATGACCTAAAACAAAACAAAACAAAAAACCTAAATGATAGTGTTTTAATTACTGACACACTTTCTCCAAAGCAAATTGACTGATATTGGAAGCTGAACTCATTTCTTTCTTAAATGAACTCCACTTTACCCTTCTTACATAAGCCCTTTTGTAGTTAATTTTGATGTGAAGGGGGTACCATACCTTGTAGGGAATGGATACATTGGGCTCCTTGACCCTTTATGTTGCCAGATGCAAAGTTCTGCTAACTATATTGGGTTGGACTCTCTTTAGCTAAAGCAGTTGCTGTGCTGAGAATTCTTGGCCCACAGAACAAATTAGTTTGCCCTTCAGAGAGTCCTCAGTCAGAACAGCCTTCTCAAGGATGCAGCTTGAATCTAATCCACATGTATTCTGTTTTACACCACCACCTACTTGAACCACTTAAAAGCTCTGTGTGGGCTGCTTGTACCTAAGCCTTGGCTTAGGGAATAAAGAGCATTAAGAGGCCAGCAGGACCAATATTTAGTGAGATGATATTTTTGGTGGATATAATAATAGTCACTTTACTTTTAAAGGGCACGTAGAAAGTACCCTTGGCAGAGCAGAGGTAGCCTAGACTACAGAGCAATGAGCTCATCATACGATTCCACCCGCAGTTAAGTAAGGCGTTCTATCCTCTAGGTTAATGCCTTTCCCTTGTTTCATGCCTTCTCTTTCTTCCCAAACCCATGCTCCAGGGAAGAATTTGTTTTCTTGTGTGGAGTTTAGATTTTAATTCCTCTAAAACAGCACCAAGATGTTGGATTTCCCACAAAGAACATATAAAATCACACATCTCATTCTTCACCCTGATCCAGGACCACATTAGAAAAGTTAAGAAGTTTGGATTTTATTTCATAAGTGCAGTCATGTATTAATTTAGGAAATTTAAACATATAACTCAAAATACTATTAGTATGTGTATCTCTTTTCTCATGCTGTTTGGTACAAGGTCAATATTATTGGTCATGATAATTTAATTAGCTCAGAAAAAAGGATAGAGAAGACAGCATAAATTAAATAATATATTTGTGTGTGTGTGTGTGCAGAGAGAGAGAGAGACAGAGAGAGAGAGACAGAGAGAGAGAGAGACAGAGAGAGAGAGAGACAGAGACAGAGACAGAGAGACAGAAACAGAGAGACAGAAACAGACAGACAGACACACACACACACAAACACACGCACACAGAATTGGAATGGATACTAATGGCAGTCTAGTCTGTCCCTCTTACTTAGTAAATGGGAACTAAGGCTCAAAGTGATTGACTTGACAAGTGTATGGATTAGTCAAGATTGGAACACAAATCTTCTGACTCCAAAATCCTGATCTTTCTCCTAGAAAATAGTGTCTTTCTACAATGTAGTTACACTGTATGATGAGTTTTCTTCCAGGATCTTCACTCAGGAGAGGCAGAAAGGGAAGGGAAAGAATTAGTGGAAGGCAGAGGACATTCATTGATTTGACATATATTATTGAATGTTTTCTGTGTACAAAGCACTGTAGTAGAAACTGTGAATGAGAAGAGGTAGACATGATTATAAAGCTTTGTTCAACTTTCCTCCATCAAGTGATGGGAATTCACAGTTCATCACAAGGAAGTAAGATTGGTATGTTTCAGACAGTTACTCCAAGGCAATTAGGTAGTTGTATAGTATGATACTAGGTCTATGTATCCTTAGCACCAAGAATACTTACTATCTGACGTGTAGTAGGTACTTAATAAACATTTGTCCGATTGCACTGTAATTTCTAACTGTTGGATGAGAGATATTATAATATAGTGAGTAGAGAACCAGTCTTGAAACCAGGAATATTTGGGCTCAATTCCTGTCTCTGACAAAACTGGTCCTGTAATTTTAGACATGGCAATTATCTTCTTAGTACCATGGAAAAATCTTAAAGAAAAGTGTTCTTTTTTTCTTTTTTGTATGTATCATGAATCCATCTTAATAATGTTGTGAAGCTTATGGTCCTTTCTCAGAATCATGTTTTTAAATGCATAAAAGATAATACAAGCATTACAAGGAAGCCAATTATATTGAAGTACAGTTATCTATTAAAGAAGAAAATGGCAAACTACTCTAGAAGTCAAGAAAACCCCAAATAGGGCCACAAAGAGTCTGACATGACTGAAAACAACTGAAAAACAAATAAAAGGTTTAGATAGATAGATATAAACATACATCTATAGATATAGATAAAAATTGTTCCCATTTACCAGGTTAAGAATTCCTGCTCTAAAACTTAAGTTGGGGATTAGGTGTCCATCTGCATTAGCAGATAGAGTTTCCTCACTGGGAATTCCCTACAGCAATGAAATTATAAGCTGTGTCTGAAAGGGGGGACAAAAATTTTTAAATGAAAGTTTTAAAGGAGGAAGAAGAATCACTTCTGGTGAGATTGGTCAGCAAAGGCCTCTCTGGAGGAGACAGCATTTGAGTAGGAAATAGTCTTTTCTAATAGGGGAAGGAAACACGTAGAGGAGAGATGTAGTTAGAAAGGGAAGAGGGAAATGGGTGACTATGGTATGCTCATGGCTAAACAGCTTGTATAGATCCAGAAAAAAGTTATTAAAGAAACAAAAAGGTTTTGTGAAAATCTGTATCCTTTTAGGTTGACATTAAAAAAGACAGCAAAATGTCACAGCACAGCAAGCATTGGGTCATGTAAAGAATGTTAGGTTTGCAGTCAGGAAATGAGTTCAGATCCTGTGACCCACCCACTAGATTTTTCTGAGTCTCAGTTTAGTCTTCTATAAAATGGGGATAGTGGCATGTAAACCATATAACTTATGGAATTGTCCTTTTTAGAAATGAAACACAGGGCTGCATGAACCGTAAATCTAACCTTGGTAACTGTTATGTGGTTAGAAGATGGGGCTGAGATAAAGAAATAAAATGGAGGTAAAAAACATGGTGACTGTTGGAAGAGAATATTAAAAACAAAGAGGCAAGGCAGGATGGCGAGGAAGTAAGATAGGTAGAGATGAGGGAAGTGTATATCAAAAACCTGTATATCAAATACAGGTACCCCAACTTTCTAGGGGTTTCCAACATTATTTCTTACTGTCTTAAAATATGTGGGGTAGCTGTTGAAGATGGTTGGGGCCGGTCTTCTGGAAGCTAGGTCACAGAGTGGATAGAGTGCTACACCTAGTATCAGGAAGACGTGAATTAAAATCTAACATTAGATGCTGGGCAAGTTATTTAGCCTGTTTGCCTCAATTTCTTCAACTGAAAAAAAAAACATGGGGCTAATATTAACACCAACTATGCAGGGTTGTTGTGAGGATAAAATGACATATTTGTAAAGCACTCAGCACTGCCTGGCACATAGTAGGCAATACATCAATTATTATTTTCTTCTTGTCCCCTTTCCATTCCATACTCCCCTCCTTAAAGGAAATGCCTCTAAAGTTCACAGAGGGCTCCTTATTCACTCACTCATTAATGAATTCATCCATCCATCCACCGAGCATTTCTGAAGTGGCCACTTTACAAGAGGAACTATTCTGGGTGAAGAAGATATGGGGACAAAATGAATCAGCTCAAGGAACTTCCATTCTGGAGGCTGAAACAAGTTATACTTGGATAAGTCAACTAAAAATATATAACAAGGGAATCTACAAAATAAAAAGAAATTTTAGAGGAGGAACACCAACAACTAATTAACTGGTAGAGGAGACAGGGAGGAGACAACTTGGTGTGGGAGGTGGGGTTTGAGATGTATGTTCGTCCTTCATTGCCGAAGAAGACCATGCCATCAGAGAAATGATGACGTGACTTGCACTTGGCTTTGTTTTTTTGAATGAAGGAGGGCTGGGAAGGTCACCAGCCTCACTTCTCCTCCAGAGCCATCTGAATACAGTGACCAGATATTCATCAGGATGACTAGAGATGACCCTGGATGAGGCAATTGGGATTAAGTGACTTGCCCAAGGTCACATAGCTGGTGAGTGTCAGGTGTCTGAGGTGAGATTTGAACTCAGGTTCTCCTGACTCCTGCACTGGTGCTCTATCCACTGCACCATCTAGCTGCCCCAAGGGGAGTTGAGTGCTTGAGATACATCTTAAAGGAATGTTTGGAATTTATAATAAGCAGAGAGGGTGAGAAAGAGAGAGAGAGAGACAGAGACAGAGACAGAGAGCATTCTCATTTTCTTTGATCAACCAGGAATTTGATAGTCAATTTATCTGTCACCTTTTCTGGACAGAGGGAGGTCATAGTAAAATTCATGGAAACTGGTCAATGAGATGCAGTTTTTCTTCATCACATTAAAAATTGCTACAATTCCATCAGTGTGATTACTCCTTCCATTAATGATAATAGTAGCTCCTATTTCAGCACTAATTAAAATTTCTAAAGGATTTTATGCACATGATTCCATATGATGCTGACACTCTTGTGAGATGTTGTTAAGTCATTTTTCAGTTGTGTCTACCTCTTTATGACCTAATTTGAGGTTTTCTTGGTAATTTGCCATTTCCTTCTCTGGCTCATTTTGTAGGTGAGGAAACTGATTAAACAGAATTAAGTGACTTGTTCAGAGTCACACTGCCAGTAAGTCTCTGAGGTTAGATTTGAACTTGTGAAGATGAGTCTTCTGGACTCCAGGCCCAGATCTTTATATACTTCACCACTTAGGTGCCTTCCTGTGAAATGGGGTTGCTCTAATACAGATGGCAACCTCCTCTACCTCCTAATGGCTGGCCTTAATTAGACCAAAGTCAACTCAATCCAATTGAACAAACATTTATTAAACATCTATGGATTAGGCACTAGGAATTAAAATACAAATAGGAAATAGTCCCTTACCTCAAGTAAATTATATATATATATATGCAAAATACATTAATTATTATATGTTTGTGTAAACATATACATAATTTCCCAGAGGAGAGTACTAGTTTAATGCAAAAGACAATTTGTTAGCAGTAGAAAGTAGGCGCACAAAACTTAACACCTGGTGGTCAGCTCTCTCAGTCCTTGGCTAGGCTTATTCTTTGACGACAGACGGATAGTTTATCATCAGGCCTGTGCTCCAAGTCTTTCCATATTGGTATGGCCTGCCAGAACTTATGCTCCAGTGCATGGTCTTAAGAGCTCAGCCAGATACATAGTTACCAAATCTTTGTTAAGCACTTGTGATATTCCAGGAAATGGGTTATATGCTAAGAATGTATAGAAAGGCTAAATAGTCTCTGCCCTCAAGGACTTACATTCTACTAGAAAAGGAAAAAATATAAATAACTAGGTACATAAAGAAAATATATCAAGGCAACTAGGTGGCACAGTAGTGGATAGAGCTCTGACTCTGGCATCGAGGACCTGAGTTCAAATTCAGCCTCAGACACTTAATAGCTCTGTGACCCTGGGCAAGTCACAATCCCAACTACCTGAAAAAGAAAAAACAAGGAAGTAACTTCAAAAAGAAAATATTCACAACCAGAGGTTTGGGGAAAGGCATATTGCAGGAGGTGAGAATACACATGTTTTGAAAGTAATCAAAGAAATTAAGAGGCAGAAAAGAAAGAGAGCATTCAGGTATAAGGAAGGCTAGTGCAAAGACAAAAGACATGGCAATAGAATAATGTGTGTGAGGACCAGCAAGTAGGATAGTGTAACTTGAATAAATTGAGTAAATACAGAAAGGGTATTCCAAATGAAAAAGCGTTTATTAAGCACCTATTATGTGTCATGTATGTATGTGCCTTGATTGGAGTAGTCAAGTCTTTCACAGTTGATCATTGTACAACATTGTTTTCACTGTGCCCAGTAATCATCCAGATCTACTAACTTCACTTTGCATCAATTCATGAGAGTCTTTCAAGGTTTTTCTTAAAGCATCCTGCTTGTCATTTCTTACAACACAATAGTATTCTATCAAAAGGAGGAGAAGTGAGGCTGGTGACCTGCACATCCGTCCCTCACTCAAAGTAAAGTCAAGTGCAAGTTATGTCATCATTTCTCTAATGGCATGGTCTTCTTCAGCAAAGAAGGATGAACACAAACTATGTGTCAAATACTGTGTTAAGCACTTTACAAATATCTCTGTAAACCCCCATGAAGAGCTTTAGATGCCAAAGAGAGGACTTTGTATTTGACCCTGTAGGTAATAGGGCATAACCAGAGTTTATTGCGTAAAGGAGTAACATGGGTAGATAGCTTTAGGAAACTGATTATATCTTAGAATTAAAAATAACCTAAGAGGCCATCTAGTCCAACCCATCTCTGTACCTCTTTTACAACATCCCAAATATATGATGTCTAACATTTTCTTGAATATATTCAGTGAAGGGAAATTCACCAAAATTCAAGGCAGATAATTTCATTACTAGAAGCATATAGAGCCATACTGTTCTACTAGGGGAGAACTTTCTTTAATGAAAGCTGAGACACCAAAGTAACATCACTTATTTTTTTCCCACTACTACCATTCCCAATTAAATGAAGAAAAAATATCACATATTTGTTTTTAAAGACCTTGCGAAACCCAGAATTAGTGGACAGATTTACATTGTCATTTGTGTTTCTGAACTTGGGGGTTTGTATCCATCCTGCAGAGAAGAATGTCATTCAATCTTTCTTTAGCTCTCTATGGCAAACTGCTAAGAATGGACCTTAGACATTTTTAGGCTTCTAACCAAAAGTACTTTATACTACAGTCTTCTTGCCATACTCCAATAAGCTATACAATTTTGAAGAACCCAGAGTCAGAAAATGATCAAGTCAAAGTTTTCCCAAAGTGGGGAGGTTAGGAAGGGATAGAGGGAAAGGGATGTTTGTGTCAGAAAAGTTTCTGGTGACAGGCTTTGCATGATACCTGAGGAAGTTGGTTACTTGGCCTATTTCCTAGTTATCCTTTACTCTCTTTTCCATGAGTATTTTTACTTGCATCTTTGTCTGGCAGTCACTTTGCTAGGACCTTTGGATAACATCAGATAACAGCTACTATCTACTAATTTAATCTGTCACACTTCATCGCTTATATTTAGCACCAGGCACCTCTCTCCAAGCACCCGTCAGCTTTCAAACCACACTAAGCCAGAGAAATGTGGGTTTGTTTTTACCCTGTGGGTATATATTAAAACACACACACACACAAATGAACACACACACATATACACATATGAGAAAAAAAGGCCTCCTGAAAAATATGGCCTTTCCTATACACAAAAAAGAAGACGAAGAAGACAGTTTACACTGTTGTGTAGCAAAGACCATATTTTCTCGTATTTAGGAACAAAGACATGTCAGGCTTTATTGAGCACATCACTAACTATATAACTAGCGTTAAACACTCTATTTGCAACTGTTGCTGTGTATTTTGTGTGTGATTATCACCCCTAGATCTGCATCCTATAAAAAGATATTTCTGTTTGCTTAATTATAAAGCTCTTTATGAACAGGCTCATCTGTAAATAGCTTGGTGCAGCTGAAATAGAAATATAATTATAATGAAGGCAGATGTTTGTGAGATACTTCTCATGAAACTTGTTCTGAATATACAAAGGAGAGATGTTGTGTGCATGTGTGCTTGTGTATGTGTGTGTATGTATGTGTGTGTATGTGTTTACTTAAGGTCCAAAGCCAGGAGCTAAGTATGTTAGCCTAGATATTTATTTTGGGGTCAGTTTTCTAGACTCCCTCCCCCATCCTTTCTTTCCTAGAACTGAGCAACTTGAGGAAGGAGGGGTCTACTTAGTTTTATTTCTCAGCATGAGGGAAGACTGATTTCTAGAATAACAGCTTTTTAGGTAAAACCATAGAATGAGGACTCCTGAAAAAGTGAGTAGGACAGAGGTGTGGGTAGAAGATGCAGCCATGCTAACCCATTCATTCTGACATTCACACGACTTTTGTTGAACTTTGTGTCATTATGTTCACAAGGACTGAAGGATCTTACATCAGTCATAGGGATGTTTCCTTGGTGACAAGACAGTCTTCTTTCTCTTGACAAAAACTTACAAAATTACCTCTCATCACTTATAGGAGAAAAGTAAAGCTTTGTTGTTTAGGGAGATGGTTTAAAAAATTCTGATTTCACTCACTGTTCTACCCGTGTACCTTTTGAAAAAAAGTGACCTAATTAAAAGACAAAGTAACCATAACCAAAACCTTGACTCCAATGGGTTACTTATTATCCTCTAGATGAGGGAGGCACTTCTTTTATGAATTAAACTTAAAGAAGCAAAGAAAAGAAAACTTTCAGCAGAGCCAAATGACAGAAAGAAACCAAGAAGATACTTGAGATTTCCCCAGTTTCCCTCAAAACAATGTTAAATCAAATCTCAAATAATTCTGGAGCAACAGAATGCACAAAAAGACAGAGTGAAAAAATTTTCTAGTCCAAGATAGCTTGAAAGATCTTCAGGAAAGGTTTGTCTCACTTGGGTAAAAGGAGAGGGAGCCCAGTATAGATGTTGTGTAGGTAAGCCTGTGGGAGGCCCTTGACAGAACACAGATGAGCACCCAAGGCCCAGTGGTACAGGCTTAGCAAGACAGTGGTATAACAGGCCCACTGTGAGGACTCTAGCTCCATTGCAGCAGGAAAACTGCCAGCCTCAGAAAACAGGGTCCAACAGGCATGACTAGGTTGGGCCACCCTAGTACACCCTAGCAAGCCATCAGTCCCACAGGTGCTGGTTTGGCACATTTAGATGGTGAACAAGCCCTTATCCCCCAGTGCAAAAAGCTTGGGAAAGTGCCTTTTAAACTCCAGGAACAGAGCTCAACTTTTAAAAAATGAGCAAAAAACAAAAGAAAACAAACAAATTAAAAAAAGCTCTTACCGTAAACTTCTATGGCAGCTGGGATGATTTCAACAAAACTCAGAAGAGGATAACAGTGTCAAAATGCCTACGTGTGAAGCCTCAAAGGCAAATATGAATTATCTCAAACCTGAAAAGTCCTCTTGGAAAAGCTCAAAAATGATTTTTAAAATCAAGTAAGAGAAGTAGAAGAAAAATGGAAAAGAAATGAATATTATAAAAGAAAATAATTTTAAAAAAGATTCAACAATTTGGGAAATATAGCACAAAAAAATGATTGAAGAAAACAACTCCTTAAAAAAAAAATAAAATTTGCCAAATTGGAAAAAAAATCCCCTGAAGAAATTTTAAAAGCAGAATTAGCCAAATGGAAAAGGTGGTACAAAACTCACTGAAGAAAACAATCCCTTAAAAATTAGAATCAGGTAAATAGAAGCTAATGACTCTATAAGACATTAAGATTCAGATAAACAAATCAAAATCAAAATAATGATAAAAAATAGAATAATATTTAAAATACCTCATTGCAAAAACAACTGACCTGGAAAAGAGATCTAAGAGAGATAAATTAAAAATCATTGAACTACCAGAAAATCATTATCACCGAAAAGATCCTGCTATGATTATCTCAATAGACTCAGAACACGCTTTTGACAAAATACAGCACCCATTGCTAGTAAAAGAAACATGAGATACCATAGGAATAACTTGAGTTTTCCTTAAAATGACAAGTAGCATCTATCTAAATCAATCAATGAACATTGTATGCAGTGGGGAGCTGGAAGTATTTTCAGTAAGATCAGGAGTAAAACAGGGAAGTACATTATCACCACTGTTATTTAATATGTTACTAGAAATGTTAGCAATTAGAGAAGAAAATAATAAATTGAAGAAATAAGAACAGGCAATGAAGAAACAAAGGCACCATTCTTTGCAGATGATATGATAGTATACTTAAAGAACCCTAGAGAATCAACTAAAAAAATACTACTTGGAATAATTAATAACAATAGCAAAGTTGCAGGATATAAAATAAGTGCACACAAATCATTGGGATTTCTATATATTACCAACAAAGTCCAGGAGCAAGAGATAGGAAGAAAAGTTCCATTTAAAAATAGCTGTAGACAATATAAAATATTTGTGAGCCTACCAGCTAAGACAAATCCAGGGAATATATCAACATAATTACCATACACTTCACACAAATAAAATCAGATCTAAAACTGTTGGAAAAATGCCAGTTGCTCAAGTAGGCCAAGTTAATATAATAAAAATGAGAATTCTATATAAATTAATTTACTTATTCAGTGGCATACCAGTCAAACTACCAAAAATTATTTTATAAAGTTAGAAAAAATAATAAAGTTCACCTGGAACAACAAAAGGGGATATCAAGGAAAATAATGGAAAGGAATGCAAGGAAAAGTGACCTACCCATACCAGACCTAAAATTGCATTATAAAACAATAATCATCAAAAATATTTTGTACTGGCTAAGTAATAAAGTGGTAGATCAATGATACTAGTAATCTACTGTTTGATAAGCCCAAAAACTCCTGCTTCTAGGATAAAAATTCAACTTTTGCCAAAAACTGCTGGGAAAACTGGAAAGTCATATGGAAGAAACTATATCAATATCTCATACCATATCCCAAGATAACGTCAAAATGGGTTACTTTGTTTAGACAAGAGTGATATTATAAGCAAATTAGGAGAGCAAAGAATAGTTTGGCTGTAAGATTTACGAAGAAGGAAGAATTTCAGTCCAAACAAAGATAGAATATTATGAATGTAAACTGAATAATTTTGATTACATTAAATTATATGAATTAAATTGAATTGATTATATTAAATTAAAAAGGTTTTACACAAAGTCAATGCAACTAAGAAAGCTGGGAAATAATTTTTATAGCCAGTGTCTCTGACAAAGGCCTCATTTCTAAAATAGATAGAGAACTGAGTTAGTTTTAAAAATACAAGTTTATGTACAAATAATACAAATATAAATTTATCAGAAAGTTAGTTCTCAATTGATAAATGATCAAAGAATATGAACAGGAAATTTTCAGCTATCTATAGTCATATAAAAATGCTCTAAATCACTATTGATTAGAGAAATGCAAATTAAAACAACTATGAGGTACCCCCCCACACCTATCAGATTAACTAATATGACAAAAAAAAGGAAAATGATAAATGGTGGGTAAGTGGAATTGTGAATTGTAGAGCAATCCTGTAGAGCATCCTGCATCCTGTAGAGCAATTTGATCTGTTTCTTCTTTCACAACTGTGACTAAGATGGAAATGTTTCACATGATAGCACATGTATAACCTTTATCAAAGTGCCTACCATTTTCATAAAAGGAGAGCAGAGGGAAATGAGGAAGAGAGAAAAATTTGAAACTCAAAATCTTGTGAAAATGAATGTTAAAAATTGTCTTGACATATAATTAGGGGAAAATGCTATTTAATAACCCCACTGCCCCCCAAATAAAAATAGGTAATCAGTTCATCCAGGAATAAGCATTTATTAAGGACCTACTGTATCAGACACTGTGCAAGGCCTTGGAATACAAAGACAAAGGGAAACAACTGCCCTCAAGGAGCTTATATTCTAAGGGAGAAAAAACATGCTTCCCCACAAGTAAATGTAAAACTGATGCCAATAAGTGCAAATTATTTTTGAGTGGGTGACTAGCTCTTAGGTAAGAAGGAAACTTGAAGGATCACGGAAAAAGAAAAAAACTTGTTTAAGAAATGATACTTGAGCTGAGATTTGAAAGGAAATGTCCAGTCATAAGGGACAATCGCAAACAAGGCATGCAAATGTGTGGAAGAAAGCTAAGTGTAACTAACAAATAGTAGACCAGTGTGGCTAGACTACAGAGCATATGACATGTGAGAAGCCTTGGAAGGTAAAGTAGAGTCAGATTCTGCATTTAAATGTCAAATAATAATTTGATTTGACCTTAGAAACAATGGAGAACCATTGAAATTTTCTGGAGCAGGGGAGTGGCATGATTAGACAAGTGCTATAGAATTCAGCATTGGTTGATGTGCAGAGGATGGATTGGAAACAAAACCATAAATGCCTATTTCTATGTTATCAGAATATGGATCTACCTAAAGATATATTTAATAGGAATATTTTTTCAAAAGTCATTAATAGATAGAATTTGCAAATGTGAATAACTTACTGTTTAAGAAGATGAGGACTGGACACAGGCTCAGATTGTGCTTTCTCATCTTTTCACTTCTCTGCTCTGGGTATTCTGACTTGATTTAACCTTATAGAACTTAAGATTTTCATGGGAAAACAGTTTACACTATATAGATTCCTTTGGCAAAAGTAAAGTTTTCACTTATAAGTTTAATAATCCTCTAGTTTATTTATTTTGCAAATCAAAATTTGCCCACATCAAGCATGTAAATAGTGGAACTCATGTATATACAGGATCACATTCAAATTAGGATCATCAATGTAACATTGGTGATGTTGCTTGCAAATTAGAAGTTTTTTCTTCATCCTTACTATGTCCTTTGCTTTCTGTGTACTGTTATGTGGTCTAAAACGTCTGGAATAACCCATGTTCCAAACTGAATTTTTATCTATTGAAGTTTCTATCTTTTTTCAAGGCCTAATTTCAATGCTACCTCCTCTATTAAAGTTTCTCTAGCTTCTACTCTCTGCCCCTGATGATGTTTCTTACCTAACATTTCTTTTACCACCTTTACTTTACATTGTCATCATATTCTTTTGTGCGCATGTTGAATCATAGGCTCCTAAGAACAGAGTTTATATACCTGTTTCTTTGTGTTCTCAGTTTCTGTCACTATAATTCATAGATAGAGCAGTAGGATGAGTAAAAAATTTGAGAGACTTAGTTTCATTAATAATTTTATTAATTATGACTAGAAAATATTTTTTTTTTAAAAAGGGATGGTCATTTGACTTTTTCTCACAAACCAAAAACTCCTCATGGAGGCCTCTTGATGTTTATATACCCTTGAAAGAGTGGGTGTCCCTGACAGGCCAGAATCAACTCTGATTTGTTAACAATTAATGAGAAAATGAATATTACAATGGATGTTGGCCTATTGTAATGAGAAGCTATATACAGGACTCTGATCAAGTCACTCATAGACAAAGAGAGATTCACCTCAAGGCAGACTACTTTCTCATTGGGCACTTTAGACAAAGGGCTCTACATCCTTTCCCCCAAGACTATCTAAATAGAATACAATGGGCCTGAATTTACCTAGATTAGATTCTTTTTACTGTTTAATCAGAAGCAAATGTCCCCATTTGGGGGAGGGGAGGGTTGAGGATAACATTCACAGGCTGAATAAACTTAAGGGGCTGATTTCTGAATGAGGGAATAGAAAAGGAAAAATGTTAATCTGAATGATTAATTGGTTACTAATATAAGAAATCTTTTCTCTCAGTAGACACCTAACACATATATGATACATTATAATAAATGGAAAAGACATAACCATCACAGACATATATTATCTGTTAAGAGTTCAATTGAGAGAGTAGACACTGGAGTTTTACCCTTAACTTTAAAAGACTGGGACATACTGGAAAGACCACTGGTTTTGAAGTCCTCTATATCTGAATTTGATCTCAGCTTTATAACTTCTGAGCTGAGTCACCTTGAGGAAATTACTTCCTCTTCATGGGCCTTGGCTTCCTCATTTACAAAATGAGGCAATTGGGCTAGATAAGCTCGTAGGTCCTTTCCAGCTAACTCTAAATCCTGTGATTTTTAAATATTAGAAGGTTGAATACTCAAGATGAATGGTATTGAGAAATTCATTGAAAACTTTCATACCTGTACTCAAAATTATATTATTTAATCTAATAGATCTTAATCTAACATTATTTTAACCTTAATGTCTTAGCCAAAAGTAAATGACTTGGCGAGAGGACTGCAAGACCCTCAACTTCTCAGCAAAGAGGTTATAGTTGAGCTGGAGTGTGAAACCTCAGTGAGCAACCATGGGAACTGTGGTGGTTGTGGCTGAGTTTCATTTTGAGTTGTGGAGTATGAGCCCCCCAACTTAGAGAAATGACAGAGGATGTGAATCCATGTGAACTGAAACTCAAAAATAGTCCCAGAAACCCAAGGCAAAAGGAGATTAGGGAGTATGGCATGCCAGTGAGAGGGGACCTCAATATTACCGTAACACAATGTAATTCTTATGATTTCTAAATCTTCCAAATAAGCTTTCCTCAGTTCTTGGGTAACTTTTTGAGCAAGAATTCCTATCATGCCTATCTCCCATCTACAATATTAATATAATAATAATAGCATTTAGTTGTTGTTGTATGTTTGTCCTTCATTCTCCAAGAGGGCCATGACATCAAGATGATGACATGACTTGCAGTTGACTTTGATTTGAGTGAGGGAGGGCTGTGCAGGGTCACCAACCTCACGTTCTTCTCCTGAGCCATCTGGATCCAGTGACCTGATATTCATCAGGACAGCTGGAGATGGCCCAGGATGCAATGTGAGACCCTGGCCCTTTCAGGCTAAGGTCTTAAAGCATTCTGTTTGAGTGAGATACACCCAATTCAATGAAGAGCCTTCTTTAACTAGTTGCTCAAGGAATGGCCCATTTAATAAAAAAGAAAAAAAACCAAACTGGGAGAACACCCTCAGGGCTCCTGGTAAAAGAGAAAGCTTCAAACTGAATTCATTCTGGACTTCACAGACTAGACAACAAGTCCCCACCCACCTAGCACAGAGTGGATTTAGATACTAAATAGCATTTAGTTAGTATTTGCTATACTAAGTATGCTTACTATATCGTACTTACTGTAGTAAATTATTTACAAATATTATCTCATTTGATCCTCACGACAACCTTGGGATATGGGCACTATTAGTATCTCTATTTTACAGTTGAAGAAACTGAGGTAGACAGAGATTAAGTGATTTACTCAGGGTCACATAGATAATGTCTGAAGGTGGATTTGAACTCAGGTCTTCCTGACTCCAGGTCCAACCCAACCTTGCTGCTATACATATATGTAACCTGATATACATGTATAGAGAAATGCTAATATTTCTCTTACTATCTATCTATCATCTATCTGTCTATCTATCTATCTATCTATCTATCTGTCAGTCTATCTATCTATCTATCTGATGTGTGTATGTCTAATAGATCTAATTAACAAATGCTTAGTTCCATGTCTCTCTGCCTCACTATCATTAGTGCATTCTTTGGGGATCTTGGTGATTCCTTTGCTCGTATACATATATGTATATATATTGTAGTGACTCCTTTGCATATATCCCATATTTTAGGATATGTATGTACATATGTATGTATATGCATATCTAGGCTTCAGTAGACCTTCTGTAAC
>CM053769.1:247833912-247853739 GCA_028658325.1 Potorous gilbertii
GCCAAATTCTTGAAATATAAGCATCTCTACTTCATTGCAAAGTTATAATATTCTTATTTTGATGGATTATTCAAACCATATATTCAATGATAAAGTATTTAGTGGCTACTTTAAAAGAGACAGTCAAGGGACTATAATACAAGATGCAGTTTCTTTAGGGACTTCAAGGAATTTATAATCAAGTTGAAAAAATGAAATACGTAAAACATATAAGGTAGGATATATCTGGGTATGCTTATTTGAAAAATTCTTTCTCCTTCTATAGATCTCAGTTTCCCCATTTTTTTGTTGTTCTTTGTCTTTCATTCTTGAAAAGGACCATAACGTCATGGAGGTGAAGCCATGTAAATGAATTGGATTTAAGTGAGGGAGGATTGTACAAAGTCATCAGTCTCACTTTCTCCTTTAAAGGCATCTGAGTCCAGTGGCCAGATACACATCTGAATGACTAGAGATGCCCCAGATGCAGTGGAGGACATTGGCCTTAAAGCTAAGGTCTTTAGCATGTCTCAGTTTGACTGAGGCAATGCCCGCTCACTGATTAAAGCTAGGTAAAACAAAGAGGAAAAGAGTGGCCTCTTTAACCTAGTCCAGGAAAAGAAAAATCAACCTGAAAGGGGAAGACCCTCAGGATTTCTGACCAAAATAGAAACAATTCCTATTTACAGTCACTCAGAGTCAAACGGGGTCCAAACAATGACTAAGTAGGATTTGGCAGGGAAGGAAGGAGGAAAGGAAAAAAGGAAGGAAGGAAGGAAGGGAAGGAGGGAGGGAGGGAAGGAGGAAAAAAGGGAGGAAGGAAAAGATCAGAGCTATATTACCCAACTGGCCAGTTCCAGTTGGGTCCCCAGTGGGGCAGCTCTTACTACTCACAGGGTTGTTGTTTGTCCTTCCTTCTCAATGAGGACTATAGCATCATAGAGATTATTCCATGACATGCAAGTGAATTGCGTTTAAATGAGGGAGGGCTGTGCAAAGTCACCAGCCTCATTTTCTCCTCCAGAGCCCTCTGGGGACAGTGACCAAATATAGGATGACTGAAGATGGCCCCTTTCCCTCATTTGTACAATGAGAGTTTAGAGAATGTCATGGTAGCCTGATAAATATGTAATCCCTTACAGATTTAATATTCCATAAAATTCACATTCTTTGTTGAGTGATAAATGAGAGTAGTATAGTTAATAAGTAATTATATTCAGCCCTGGCCAATGAATTGATGCTAGCACAACAAGAGTTGGTGATTTTCTAGAAGATTATTATGTATTTTGGTCTATCATTGGAATCTTGAACAACAAAGCCTTCTTATCTTGTAAAAGACTCAGCTAAGGGATAGGGAGGGGCTGAGGCTTGTTTGTGCCGATGGTTGGAAATGTGGTTTTGTAAGAAGGAACTCAAGAGTAGCAGTGCAAGACCTGACAGTGCAATATTGACATCCTTTCCTGTTGATATCCTACCTTAAACTTTTCTTCTCCATATACTTCACCAAAGAAACTGCAGAGAAGCAGTTTAAATACAGTTTTGGAAATATGAGAATTGTTTGACAGAAAAATAAAAAAACTTTGAATCTTGAAACTTTGATCCCTGACCTTTGTTGCTTAAATTGCTACATAATTCTCCCTTTATTCATCCCAACTTCTCTGCTAAAGAAAATTCAGCACATAAAATTTATAAGACAAATACACTGGGTATATCTCATTTGCAATTCTTTGATTTATAAAATGACTTATTTCAAAGGTCCTAGATTTTAAACAATCTGTTTGATAAAAGTTTAGATTATACCCAGTTTCACTATATTAGTGCAATACGTTAATATCATCATCACAAAATGAGATTGTGTCTGAAGAGCTCAAAGCAGTTTCATGCATAATCCTCACGAATCCTCATCAAATACTTAGATGTGCAGGGCACTGACCCTTGTCATCATGTACCATTCAAGTCCATTACAAGAGGTTAAAGCAATTCCTCTTGGTCTTTCAGCATTTTGTGGGTAAGAATACAGGTCTTCGACTATCGACTATCTCTTGCTCTTGCTACCTGATTGCTCAGCTCACCCTTTTCTGCAGCCACATATATTGCCCTTGATGGAATCTTTTATATGACTTTCCATGCTTATTAATCTTCATAAAATCCTGAGTAGATATGATTAGATATTATTTCTACTCTTACATGATGATATTATATCATGATACCTCCATTTTACAAATTGAAACTCTGAGAGCTAATCAACTTTTCCAAAATCACAGATAATAGTCCTAGAAGAGAAAATTATATAATCTATGTCCATTTTTTAAAATAATACAATCATATATCTATAGAGATGAGCAGTTTTCATGTTCCCTTCCTATATATATATAGGTTTCAATTAAACATTTTAACCACTGGAATTTCTCTGACTTTGTTGTTTTTTTTCAATTTGACTGTAATTTAGTTAAGTTTGTCTATTTCTAATTTGCACAATTTGAAAAATATCAAAGTTTGAAGAAAAAATATGGCAATTATATATATATATATGTATATACATATATATATATATATATATATATATATATACAAACATATATATATATATAGTAATTATAAATTTTGGCTCTTGGGGCTATGAAACTGTATATACCCTTTGACATAGCAATACCACTACTACATCTGTATTCCAAAGAGATCAGAGGAAAAGAAAAAGGACTTATATATTTATAACAGCTTTTTTTGTGGTGTCAATGAATTGGAAATTGAGAGGATGTCCATCAGTTGAAGAATGACTGAACAACTTGTGGTATATGATCATGATTGAATACTATTGTCTATAAGAAATGACAAATGGGATGGTTTCAGAAAAATCTGGGAAAATTTATTGATTGAGGCAAAATGAAGTGAGTAGAACAAAGAGAATATTGTAAACAGTGATAGCAATATTTTAAGGATGATCCTCTCTGAAAGACTTAGCTACTCTGATCAATACAGTGATCCAAGACAATTTCAGAGGACCTACAGTGAAAAATGCTGTCTACTTTCAGAGAGAGAATTGATGGAGTCTGAGAACAGATTAACGCATATTCTTTGTATTATCTTTATTTTTTGGTAACATGGCTGATATGGAAATATGTTTAATATGATTTGACGTAAAATTGATATCATATTTCTTGCCTTTTCAATGGGTAGGTGATACGTGGGAAGGAGGGAGAGAATTTGGAACTTAAAATGTAAAAGAAATGTTAAAAATTATAAATTTATACATAAAATGAAATTTTGGCTCTTTGAGCTGGAGTGAAAGAGGCTATAGAAGCCAGTTCTCTCACTTTACGGATGAATAAACTTCTAATAGAAGAAATAATCTGCCACTAGGAAACTAGAGGGAGAGCTGTGGATTAAACCCTTGTATCAAGACTCCAAGTTCAGGGTTCCTTTTCATTCATTCATTTTTAAATTTTTGTTCAAAGCTGTAATACTATTTTCGTTAATATATGAAACTCCCCTCCAGCTGGGTACCACCCCCCCCCCATTGTTGATCTGCAACTGTTTCTCAATTTATCATCTTAGAGAATTGCTGAGTGGGGTGTTGGAAGGTTGATAGTTGCCCAAGGGTCACACAACTAATTTGAGTCAGAAGTGGAAAGTGAACCCAGGTCTTTTCGACTATGAAATTAGTTCCCTATTCCACTTCTTCATATTACTTATATTTTAAGTAAACTGTCATAAATTGTTTTATTCAGGTATATAATGCTGAAGGATTGTCCATATCTGTTCCTCTTTTTCATGTCACTTAAAACTAGATAAAACACAGGATACAAAGGATGGGATAGCCTACACTTTCTTTTCAAAGATATAGTGGGAGGTGTATACTCTTAAAACCCCTTGAAGATCTGGAAGGTTTTCAATATTAACTTAAAAGTAAAATCCAAATGTTCACCTTTGTAGATACTACCATAATAACATGCTATTGAACACAATTGAACTAAACAAACATTTCTTAATCACTTATTATGTAACAGGCCCTATGTTTATCACTAAGGTTAATTTTAAATAAAATAAGGTCCATGCCCTCAAGGGGTTTTTAATCTAGTAGTGAGGTGAGGTACTTACAGAAATAATTATGATATAAATTAGAATGACAAGTGCTTGGGGTAGTTCAGAGGAGCTTTAGAATCCCAAAGAGCCAGGAATCTCTTCTACTTGGAATACTTCATTAAGAAGTCAGCTAGAATGGAGGGAAAGCTTTCCAAAGAAGGCAATTAAAGGACTTATACTTTGAAAGGTTCTTGTTTTCCATCCTTTATTTCCAAGAGGACCAATAGCTTCATAGAGTGATGACCTGCTCTTGAATTGTGCTCTAATTGCTGGAACCAGATAGCTCAGGAGAAGAAAGTGAGACTGGTGACCTTGTGCAGCCCTCCCTCACTCAAATCAAAATCAACTGCAAGTCATGTCATCATCTTGATGGTCATGGTCAAAGACAAACAACAATTATGCAAGGCAAGGTTTTTACAAAATCATGAGCCTCACTTTCTCTTCTGAAGTCATCCAAATCCAGTGGCAAGATGAAAGTCAGGATGACTGACAATGGCCCAGGACCTTGCCATCATTGATGTCTGACCAAGCTCTAAGCTCTTCACAGCACCTGCTTCAGTTACCTTCATGGTCATTGCAACAAGTTGTTCTCATCTACCCATTCCACTGAGGTAAGTTTTCACATGCTTGGAGTTGGCATCCCCCTATGTCAGCAAAGGGTGTGAGGCCTGCCTGTTACCCTCAACCTGGTTGAGCCTTTCTGCTGGGGTGTAGCTTTTGTGCATGTGACAACTTCTTAGATATATAAAGTATTTAGGGAGAACCGGCATCTCTGGTGTCCAGGTTTGCCAAGCTCTTTTCACGGCTGCTCATCCACTTTTGGTATCCACCTTTCACTCACCTCTCATCTGAGGGGAACTCAGACATTATTTAGTTTAGCTACTGATGAGTAAACTGAGGCTCCTTAAACTTAACTTACCTCCAGTTACATATGTAGTAAGTAATAGGATTGAAACTCAGATTCTCCCTTCACTCTTTCCATGCCTCTGCATTTTGTAAGATATAGAGGGACATGGAGAATGAGAGGCAAATAAATATTAGAGGAGGCACTAGAGTGAATGATGAGATCATGAAACAGGTAGTGGTACATTTTCATTATGTGTACAAAGGGTATTGATGTGAAGCAAAAGCTAGATAGATAAATTGCAGACAGTCCATGTGTAAATCATGAAGGCCAGACATAGGAGTTTAAATCTTCCTTTTTAGGCACTAGGACATCTTTTGAATAGAGTAGTGATTTGATAAGCCTTGTACACTAGCAAGCTTATTTTGTACTAGTTTAAAAGTTAAATTATAAAGGAGATAGACACGGGGAGATCAATTAGGAAGATATCATGAAAGTACAGGTAAGATTAAGAGTGAGAGCCCAAACTCCCCTGAGGGTAGTAGGAATAAAAAAAAGGTAGGGATATAACTGAGATATTGTAGAATACTCTAAATGATTGATAACTGATTGATGGAAGAGTGGTAAGATAAAGGCAAGGGTAGGGAACTTGACCTGAGTTCTTGGGAGAATGGTACTGTGAAGCAATATAAGGCAAATGCTATAGATGGCACATACAGTTATCCCTTCAGCATAGGGGAAGCAGGGCTTGGGGACATGGCTCCCTGACAATCTGGAAAAAACACACAAAGTTGTTTGAACTTACCTTCATGCCAGAGAAAAAGCCAGAATTTTTTTCTTTTTTCTTTTATGGGATGTTTACAGTACCTTATATAAAATTTGGTTTAAGTATTTCATATAGGCTATACGTAGGTCAATGTTAAGTAAAAATAATAGTCTGTGTGTTGTCTGCTGCCTTTCATGTTCTTTTTGCAAACTTTAACTTTTTACTTATTTTAACTTTAAAAAATAAAATGTGTATATTTATGAAGAGAAAATATGTTGACATACAGTGCTATGCACATCTTTTGTGCATTTCTGAGTTTCTAACCTTTTACTGCCTTGTGTCTGTTGACCTTCACCTGTCATCGGTGAATTCCACAAAACTCCCCCCAAATTCCCATTTAATTTCTTATACTGAGTAGCCATGTATCAAAATCCACAATGAGGAAAGTCACTTTGTGAAAGGGATAACTGTATAAGAAACTTTACTTCTCTACCCCATCTTTCCCCAAGAAAGAAGCATACATGCATTGATTAGAGGAGAGAAGGGATTATATTGTCTGGAATACTGGGACCCAAAAAGCTATTGGACCTGGTACTGGGGTTGATTGGAGGAGCAGGAAGCTGTTGATAGAGGGAGAGAAAATCACTTAACTATTTTGCATGGAGCCTGAGAAGAGATACCTGGAGAGATATCGCAAATCACAACAAAAGTCGCCATGATGGCATTGGTTTTGGTTTTCTGGCCTGTGCAGTCCTGAATTAAGGAAGAATTCACGCATGTATTCGAGGAGGGGAGGAGTATTCAGCAACTTCTATCTTGGGGTAAATGGTAGGAAGCATGTAGGGACATAAGCTGGGACCATGTAGAAATTGAAGTGGGTGGATACAGATAATAGAAGAGTTAGATAGATATAGAAGATTCCCAGACAAACTGGAGCATTTCCTGGAGCAAGAATGCAGTAAGATTCTGGACTAAGACAAATTCCTAGCCCAGATTAATTAAGGGGGAAGAAGGCAAAAATATGAGGGGAAAGTAGAAGCACGTTGTAGCGAGAGGGAATGCAGATGTTGGGTTTGCCAATGGAGAGCAAACTCTACCCATATCCACAGGAATATTATAAATTTCTTTGTGAGTTTATTTCTTGCTATTGGACACAATTATATGGTTATATCTGGTTATATTTGACACATGCTCCCTCTTCTTCCCCATCTCATGTCACCCATATACTTTCTACCACTTTCTCCTCTTTCAACCCATTCTCACATAATGAGGTGACCTTAATCCTTACGGAGGCTAAGGCCTCCACTCGTACAAGTGATCCCACTCCATCACAGATTTCTTCCTCTGTCAACCCCACTCTGTCATTTATATAAACCTCTCCTTGTCTACTGATTCCTTACTATCTAACAACATGTCCAGGTGTCTTTCATACTGAAAAACACCCAAATTTGATCACCTCTATCTGCTTTTGTCCTATGTCTCTTTTGCCCTTTGTGGCTAAATTTCTTGAAAAAGAAATACGAGGGAAGGTTCTTTAAATAGGTGCCCTGAATGCTTTGTTATAGACCCCTAAAATAGATACCTCCACTTCTCTTACTCTCTTTTTAACCCTTTACAATTCAGCTTTCAACCTTATGCAACCAAAACTACTCTCTCTAAAGTTATCGATGATTTCTTAGTTGACAAATTCAAAGGTTTTTCTCAATTCTCATTCTCCTTAACTTTTCTGGAGCCTTTGGTAACTGTTCACTCTCTCCTCTTTGAAACTCTCTTCCCTCTAGGTTTTTAGGGTACTGTTATCTTCTGGTTTGCCTCCTATCTATCTGACAATTCTTTCTTTGTCCTTCGCTGGATCCTCCTCCAGATCACTCTTTGATGAGATCAAAGCACTCATGGATTTAATCACCATCTCTATGTTTATGATTCTCAATTCTACCTATTTTATTCCAATCTCTCTGCTGTCCCCCAATCTCACATCTTCAATTGACTTTAAGATATTTCATTTGAATGTCCAACAGATATCTTAAACTCAGTATGTCTAAAAACAGAACTCATTATTTTTTCCCCTAAATGCTTTCTACCTCCTACCTATTACTATAGAGATTCAGACCATCCTTCTAATCCCTCAGGGTCACAAGTTAGGAGTCATCCTTGACTCTTCACTGTCAATCAGCTCCCATATCCAATTTATTGCCAGAGCCTGTGGATTTTATTTTTTCAAAGTCTCTCAAATAATTCCTTCACTCCTTTGACATTGCCACTACTCTAGTGCAGGTCCTCATCCCATCACACCTTGATTATTGCTGTAGTTTGCTGGTAGACATGCCTTCCCAAGTCTCTCCTCACTCTCTGATCTATCTTTCATTCAGTGGCCACAGTGATTTTCCTAAAATATGATTCTGACCATTTCAGACAAATATACCCTGACCCTCAATAAAACTCCAGTGGCTCCCGATCACCTGCTCTATCAAATGCAAACTGCTTACTTGGAATCTAGAGAGAGCCCTTAATAACTTAGTCTCCTTTTACCTTTCCAGGTTTCTTTTTTTATCTTAAATTTTCTCCCCCTCCCAACCCAAGACAGCATGCATTCTTATATAGGTCCTACCCATACGTTCTTATTAAATACATTTTCACATTAATCATGTTTCATAGAAGAATTAAAATGAATGGAAGAAATCATGAGAAAAAACAAAACAAAACATAACAAAAGAGAAAATAGTCTGTTTCATTCTGCATTGTTACACCACAGTTGTTTCTCTGGATGTGGATGACATTTTGCATCAAGAGTCCTTAGAAAATGTTTTAGGGTCGTTGCATTGCTATGAAGGGCTAAGTGTATTAGAAACAGTCTTTGCACACTGTGGCTATTACTGTGTATAATATTCTCCTAGTTCTGCTGATTTCACTCAGCATCAGTTCATGTGTCTTTCCAGATTTTTTCTGAAGTCCACCTGTTCACCATTTCTTATAGTACAATAGTATTTCATTACATTCATATACCATAACTTGTTCAGCCATTCCCTAGTTAATGGGCATCTCCTTGATTTCCAGTTCTTGGTCACCACAAAAAGAACTGCTATAAATATTTTTATACATGTGGGTCCTTTCCTCATTTTTACGATCTCTTTGCTATATAGCCCTAGAAGCAGTATTGCTGGATCAAAGTGTATGTACATTTTTATAGCCCCTTGGGCATAGTTCTAAATTTCTCTCCAAAATGGTTGGATCAGCTTATAGCCCCCACCAACAATGAGTTAGTATTCCAACTCTCCCACATCTTCTCCAACATTTATCATTTTCCCGTTTTGTCATGTTAGCCAATCTAATTGGTGTGATATGGCACCTCAGAGTTGTTTTGATTTGCATTTTTCTAATCAAAAGTGATTTAGAGCATTTTTTGATATGACTATAGATAGGTTTAATTTCTTCCTCTGAAAACTGCCTGTTCATATCCTTTGACCATTTGTCAATTGGGGAATGACTTGTTTTCTTGTACATTTGACTCAGAAATGAGGGCTTTATTACAGATACTAGTCATAAAAATTCCTTTCTAGTTTATTGCTTCCCTCCTAATCTTGGTTGCATTGGGTTTGTGAAAAAACTTCAATGTAATCAAAATTATCCATTTTACATTTAATAATGTTCTCTGTCTCTTGTTTGGTCATAAATTTCTCCTTTCTCCATAAATCTGACAAATATACTATTCCTTGCTCCCCTAATTTGTTTGTAGTATCAGCCTTTATACCTAGATCATGTACCCATTTGAACTTTATTCTAGTGTATGGTGTCAGGCATTGGTCTATGCCCAGTTTCCACCACACGTTTTTCCCAGTTTTCCCAGCAGTCTTTCTTAAACAATGAGTTCTTCAAACATAGACTGCTGTGTTCATTGACTACTGTGTCTTGAGTACCTAACCTATTCCACTGATCTACTCCTCTATTTCTTAACCAGTACCAAGTGGTTTTGATGATTACTACTTCATAATACAATTTGAGATCTGGTATGGCTGGGCCACCTTCCCTAGCATTTCTTTTCATTAATTCCCTTGACATTCTTAAATTTTTGTTCTTTCAGGTGAATTTTGATACTATTTTTTCCAGCTCTAGAAAATATTTTTGGTAGTTTGATTGGTATGGCACTGTATAAATAAATTAATTTAGGTATAATTTTCATTTTTATTTTATTGGCTCAGCCTACCCATGAACAACTGATGTTTTTCCAATTATTTTGATCTGACTCTGTGTGAAAAGTGTTTTGTAATTGTGTTCACATAGTCTCTGGGTTTGTTTTGGTGATAGAGTCCCAAATATTTTATAGTGTCTACCATAATTTTAAAAGGAATTTCTCTTTCAATCTCTTGCTGTTAGGCTTTGTTAGCAGTATATAGAAATGCAGACGATTTATGTGGGTTTATTTTATATATCATCATATCATCTGCAGAGTGATAATTTAGTTTCTTCTTTGCCTATTTAATTCCTTCAATTTCTTTTCCTTCTCTTATTGCTAAAGCTAACATTTCTAGTACTGTATTGAATAACAATGGTGATAATGGACATCCTTGTTGCACCCCCCAATTTCATTAGAAATGTATCCAGCTTATCCCCATTAATTATAATGCTTGCTGCTGGCTTTAGGTGGATACTACTTGTGTTCATTCTTTGTGGCCAAAAAAGATGATGCCATCAGAGAAATGATGACATGACTTGTACTTGACTTTGTTCTGAGTAAGGCAGGGTTGTGCAAGGTCACCAGCCTAACTCCTCCTCTGGAGCATCAGAATCCAGTGACCAGATATTCATCAAGATGACTGGAGATAACCCATGATGCACTGGGAGACCTTGACCCCTTTAGGCCAAGGTCTATTCAGGAACTTATTTAGGGTGAGATAATGTCCATTCAGTGAATAGGCCTCTTTAAGAAGTAGCCAGGGGATGGCCCCTTTAATGAGGCACAGAAAAAAAATGACATCAGGCTGGGAGGGAAATGGAAACAGCAACAGTTACTATTGATAATCACTCTTAAGCCAGGAGGGTTCAGAAGCCAGCCCTTAAGCAGTGGTCTAATGTCCTCCAATGTATGAGCTTCAGAGTACAGTGGGTTTAAGGTTTTGAGGAAAGGCAAGAAAAAGAAAGGAAAGGAAAGGAAAGAGGAAAGAGGAAAAAGGAAAAAAAGAAAGAAAAAAGAAGAGAAGAATCTAGCCAGTAAAACCCAAGTTAACTGGGCATCTAATGGCCATCCAAATTTACGTTCCTTTGGCAATAAGACACTACTTATTATTTTAAGGAAGCCTCCATTTATTCCTATGCTTTCCAGTGTTTTCAATAGGAATGGGTATTGATTTTGTCAAAAGCTTTTTCTGTATCTATTGGGATAATCATATGGTTTCTGTTAGTTTTGTTGCTAATATGATCAATAATGCTAATAGTTTTCCTAATATTGAACCAGCCTTGCATTCCTGGTATAAATCCTACTTGATCATAGTGTATTGTTTTTATAATAAATTTCTGTAATCTTTTGGCTAATATTTAAAACTTTGCATCTATATTCATTAGGGAAATTGGTCTGTCATTTTCTTTCCATTTTGGCTCTTCCTGTTTTAGGTATCAGCACCATATTTATATCACAAAAAAAATTTGGTAGGATTCCACCAAATTTTCCCAACTACACACACACATACACACACACACACACACACACACACAATGTATATAGTATTGGAATTAACTATTTTTTACATGTTTTATAGAATTCACTTGTAAATCCATCTGGCCCTGGAGATTTTTTCCTAGGGAGTTCATTGATGGCTTGTTCAATTTCTTTTTCTGAGATGGGGATATTTAAGTATTTTATTTCTTCTGTTAATCTGGGTAGTTTATGTTTTTGTAAATATTCATCCATTTCTCTTAGATTGTCAAATTTATTGGCATACAATTGGGCAGAGTAATTTCTAATTATCTTAATTTCTTCTTCATTGAAGGTAATTTCACCCTCTTCATTTTTGATACTGGTAATTTGGTTTTCTTTCTTTTTTTAAAAAAATCAAATTGACCAAAGGTTTCTCAATGTTATTATTTTTTTCATAAAATCAGCTGTTAGTTTTATTTATTAATTCAAGTTTTCTTAATTTCAATTTTATTAATCTCTCCTTTGGTTTTCAGTATTTCTAACTTGGTATTTAAATGGAGATTTTCAATTTGTTCTTTTTTTTAGCTTTTTCAGTTGCATGTCCAATTCATTGATCTCCTTTTTACCTATTTTATTCCTGTAAGCACTGAAAGATATAAAACTTCCCCTAAGAACTGCTTTCACTGCATCCCATAAGTTTTGGTAAGTTGTCTCATTATTGTCACACTCTTGAATGAAGTTATTGATTATTTCTATGATTTGTTGTTTGCCCCACTTATTCTTTAAGATTAGATTGTTTAGTTTCCAATTATTTTTGGTCTATCTTTCCATGGCCCTTTATTACATATAATTTTTATTAAATCCTGATTTGAAAAGGATGCACTGACTATCTCTGCCTTTCTGCACTAGATTGTGAGGTCTTTATGCCCTAGCAGTCTTCTTATAACTTAGTTAAGCTACATATACTATTCCATCGAGAGACACTGGCCTCCTAGCTATTTCATGACTATCTCACCTCTCAGCTCTAGGCATTTTCTCTGCTTGTCTCCTCATGCCTCATATTCTTTCCTTCCTCATATCTGTCTACTAGCTTTCTTCAAGTCTCAACTAAAATTTCATCTCTTATAGGAAGCCTTTCTACATTCCCTTGCTTTCCTTTCATTAATTATTTTCCTCTTTATCCTATATATAGCTTATTTAAAAGTCTTTGTTTGTTGTCTTCTCCATTAAATTGTGAGCTCCTTGAAGACAGGAATTACCTTTAGACTCTTTGTACAATCAGAACATAGCATATTGCCTAGCATGTAGTAGACCTTAATTAATGTATATTGATTAATTGTTTAAAGCACATTTATATCCTTATCTATCTTAAATATTTATGACAAAAATTCTTGTCATTTGAATCCTTGAACCCTAATAGGTGTGCTGATTCAAATACACAAGGAGTGTACTAAATTCAGGTTTTCATTTGTTTGGCCATGAACCACAATATCACCTGTGCATGCAAGACTCAACCTGATTCTCCCTAGCCTCATTTAACACACAACTTGCTTTGGGAGTGAGGCCTAGTTTGGGGAATAAAACATATTCAATTTGGGGCATGTTGACTTTGAGGTTTTGGCTGAATATTCAGGTAGAGCTGTCCAGAAAGTACTTGAAGATATGAAATGAAGCTCAAGAAAGAAATTAGTCCCGAAGGTAGAGATATGAGAATTTTCCCACGTGGAAATGACAATTAATGGCACAAGAACAAATGAAGTTAGCCAAGGAAAGAATGTAGAAGGAGAAGAAAGCCAAGGACAAAATCTTGGAATAGTTTAATCTATGTTTCTAAAGATAGTCTTCCTGTGGGTACTTAAAGATTATACCTGAAGACAATACTATACATGTTGGAGGATGTGGTATTAGTAAAATGATCTTTTCTATCCCTAATGTTTCTAGTTAATGATAAAGGTCAGCATTTTGGCACTACAGTTAAAAAAATAGAATCTAGTATTACCTTGTAGAAGAGAGGGCCTCTTTCAGCAATTTTTTTAAGTGAAAGAAGTTGCTTAAAGAAAGTAATATATGTGAGTATCAATAATTATCAATTTATCAATAAACATTTAGTAGGTGCTCATTATGTGTTGGGCACTAGAAATACAAAGACAAAAAGAAAAAGAAAAAATGAGAATCCTTGTTTTCACAGTGATTAGATTTTGTAGTAATATTAGCTATATATATATTATATTAGCTAATATATATTTTTACAATTCATTAAAAATAGAAAGTATTCTATCTGCAACAACTCTTTTAAAGACAGGAAACATGACAAATATTAATCACCTTTTTATATATGAGAGAAGAGAGATTGATATTCTTTCTTACAGAAACATGGTGGGTGAATAGCAAAGCAGGGAAGAGCAGGAGATGAAGGTCGGCTGAATCAATGACTAATGTTCCATTCACCACTGATAAGCATTTATTATATTAACCTCCTCCTACTATGTGCTAGGCACTTTGCTAAATGCTGGAGATACTAAGACAAAATGGGAAATAATTCCTGCTCCCAAGGAACCTATATCAATGGGCATACTCATTATCAAGGGTAGAATCGTAGAACCAAAAATGTTTAAGACTTGAAAAGGACTTCATTTCAATCTCATCTTTTTCATTTGTGAGAAAACTGAAGAACATGTAAAGAAAATAATTGATTAAAGTATTTTTGATTAGTTGATAGTATAGTAAGGCTGACAATCTAGGCTTACAATTCTTGGTCTGCATATATTTTTTTTATTTTAAATTATTAATTTATACATTTTCAGTTTTCTACAATCACTTCCATAAGCCTTAGATTTTCTCCCCCTCTTTCCCCACATGTTCTTTTTACACATACAGATACACACACACACATACACATATATAAATTCGTATATGTGTACGTGTGCTTTTTTGAATTTGAATCAATGTCATTTGTGTTCATACTTGCTACTTTAAAATATAGGGGGGAATTGTCTTGGAAGGACAAAGTCTCTACAAGGTCTCTATTGAGGATTCCACCTACAAAGTGTATTTTTTGACCTCTGAGTTATATTGCAAAGGTGATCAGTTCAATCAAGCTTTTGAAACAGGAGGATAATTCAATAGTAATTATTTCTCTCCACATGGGCACCCAGAGGCTACGGTGATGAGCATATCCTCTAAGTCATAAAAGATACAAATAAAAATAATTATGAAATTACCATTTTTAGAGATAACGATGTATGCATAAATAATGAATAGGCTGCATTTCCATATATAAAGACATTTGGACATTTTAACGGGAACTATTAATGGCTTTTTTGGGACAAGAAAAAGATGCTGTCTGTTCATCCAAATTTGACAAATAATAAATATTTACTATTTTTAAATAAGGGAATGCAGTTAAAATACTCCTTTTGGGTATAATCCCTTCCCTTCATACTCGTTTGAATTATTCATTTTTAAAATGAATAGCATCACTTACTATTAAGGAATATTTATGTAGTCTTACCTTTTACTTTTAATTTAAAGAGCATTTATTAAGCACTTGCTACATTCCATGCAGAAATCAGGCACTAGAGATAAAGAGCCCTTGCCCTCAAAGAACCTATATTCTAAGGGTGATACATGTACATGAGTTGACTAGGTGGTACAGTAGGTAGAGTGTTGGACTTAGAATCAGAAAGCCTGAATTAAAATATTCAAACACTATCTATGTGACCCTGGAGAAATCACTTAAAATTCTGCTCAGAGAAGTATTTAATTTCTTAGTCTGTTTCCTCTAAAAGATTTCCTATGAAAATGAAGATAATCATAGCAACAACATCACAGGATTTTTGAGGACCAAATAAGAGAAATATTTGCATGTAACTTTGAAAACTTTAAGGCAATATATACATATATATTATATATACATATATTATATATATTATATATATATACTTGCTATTAATGTTACCTATGATTATTAAGTGGGCAGCTAAGTGGTGCACTGAGTTTGGAAACAGGAAGACTCGTTTAGTGAGTTCAAATCTGACCTTAGACACTTACTAGCTGTATCTGCCCCGAGCAAATCACTTAATCCTGTGTGCTTCAGTTTGTCACCTATAAAATGATCTGGAGAAAGAAATGGTAAACCACTCCACTATTTCTGTCAAGAAAACTCCAAAAGGGTGTCATAAAGAGTCAGGCATGACTAAAATACAACACAAAATGAATGAAAATTAATATAAAATAATTTAAAGAAAGAAAACATTTTAATAACTGGGAGATCGGGGAAGGTCTTGTAGAGGCATCTGAACAAGCCAGTTTGAGTACAATAGAGAGCATGTGATGGAGAAAAATATAGTTTGCAAAAGTAAGCAGGAACCAGATTTTCATGCATTGTACTTTTAAATACCAGTAAAAAATTTTCTTTTTTATTCAAGAAGTCATAGGGAACTACTAAAGATTTTTTTTTAGCTGGAGTGGGAGTGTAATGTTTAGAACTATGTTTTAGGAATATTAATTCAGGAGCTTTGAGGAGGATGATGTAGAAAGTAAAAGTATTATAGACACAGAGAACAGTTAGGAGGTTATTGAAAGAGTATAGGCAATGAATATAGGGCAGAAGCTCTGTGAATAAAGAAAAGGGAAGGAGTCCAAGAGATATTGGACAGGGAGGGTCAAGAAGACTTAATACCTGATCAGATATGGGATAGAGGAAGATGGAAGGGTCAAGCATGGGCTGACTGGGCTAGTATCACTTTCATTTTTATAACCACCATCTCTCCTCACCTCTAAGACTACTGTCATCCCTGTTGCTTACAGAATGAGTTTCCTGAAGAGTTTTCCACCAGCAAACTAGGAAATTTATTTTTGGCAGTAGCAAAATAGCACTGGTATGGTGCTAGACAGCAAAAACCTAGACACCAAGCCTACTTTACGTCTCTGAAAGTTGCCTCTCCTGGGTACATGGCTTTGTATTGTAGCTCTCACTAAATGATGACACCTATAATTTACATACTATCTCCAAAGGGCAAAATGCCCAGTTTGGAGAAAGCTTATTGTTTTTTGTTTTATTTTGTTTGTTTCTGTTTTTTATGGTGATTGTTCAGTTTGGAGCGGATGAACCAAAATAACCTAAAGAAACTTCTACAACTGAAGGAAAAGTAGATGGCAACAATTAAGATGTTGAACAAATTGCTGAGTTTGGGTTTGTTCGTAATGCTAAAATCAATATTGGGTAAGTACTGTTTGCTGCAATGTGTGAATGTCAGTCTTTACAGCTAGACCCTGAAGATGAAAATCCAGGTGTTTATGATGGATAAGAGTGTGATGTGGAAGCATATGGCCAAAGAAAGATGAACACCCCCACATTTTATATCAGTGAAGGATTACATCATTTGGCATCCAAGGACAAGCAGCATTGCAGCCATTAGAAGGAATGTTTGTTCAGTCTGTGAGAAACCAATATCCCATAATTAAGACAAAAGACCCAAGAAGACATTATTAATAAGGGATGGAGATGGATACCATACCAGCTGTTATAGGATGGTTCAAAAATGGGGATGGTGATCACTAAAAGTAACATGGTGACATAATATCCCACAAGTTACTGGAAAGAACTTTACAACTTTTCAGTAGTAAAGAAACATCAGTTTTCTTTCTCCAAAATTAATCTGATTCAATTCTTTCTTTAGACAAACTATCCTGAGACCATAGACTCAAGAGATCATATGCATGTATCATAACTTAGGTCTGTAATTCTTCTCCTCATACTATATGCATCTTTTAGAAGGCAACAGGTCCATGGGAATCAGAACTTAGACAAATCAGAGGTATGAAAATGAATTCATGTGCATTCTGAATATACCATTTATACAGGATTTCCAAAAAGTGAGGTTTTAACCTATACAAGCTTAAAGCTTTATATGAAGTCAAGGGCAACACATGTTCCTTGGCAGAGGAGATTAGGAGGTCACAAAATCTTGTCTTTCTGTCTCCCCTCCTTTGTACTTCATATCAATCAGTTAACTATCCATAGGGAATATTTATAAAAAATGTGAGGCCTGATTAGCACATTGCTGCATCTATGAGCAGCCTAATTAACTACACTATCATGTCCCACTGACCTCTATTAACATAAAATGGAAACTTCTAATAAGCCTTTCCCATTTTTACAATGTTTACTTTATGCTGAAAATGAATAATTCCATTATGTTGTGACAAATTGCCTTCCAAAGCTGTATGCTCTTAGGTTTCTATGCAGATTGAGAGAAGCAGAGATGTGATTCTCAAAATACTAAAAATAACATGTTTTTTTGTGGTTTTGTAGCAGCTAAATAAACTTGAATTTTGTTATTTTTTTTATTTTTAACAAAGGGCAGTGAGGGTAGGAAGATGGCTGGATTTCCAGTAAGGTGTCAGTAATATGGGACTGGAGGTCAGGAAAAATACCAGGGCTAGATCTTCAGATCTGGTACTTGTCTTCATAGAGTTTAAAATTAAGCCCATGGAAATGAATGACATTACAAAGAAAGCAGAAGTAGAAGAAAACAGTACACTAGAGAATCCCAAGAAATAACACATTTAATGGATGAGAAGAGGATGGAGCAAAGGAAAGTGGGAAAGAAGTGGTCAGAGAGGTAGGAGGAGAACCATGACAGGGGTCACAAAAGAGCTTTCATGGTTTCCACCTGATATCCAGGCTTCTGAGTTAGTTTATCCTTTGTCCTTCATTTTTTTCTTTTCTTTTTTTCCATCAGTCATATTATAAAGGAAAACATAGATGAAAAATAAATAAATAAAAAAGCCTCAAGAAAAATAAAGAAAAAAATAAGCTTCAAACTCCATTCAGACATTATTACTTCTTTCTCTGGGGATGGATAACATTTTATTTTATTAGAGGTCCTGAGTTGTTTTGGATCATTGTATTACTGAGAATAACTAAATCATTCACAGCTCATCATCTTACAATATTGCTATTTCTTTGTAGACAGTGCATTTCACTTTGCATCAGGTCATCAAAATCTCTCCAGTCTTTTCTGAGAGCAACCCACTCATCATTTCTCCTAGCACAATAATATTGTATCACAATCACATACCATGAATTATTCAGCCATTTTGCAATTGATAGGCATCCCCTCAATTTCCAATTCTTTGCCCTCAGGAAAGAGCTGTTATAAATATTTCTGTACATATAGGCCCTTTTCCTTTTTGCTTTTTACCTCTTTTGGGATACAGACCTAGTAGTGGTTTGCTAGGTCAAAGGGTATACATGGTTTTAAAGCCCTTTGAGCATAGTTCAAAATTACTCTACAGAATGGTTGAATATGTTCACAACTCCACCAGCTTTGCATTAATGTCCCATTTCCCCCACATCCCTTTCACCGTTTTTCATTTTTCCTTTTCTGTCCTATTAGTCAATCTCATAGATATGAGATAAGTACCTCAGAATTGTTTTAATTTGCATTTCTCTAATCAGTAGCGACTTAGAGAAATTTTTTCATATGACTATGAAAAAGTCACATGATATGAAAAACTGTTCATATCTTTTGATCATTTATCAGCTGGGGAATGTCTCTTATTTTTATAAATTTGACTCAGTTCTCTACATGTTAGAGAAATGAGGCCTTTATCAGAGAAACATGCTTCGATTTTTTTTCAGTGATTTGCTAACTGTATTTTCCTCCATCCTACTTCCCCCGTTTATTTTATTCTCTCTCCTTTTGACCTGTCCCTCCTCAAAAGTGTTTTGTTTTTCACTATACCTTCCCCCAATCTGCCCTCTCTTCTATCACTCTCTCACTTTCTCTTATCTCCTTCCCCTCCTACTTTCCTGTAGGATAAGACAGATTTCTATACTCAGTTGAGTGTATATGTTGTTCCCTCTTTGAGTCAATTCTGATTCCTCCCTGTTGCCCTCCACTGTAAAAGTTTCTTTTTGCTTCTTTCAAGTGAGATGATTAACCCAATTCTACTTCTCCCTTTCTCCCAGTATATCCTCTCTCATCCATTAATTTTATGTTTTTAGATATGATCCCTTCATATTCAATTCACAACTTGCCCTCCATCTACATACACTCCTATCTACCCTAAAAATAAGAAAGTTCTTATGAGTAAAAAGTATCATCTTTCCATGTAGGAATATAAACAGTTTAACTTTATTAAGTCCCTTATAATTTTCATTTCCTGTTTACCTTTTTATGCTTCTCTTGAGTTTTATGTTTGAAAGTCAGATTTTCTATTAGACTCTGGTGTTTTTATCAAGAATGCTTGAAAGTCCTCTATTTCATTGAATGTCAACTCTCCACCTTATGGGAGATACTCAGTTTTGGTGAGTAGGTAATTCTTGGTTGTAATCCTATCTCCTTTCCTCTCTGGGATATCATATTCCAAGCCCTCCAGTCCTTTAATATAGAAGCTGCTAAATTTCATGTTACCTTGTCTGTGGCTCCACCATACTCTAAGTGCTCTATGGTGCCTGCTTTAGCTGGCCTTCATGGCCATGTGAATAAATTATTCTCATCCACCCATTCCTCTGAG
>CM053769.1:247854239-247879722 GCA_028658325.1 Potorous gilbertii
ACTCCAAGAAAAATATGAATTAGTCTCAGGCCATGGAAGAGCTCAAAAAGGATTTGGTAAATCAAGTAAGAAGCAGAGCCAACATGACAGAGTAAAAGTAGGGACGTCCTTGAGCTTTCCCCCAAACCCCTCCAAATACCTGTAAAAATGACTCTAAACAAATTCTGGAGCAGCTGAACCCACAAAATGACAGAGTGAAACAAATTTCTAGCCCAAGACAACCTGGAAGGTCAACAGGAAAGGTCTATTGCACCAGGCTATGAGAAGAGCACAGTTCAGTTTGGGCCACACATCACAGACTGAGCCCTAGCAATTCCTGGAGTAGGTCTCAGAGACTAAATCACTGGAAGCTGTGATGGTGTGCAGACTTCTCAACCTACAAATTCCAAAGACAGCTTAGAAGGTCAGTAGGAAAGGTCTGTCAGACATGGACGAGAGAGGAGCATAGTTCAAGTTCAGCATGATGGTGGTGGTAGTGGCAGCTTCAGTGGTTGCTTCTAGAGCTGTCAGTCCACAAATGGTGGAAGGATCGAGCAGCTGATAAGAGGGACATTGCAGGAATCTTTTTACTGGCACTAAGGCAAGATTCTCTTGGTTTGACCTTCCTTGAATCTGAGTTTCAGTATTGGGTGGCAGTCCTGTAGCAAGGAAAAGCACTGGCATGGCAGAACTTGTGGCAGAAGTGGAGAGGGAATCCTCCTCACAGTTCCAAGGCAGAAAAGAGTGCTTGTGGTCACCCATAGACCAGAGCACAGGCCAGGAGAGGAGTAAAAACAACCTTGGAAGAACTAAAAATTTACAGGTCCCTATAAATATCTTTGAAAACAGGTGCACAAAACCTGTGAAGCTTAGGACAGTGAACTCTCCACTCTGGAAGCAGAGTTCAGTCTTAACAAAAACTCAAAAGTCAAGTAAATAGCTGGGGAAATGAACAAAAACCAGAAAAACAATCAGACTATAGAAGCTTACTTTGATGACAAGGAAGATCAAGACATTCATCCAGAAGACAACAAAGTCAAAGCTCCTATCTCAGACCATGGTCAGAACGCAAAAAAGATTTTGAAAATCAAGGAAGAAAAGTAGAGGAAAAGTTGTGTAGAGAAGTGAGAGTGATACGATAAAATCATGAAAAACAAGTTAACACCTTGCTAAAGGATACCCCAAAATACTGAAGAAAATAACACCTTAAAAATAGACTAACTCAAATGGCAAAAGATATCCAAAAAGCCAATGAGTAGAAGAATGCTGTAAAAAAAACAGTATGGTCAAATGGAAAAGGACGTCCAAAAGTTCAATGAAGAAAATTATTCCTTAAAAATTAGAATGGAGCAAATGGAAGCTAATTACTTTATAAGAAATCACAAAATTATAAAACAGAACTAAAATAATGAAGCAATAGAAGACATTGTGAAATATGTCATTGGAAAATAGATCCAGGAGAGATAATTTCAAAATTATTGGACTACCTGAAAGTCATGATCAAAACAAGAGCCTAGACACCATCTTTCAAGAAATTACCATGATTGTCCTGATAATCTAGAACTTGAGGGTAAAATAGAAATTGAAAGAATCTACAAATCACCTCCTGAAAGAGATCCCAAAAGGAAAACTCCTGGGAATATTATAGCCAAATTCCAGAGTTTCCAGATCAAGTATAAAATACTGCAAGCAGTCAGAGAGAAACAATTCAATTACTGTCGAAACACAATCATGATAACACAAGACTTAGTAGCTTCTACAGTAAGGGATTGTTGGGCTTGGAATATGATATTCTGGAGATCAAAGGAGCTAGGATTAAAACCAAGAGTCTCTTACCCAGCAAAATTGAGTATAATGCACTTCAAAGGGAGAAATGGATATTCAATGAAAGAGAAGACTTTCAAACATTCTTGATGAAAGGACCAGAGCTAAATAGAAAACATGACTTACAAATACAAGAATCAAGAGAAGTGTGAAAAGGTAAACAGGAAAGAGAAATCATAAAGGGCTTACTAAAGTTTAACTGTTTTCATTCCTACATGGAAATATGATATTTGTAACTCATGAGACCTTTCTCATTGCCAGTGTATTTGGAGAGAATATGTATAGACAGAGGGCACAGGGTAAGTATAATATGAAGGGTTTATGCCTAGAAAAATAAAATTAAGGGGTGAGAAAGGAATGTACTGGGAGAAGGAGAAATGGAGAGTCAGAATGGGGTAAATTATCTCAGATAAAGAAGCAAGAAAAAAGTTTTAAAGTGGAAGGAAAGAACTAGAAGGTGAGAGGGAATAAGTGAACCTTACTCTCATTGGATTTGGCTTAAGGAAGGAATACCATACACACTCAATTGGGTATAGAAATCTATACCCTACTACCCTACAAGAAAGTAGATGGGAAAAGGATAAGAGGGAGAGGGGTTAATCAGAAGCAAACACTTTTGAGGAAGGATAAGGTCAAAGGAGAAAAGAGAATAAGTGGGAGGATAGGATGGAGTGAAATACAATTAGTCTTTCACAACATGATGGAAGTGTTTTGGGTGACTATACCCATATAACCTATGTCAAATTATTTGCCCATTCATTGAGTGTGGGTGGGGAGAGAGGAAGGGAGAGAATTTGGAACTCAAAGTTGTTTTTTTTTTTAAAGGATGTTAAAAATTATTTTTACATAGAACTGAGAAATAAGATACTCAGGCAATGGGGTATAGAAATCTATCTTACCCTATAGGAAAATAGAAGGGGAAGGGAATAAGAGAGGGTAATGGTGATAGAAGGGACAGCATATTGGAAGAGGGGTTAATCACAATGCACACTGTAATGAGATGGGAGGATGGGAGAAATGGGGAGAAAATTTCTAACTCAAAATCTTATGGAAATGAATGTTGAAAACATTGAAAACATAAATTGAAATGTGAAAAAAGTAATAAATCAAAGTGAACAAAATAAATTTATCCTAATTACAGCCAGAAAAGACCTTACACGTTATCTATCTCAAGTCTTTTGTTTTATAGATAAGGAAACTGAAACTCTTAGTAGCTTATTGGTTTACTCAAGATCAAATGGGTAGGAAGACTAAATACTAGGTTTCAAACCTAGCTGCTCAGATTGCAAATATAAATTTTTTTCTACACTTTGTATGATTAAGGTAGAGATTTTCTCCCTTGTTTCTTCTTTTAACAATGTTATTGATTCCTTATTGCATCGTCTTCATTTCCCGGCATATTCCTTGCCCCTCTCCATAAAGCTTATAACAAACATCACAATGAAAAATAAATATGAAGAAGAAGAAAAGCAATTCAGAAAAAATAAACTAATACACTAATTCCGTCTGACAATATATGCAATGATTGGTATCCATGGTCCTCCTTGTCTGAAAAGATTGTCTTTTCTTTTTTATGAGTTCTGAACAACCCCTCTAGGTTTTCTTTTGATAACCCTAACAAATAAATTTAAATAGTTGCTATAGGACCCAAAGATTTAAAAAATATTTGCTGTGAGTTGAGTCCTCTGTAAAACACTTGCTCTAATACCTCATCATAATGTGGAGGTGACCCTGTATTCTCCATACTTGTGTGCCAGGAGAATGCAAGCTTTGGCAAGAATATCTTATCAAGTTGGAGAAACTGTAAGTGTGGGCCTGGTGACAAATGGGGTAGCTTTTGTCCAAAGATCAGATTCATCAGATGGCCACAGAGGGAAGGATGTTGAAACTTCAGCATCTCTCAAAGGTCATGTATTAAGTCTTAAAAGGCTTATCTGCAAAGGGAGTACCTATAACAACATCTCAGATCCTTGAGTTACTTTAGCCATATCAGTGAATTCCCTAGAAGTATGGGAAGTATAAACGCTTTGGAGATATGTTGGATGACAATATTTTGAAACTCTCCCCTCACTCATAGCAGAAGAAATAAATGCTATTCCAGAAATTACATCAATATAAAGATGACACAATTTCATTAGTGGGAGAACTCTCTCCACAACTGGGAAACACATCTCATCTATAATTTATATTCTTATAGATTGTCCTGAAATTTAAAGAGGTTAAAGTGTTACCAATGATCACTTCCTGACAATTAGCTTCACTAAACTTAGATTGCTCCTCAGACAACAGACATAGACTCCATTACTGGGCCCATATATGATGCCTTTTCAGCTTGGTAAAAACATGCCAGCTATTATAACCTCTCAGAAGCAGAACTTGGAAGAACTTAGGTTTACCTTCATGTCTCAGAAATTAACTAAGTAGAATATTAGTGGAGAAATTGTGATCATGAACATAAAATATCAATTTTTCTCAGTCTTCTCAGCTCTCAAGATAACAGAAAAAATTGTCTCAGAATTTTCAAAGCTACTGCTTTTTTTCTGTTAGATTACAAGCCCTTAAGGATAAAAAAGTACTAAAGAGTCATCCATAAGACCACAAGAATTTATATGCATGGGAAAGTAATTGGAAATAAAGGAAAGTGAAAATGTTCCATTAGAGCAAAAAGTAGAACTCAAATGAATGAATGGATGCATGAATAAATGAATCTTTGGATTCATTCTGATTCCATTAGTTCATTACACATAGTAGGCACTTAATAAATGTTGGGTAAGTTTGAATTTCAAATTTTTATCATTCTTCTCTAACTCTAATATTTGTCCTAGATCTACCTGGAGTGAAGTCAAGAAGGGATTAGGGTTGAGAGTCTCCCACAGTGCTAGAGGAAGTCTCAAAGTACAATAAGAAATAGGTAATTTGAGAAGAGTTCAAAATGGATAATCATAAAGTCTCAATATGTAGGAACCAGAAACAGAAGGCAAATCATGTGAAGTAACAGTGTCATTACAGAAGCAACAAATCCAAGGCAAACAGGGATCTTTGGCAAGAGACTTGTCCAGGGGGATGAAAATGTGTATGTTGTCTAAGAGGCATCAATGAAATTTAAGGAACAGAATATAATTAGAGGTGAGGCTTGAGCTCAAAAAAATAAGGTGTCCAATACAAGCTCAACTTGAGTAAAGAGAGTTCACACATAATTTGTCACTTTCAATGGGGTAAGCATACCTGCCTGCTTTTGAGTTGGGGCAGGTGATATTAACCCCACTCCTATTCTTTCCAATGAGCTTCAGCTGTGGACAGCTCCCAGTAGGAACTGAATTTCCTCCATGGAAAACAGGTGGGTCTCTACCCATATGGTGAACCCCTCAGGGAATCTAGTCTCCACTTTTTTTGGCTTTAGACTTTCATAAAGCATTTTAATAGCCTGTGCCATGGTTGCCATTTATAGGAGGTTCAAAGAGAATGGGATTATAAAATACTTTGATATCCTTTGAGACTTGATGTCCTGTATGATGATCAGTTGTGTCAATAAAAATAGCTATTATTGTTTCAAACGAGATAAAACACATTATAATCTAGGGACTATGGACCTATGTCAACACTCCTAACTCAGGTGGAAGATACATTTATAGTTTTTCTGTGATTTCTTTTCTTCTCAACTTGCCAATATCATTAGGAAATACTGTTTCTTGGTCAAGTCATGCCATTCCCTACTTCCTATCTTCTTACATCTTGGGAATGGGAATATCAACCAAATTTTCCACCCTATAATTATCACCTGAAACATGGAAGACTTGAAGAAATAGAAAAGAAAGAAGAGTTGGAACAGATATTAGGAATTTTACATTGCAAATTATCTTCCCTAACCGGCTGTCTGGGAACCACTCCAACCTGATGTTAGGTTCTCTTTGATAACGTGGTGTTTCTAAGCAACATTCCTAGGCAGGCCTATGCAGACGAGTGGTCAGCTAGCACTCTTTGACTTCAACAAATGCATTTCTTTTGTTAAATACAGATCCAAAATGATATTTGTTTGATACATATATGTGTGTGCATATATTTCCAGGAGTCTTTTAAGAGATATAACCAAAAAAGGATGTAAATTCAGAATACTTCTTTATACTATTTGCTATGTATCCTACATCTCTGAGCAAACACAGTAATAAACTATTATTTCCCTTAAAACAGATGGGTAGTCACTTAACACGCAATAAAGACGTCAAATGTTTACTTCTCATTTTCAATAGTACGCAAAACCCTGCTTAAATATGACACCAATGGTGATTCACTCCATTCTTTTGTAAGAAAATAACTAGCTATGTCTTACATTACTCCTTTTATTCATTCTATATTTCAGCTAAATGTGATTATGAGCTATCCCCAGAAAATGGAATTTTATTTCCTGTTTCCATACATTACTATAGCCTGCCCTACATGCCTAGAACATTCTCCCTTCCCACCTTGATTTTTCAAGATCTTTATCTTCAAGGCTCATCTCTGTCACCATCTACTCCATGAAGCTTTACCTGATACTCCCTAGATGAATGAGTTATCTTCTTCAAAATTCCAAATATCCCAAGAGTATTCTGTCTTTTCTCCCATTATAATACTTTCATATTATTTTTTTTTGTTGAACACAATGCTGCATTCCTTCCTCTGTCTATAAAATATAAAGTCATTGGGAGGGGTAGAAAAAGGTGAGACAGAAACAAACAGAAAGAAAAGGTTTGATGCTTTCTTGATATATTATGTACACATAAGTTTTTCCCCAGTTCCTAATAGAGTGCCTTTCACAGAGAAAATACTTAGTAAGTGTGAATCAAGTTAAATTACATTGAAATGAACTGAAGTTACTTGAGTTGAATTGAGACAACCCCTCTTATGTGAAGTATAAATCCATTAAACATTTTAGTATTTACCTTGATACCTTTTGGATAAGACTCACCCAAGTCCACAGCACATAAAGGAGTAAGTAGGAGGCAACTCTCTAAAACTCCATTTTCAACAGATCAGGAAACTGAGGGTCTAGAAACTGTCATCTAAATATAAGTGGAAGGAACTAGGGATGTTTAGTCTGAAAGAGTGAAAACTTAGGGACAAATTATCACCATCGTAGAATATTTTATGGGCTTTACCATGAAATGATTAAACTTTTTCTACAAGAGTCAGAAAGTCAGGTAGTTGTTGTCCTGAGACAATCTTTCCTTTGGAAAGAATGACTTTTTCATTGTAGTAAAACCAATAGTGATATCTAGACAGAGATATATGGATGTGTTTCCTATTCTTGAAATACTCTTCTTCTATCTCTCCACTCTTATAATTTCTATTTATACTTGAAAGGCTAATTCATATGGAACCTCATTCCAAAAGATTTCCTTGATCAGTAACGACCTTCCCCCACAGACCTCACATAGTGCTTTGTTTTTATAACTCTCTAATGAATTTTTTGGTAACATTATCTGTAATAACTCTGTGTTTGTGTCTTGAGAGGTAGCATAGAGTAGTAGTTAGAATTTTGGGGTTGGAGTCAGGGATTTGAGAACTGCTTTTGATATTAGGAGCTACCTCACCTTTGGAAAGTTATTTAACTTTTCTGGGCCTCAGTTTCCTCATCTGTAAAATGAGGAGTTTGGACTCTTCCTCTGAGGTTCCTTTCAACCCTAGGGGCAGTTTGGTGACACAGTGGATGGAGCCCCAGCTCAGATTCTAAATGTGTCACCCTGGATAAGTCATTTAATTTCTATCTGCTTCAGTTTCTTCATTTGTAAAATGGGGGTAATAGCAGCACTAACATTCCAGGGTTGTTGTAAAGATCCAATGAGATAATAGTCACCAAGGATTTAACACAGTACTTGGCACATAGTGAGTACTACATCAATTTTAGCTATTACGGCTACTGCTACCATTATTATTAAATATGCATTTCAGTCATCTTATACCTTCCTTTAGACTCCTTTAGTCTAAAGAAAATGCCTTATTTATAATTCTGTCACCTCCAAATATTCTTCGCATTATATGTTCTTAAGAAATTTGTGCTTCATCATATTCCTACATTATTCTATAATGTGCTACTTTGTGTTATAATGTATTGCATTGTATACATACATATATAAATATATATACATATATATATAAATAACAGGGCTCCCTATACCTACCCTATTGTAATATAATGGCCTGAGGCACTCCTAACTGGGTCATATACTCAAGCCCCTTAGCAAAAGTCATGCATGAGTAATGCTTCCTGATTGGTCATTGTACCTTGCATGTGTCCTTTATAAAAGGACCAGACCATGTGACCCATCAAAAAGAGCAAAATACTGGTTCATCAGAGCCATGGGAAGATCTACAATCAGGTGACTTCTCTTTCACACTCCACCCCACCCCACATTTCAGAAGGGGAAAATGATACGTAGGCTCTAACAAAGAAATCTGACTGTTCTACTCAAGAAGCAGACTGGGGAAACACAGGAAGAAGTAAGAATGTTAGTGTAAACTCTCTGCTAAACCCATTTTTCAGACTCACCATTCAAATGCATTGGTGCTGGAGATTACTAATCAAAATTTTGCCTTTCAGGGAAACATTAGAGCATGCTGATATAGTAATGAATACTATGGGACCCAGCAACATCTCATTAAAGTTCTGCTCAATGAAACTCCCACTGGAGTAGAGAAAAACTAATGGCTTATTAGTAATGTTCCCATATTTTTTCATAAATCTTTTTTCTTCATTACCTCCTGTGGACCAAGTTTGTAAATAAATATTTCTCTCCTTTTTGTCCTATCTGCCTCTTTCTATATCTCTACCTGTCTGTCTTTGTTTCTCTGTATTTTTCTGTCTGCATTTCTGTCTGTCTCTGTCTCTCTATTTCTGTATCTATTTGAGCGTCTGTATGTTTCTTATTTTCTCTCAGTATCTCTCCCTCTGTCTGCATCCATCTCTGCCTCTCTCTCTTTCTCTCTCTCTGTTTCTCTCTCTCTCTGTTTCTCTCTCTCTCTCTCTCTCTCTCTCTCTCTCTCTCTCTCTCTCTCTCTCTCTCTCTCCTTCCTTTAATCAATTAATCAAAAAAATAACTAGTACCCTAATGTTTCAATAGTCTGGGCTATGAGGGGAAGAAACAGCCATATCCAGCTGCAGCCCACCCAGCTGGTTCTGAATGCAACTCTTCCTTCTATTGGCACAATTCACCAAAAGCTTTCAGACATTCTGCCCTCTTCACAATTCCAGTGTTAAATTTGACCCCAAGCCTATGACTCTGAGGTTTTCTTTTTTTTCTCACATTACTTAAAAACATATATGTCAAGCAAGAAAAGTGATATTTTGTTCATTCATCATAGAGATACCATAAAGGCATGTTTAACTGAATTATTTTAATTGCTAGAAAACCTTAAGTACAGTATAGAGATTGTGCAAGTAAGGCTGGGGAGAAAAAGAAATTAATTGGATCTGACTCAGAGAATGAATCCCATCCCTTATTGTTAATTACTTGTATGACTTTGAACAAATTACTCCACCTCACTAGGTTTCAGCTTCTTCATGTCCAAAATGAGGAAGGTTGGACTAGATGATCTCTAAAATACTTTCTAGGAGAGAACTCAGTGTATTTTCCTTAAATGTAAGCACTCTGCATAGTTCATAAGCATTTAACTTCAAATATCATCACAAGTGGGGTGGCCCATGTCCATTTTCCCTACTTTTGAGGGGTAGCTGAGGCTGGTGTTCTGAGTTGCAGTGGGCTAAAAGCTGCCGGAGGTCTACACTAAGTTGAACACCAAGACGGCAAGCTCCAGGGATCAGGGAGTCACCAGGATGCCTAAAGAGGTGTAAACTAGCTCAGGGCACAAAGAGAGGTCACCTCTGTAGTGATCGCAAGAAGTAAAATTGCTGTTGAACTTTCAGCATGAACAAGATAGGAAGACCCATTCTCAAGAGGGATAGAGACAGACAAACAGAAATGGAGAGATAGGGGAAAACCACACATTTTTGTAGCTATATTTAGCTTTCATCTCATTTGATGTTCAAAACAACCCTGTCATGCACATGGAATACTTATCATTGTCCCCATTTAACAGATAGGGTAATTAAGACCCAGAAAGTCTAATGACCTAAAGTCACAAAACTTAGTGAGAGAATTGGGCCTAGAATTCAGTTATTTTGTCAATCAATCAAATATCTAAAACAGTATTTATTAAAGACCTGCTATATATTAGGTACTATGTTAGGTGCTGAAAATAAAAACAAAAGGAATGAAAATGAAATACTCCTTCATGACCCCAAAAGGATTAGGGTCCCATTGGATCCAGTATTATTCTGCAAGAAGCAAATGATAATTTCTTGAACAACTTTCTATTCACCTTATTTTACCAGCTGAAGTTATATTGTATTCAAACTACACAGCTCTCCTCCATCTCTTCTCAAAATTTCTTTGCATTCTTGCCTCCTAGCATTCTTCTATGAATAGCATAGAAATTCATTAAGTTGTACTACTACTTTCCCTCTAAACACACCCCATGGAATCCAATTCCCATGCTTTTTCCCACATGGTTCTCTTGGACTTCTTAGTACATTTCTATACACATTTCTCAAACTTTCCAAATCTTAGCCATCCTCCAAGATCCCACACAAATGCTAACTCCTTCAGAAGTCTTCTTTGATCTCTCCCCTTCCCGCGAATGACAATTCTCATGCCTCTGAAATCCACAGCATTTTGTTTATTGTGTTCTTTTGATATTTGTCCTATTCTACCTCATATGCCAAAAACATAATAGATGTTTAGTAAAGATTTTCTTGAATCCTTAATTTTTGAAGCATGAATTGACTTGGTCATTTTATTACTGATAAATATGAAAAAGATTTTCAATGAATTCCAGCATTTGCAATGGCTCCTTGAATAAGGTAGGTGCTTAATAAAATTTTGAACAAATTGATTAATGAACTTAGACACATTTAGACATATTTTTAATCAGAATTGTATATTTTTCCCATGGGCCCCTGGGATTGGCTGAAAATATCATAGGATCATAGATTTAGAGTAGAAATGAAGCTAGAAGCCCATCTAATCTCCCTTTTCTCCTTTTATAGATGAGGAAACTGAAAAACAGAGGAAGTGAAATGACTTGAACTACATCATACAGATAATAAGTATCAGAGGTAGGATAGGAACACAGTCCTCCTGACCCCAGAGGCAGTTCCCTTTCCATTGAACAATACTGTCTCCTAATCACTTCCTTGTCTAAAAAATGATCCTCTCTTCTTGCAAAGTGCTTTAAAGAATATGTATTTACCTTTATTGGCTAGAAATATCTTAGTGCTCTCCCCTGCATATAATATGAATAGACTGAATTGGTCCACTTAGTCATCTGATAAATTGTGTGGCTCATATGTGATTGTGGTCTCCTTTGGGAATCACTCTAAATGAGGAAGGAAAATGAAAGTGTGATCCTCCACAAGGGAAGCCTGGATTCAGCCAACAGATTTCACCACATTCAAGTCTATAGAGAGTTGGTCTTCTAAGGAAGGCTGGTTTCAAGCCTAGTTGCACACACAAATAAAAGGCTCAGTTTGGCTTGGGTTATTTGACAATCTAGTTAGGTCTTTCCCACACATACAAATTACATGATCTTAGCAATTGGAGGAAGAATGAGTAGGGAGTATTTGAAAATTCTCTGTAGACATTACATAATCCAGGAATCTGATGACACCCTGCCTTCTGAAAGTCAGAATACTCATTGCTCTTATCAAGGCCTTCAAGTCTTTTGCTTTGAGTTAGGGAGCCAAATATCCTTTCTTCCTATTTTAATTCTGCCCCTGTGGAATAAGATTTGAGCAGTAATCACACCACAAAGAAATCACAAAAAGTCAGGGTCACTTTAGGCTCTCTCAGATTTTTCTTTTAGCAAACCAAACAGTGCTGGCATCTTTAAAGTAAAGATGGAATGTGATTGGTTGTTATTTCTGCTTTCCAACATTGTTTCTGTTATTTTAACCCTGTTTTTATTTCTTTCCTTTCCCCCCTCCCCACATTCCCAAATTTAACCCATGCAAAATACTTTGGAACCTCTGCAAGAATTCTCTAGCATGTTAGGCTCTGACTTCCCATGGGAACTTGGATCCTGTCTGCTTAGGGTAGAACCAAAGAGCAGTGGTCCTTGATTGCCAGTAGTATGGAATAGTATAAAAGACTCTGACTTTAACATCAGAGAATCTTAGAATCATGACTATGGTGCCTGCTATCTCGCCAGCACTTTGGGCATTGTTTCCTTATCTATAATATGAGGAAGTTGAACTATGTGATTCCTATGATCCCTCTGAACTTTCAATCCTATAGGCCCATGAACTGGGAATTCTATGACCCTTTACAGAAGGCTCATTTTCCAAAGAACAGGATACAAATGGGAGATTAGAAGCTCACTGTCAGAAAATTGTAGCGAGTTCTGCCTTCTGTTGAAGCTGTAGAACAAGGACTTGTGATGCCACAAAAGAGTACCATACAGGTAATGTGCCATGCCAGCCTGCCCTACCTTGGTTACTATCCATCCATCACAACCAAAAGACTACTGCTACAGCTTTCTTTCTTTCTTTCCCCTTCTCTACACCAGCTGCCCTTGCCTCCAATTAGGCAGTGGGCATAGCATTTGTTGTGAAGAAATACCACTGCTCTGGCTCTTAAAGGGGTGACTCAATGAATGCTACAACCTAATCTTCAATATTTGAAAATGTTACTAGTGCCTGATAAAATAACAATGTCGATATTCAATGATTAAAAGCACTGATGCTTTATGGGGGCTTCTATATAATTCTTTCCTGGGACCTATCTCCCAGATCTTAATTTCAAACACATTTTTATTATTACAATAAATAGCCTTACCCCACAAAAATTCTATAATGCAAGTGAAGCATAAGCTCTGACTACTCAAAGAATGACCTAGCTAAGTGAAGGAAGATTGATCTTCACCAGGAAACCCCCCAAGTGATGACTTTTTGGAGGTTACATTAATTCATAAAGCCATCTTCTGAGGTACAGAAGGATTTGCCCAGGTCTGATGATATATTCAGAAGGACCAAATCACAACTTCTTAAAGCATTAAAATATAAATGATAATGAATGAGGGCTTAGCTCCTAAGATGCAATATGTTGGTGAATATGAGCTGTCTTCATTGTGGGTCCCTTGGAATGTTTCATTTCCTTCCTAGATCGCAAAATGTCATAGATATTAAGAAACAATATGAAAAGAAAGATAAGTTTCCAATATCTGCTGCCTTCTAGTCATCCATCTATTTTTTTCCCAATAACTTATAATGCCCTGAAGTTGATTCTAAAGTCAATGACAGTCAAGCAAAAGCCCCAGAACATCCTATAAAGCTAGAAACGTGCCCAGAATAGACTCAGCAATGGACTATGCATCTGTTGTTCAAGGAGCAGCCTGGCTTAGCTTAAAGAGACCCATCACCAGAAGGCTTGCCACTAGGTGCTGAAGCTTTTGGCCATAGCATCTCAGGAAACCATCTGTCAAGGTGAAAAGGAGCTGTAATCTACATTTGTAGAAAGAATATTCACATCCATTCCCATCTTCTTGACATACTGTCTTATTTATTCAGAATTCTACCTAGATGCTAGTTAGCTAATTAAATATCCCTTTCTGCTTTTGAATATATTCACTGGAAAAGGGGCTCCCTTTACCTATATTATAAAGCATCTTGAATTTCTTAGAAACCCTAATCTTTTCTCTTTAGTTCCCTGGAATCTTTGCATCTTTAATATTTTTTCTAATTAGAAGGCTTCTTAATCAGCATCCCAGAACCTAGAATGAGAAGGGTCTTCAGAGATTCAGCCCAATCCTATCATTGGGTGAAGGAGTGAGGCTCAGACAGCATAAGTAACTTGCTCAAGGTCACACAATAATCCAGTGCCTGGATTCAAACTCTGGGTCCAAAGCTGGCTGCAGACCCTTTCTCTCTATACCATGCCCTCCCAAGAACAGCATAGAATCTAATGTCTTATGTCCTCAATTGGCAGGACCAGAATATGACCAATATCTCTTCCTTGATATACCAGAAAGCGTAATCCCACCACCACCAACACATCTTTGAAATGATGTCGGCTTTCCCCAAAAAAACTCTCTCCTATTTCAGGGCTTCTTCTGAATTGTCCAGAAAGGGGGTAGGGGAGGTATGATTCACACTTCCAGCAAAGGATATCTTTCTGAGGGGGTACTGGATATTAATGGGGCTACACTGTGGTCCCATGTATTGTAATAAATGCTGCTGTAATTTGTTTACCCACACTAGACAGTAACTAACATTCAGATAAATGAAGTTGGCGCCTACAAGATTTATGATATACTTCTGTGCTTAGCAATGTTTAATCAGGGAGTTAAAATATTACAGTGTAAAATCCTTTACAAGCATGTACAAACAGAGAACTACCATTAGAGGCTTGGCAGACACACTCGGTGTCAAATAGTACCTCCAGACTCTCTCAAAACACAAAAAGAAATATTCAGAAGGAGCCACTAACTGGCAAACATTATTGAAGAAAAAAACATCAGAACCTTTAAAAGAAAACATTTTTTTACGGAATTTTTGCTTTTGAAGTGACAGTGGGATAGGCAGGGACAAGTGGACCTGTCTGCGGCCCCCATAAGGCACCAAGAAGTAAGGAGGAGGTAAATTTGGGTCAGCAAAGGTGGTGGAGGCCTGTCACCGAGCTTAGTGTGTTTGGATAAGGCAGGCTAGCATGTGGGGGAATCAGCGTGAAGCATCACACCTGGAGGAAAAGACTACGAGCTCCAGCCCCAATGCCATAAGCCTGGCTCCACAAAGTCTAGCCAACATCTGGAATAGATATCAAGAGACAGAGAGCAGCCCTGACTGGCGCTCCCCTCTACCTTTGTACTTCTCACTGCAAATTGCAAAGCAAAACAGACATCAAGGATATATTTATATAACTGTCTTCAAGCTGCATTTTCTACTCCCATCTGCTGCACATGATAAGTTTCAAGTGTTTTCTAATAAAAAAAGCGGGGGGGGCGGGGGGGGGAATTGTGTGTGTGTGTGTGTGTGTGTGTGTGTGTGTGTGTGTGTACACATGCTTTGGGAGCTCCTTATTTGGTAAAGAGTCTGACCTTTTTTATTCTCCATTTTAAAGGAACAGCAAACATTTATGGTCTCACAATGTGACAATGCTTTCAGATTTCCGGATATTCAGGTTGTTCAACTTATTTATCAACCTGAAATCGATTAAGTCAAAGAAAGGGAGGAGGCATTTCTAGCATCTTTACATCTTTGCTTTCCACTCCCCGCCCCCTCCAAATCCTTTTCAGGATGGAGATGGGGTGGGAGCACTGGTAAGGTTTCTGGGAGGAAAGAGCAAGAGCACATATTTTTGTTGTTAAGTATTTGGAAAGACGAGAGAGAAGTATAAGCATGAGATGGTGGGGTGAGATAGTTGGAGAAAACTGCAGGACAAAAGAGAAATACAAAGTAGTAAATCCAAAGTAATTGTGTTTTATTTTTCTACATTTGGTAATGTGGGTCAATACAAATCAATTTTTGCTGATCCTTTCTGAGGAAATGTGGAGCCATAGCCACTAGGTTTTCTAGAATGTTGGGAAGTTCACTTACCAGCCAGTATCAAAAATCAATTGCCTTTTGGGGAGGAATGAGAGAATGAAGCTAGGGAAGATCGAGGACAGGATTCCGTCTATTTGTTTTTACCATAAGACTGTATGAAACAAAACACAAAATTATAGCAATTATCTGGATAATTTAGGCCAAAAGTATTCGCAAAAATGATTTTTTTTCGGGTCAGTATTATCTAAACTATTCCCCATTTCTCCCCTACACCCTGCATATTTTTCATTTTAATACTATGTAGAGAGGAGAGTTGAAATCATGAAGTAAATGGCAAGGAGAGGACAAAATTTCTAATGGGCTATCTTTTTACTGACCATCCCCAAGTCCTTGTATGAAGGGGTGTGCCCCTTCATTGCCAAACTCAACCTTTGGCACTTCAGAAGTACCAGCTAGTGGTAGTGCTGGTGGTAGTAACAACAGCAGAAATAGTAGCAGTAGTAGTTGTAGTAGTAGTAGTAATATATTTGAAAGATGCCATTTTATAGGCAAAGAGTTGAGGAAGTTTGTTTTTTGAGGAGGGGGCGGGCCTTGCTTATCTTTTGTAGTTAGGGTTATGTTGTTCCTAGATTGTGCGGCAGCTAGCATAGTGGATAGAATGCTTGATCTATGTGATATATTATCCTGAGTTCAAATCTGGCCTCAGGTACTGACGAGCTGGGTGACCCCTGTGCAAGTCACTTAACTCTGCCTCAGTTTCCTCATCAGTAAAATGATCTGAAGAAAGAAATGGCAAACACCTTTAGTATCTCTGCCAAGAAAATCCCAAATGGGGTAGCAGAGAGTTGGACATGACTGAAAAAAATGCCTGAACAACAAAATTCCTAGACTAGTGGTCCTCTGTCCCTGGCCAAATCTTTAAATTGACCATCAGTTCCTTTGAATAAACCTAAATGGTTTGGGAATAAGATTCATAAGAAAGACTGAAGAAAATAGAATGTGGAGGGAGGGAATGTTGTGTATCCTGACTTTGAAATCAGAAGATGTGGGTTTTAATCCTGGCTTTGCTATTTAACACCTGTGTGAATGTAAGTCACTTCACCTCTCTGTGACTCACTCTCCTTATCTGTAAAATGAGGTGGCTGAGCTAGATGATCTCTAAGGTCCCTTCCATCTCTAGAGCCCCATTTCAGTACTTTTGAATATTCAAATAATTACTAAACCATTAGTACACTGACTCATACAATGAATGTTCTAGCTTGGAAATTATCCATTAATACAAATTTTTTTAAAAATTTGTTTGGTCCAAACTTGTGATATCATTGTTGTACTGAACTCCCAGTAAGAATTCTCCCTCAACCAACAGATTCCCAGGTATTCTGCAATTTAGGGTCTTAGAGGTTCCCCCTTGATCATTTAAAGGTTAAGTGACTTGCCCTAGGTACTACAGTCATTATGTGACTGACACCTGATTCAAAGACTGAAATTCTATTCGTTATACTATACTACTTCTCAATACACTATTATACATAATAATTTACTATATTATTGTAGCATGAGAGGCAACAGAGCACCTAAAAAGTGGCTCTCCTATAAGTCGTCATACTTCCCATATATATTAGTTATATGACCATAGACAAATAACTTCTCAGATATATAGATAATGTAACGTATAAAATGACAACAAATTGCTTTTCTACCACAGAGGAAACTGGTAAAGGGAATTTCCACACTAGGAATTCTGACAATCTAGAACTGATAATGTTGTTGTTGTCGATTTGTTTTTGTTTTTTTCATATCCTACTAAAGTTAATTCTACTGTTTATTTGTTTTGCCAGTACATAGGAATGTGATACGAGGAACACTTGATCTGACATCAGAATACTACTATCAAAACCCCCACCCCACAAAAATCATTGAGGATCCTACTATAGCACATGCCTAACTTCTCTTTGAGTTTCAGAGCTGATGTTTATAAATGAATCCTCCTCCTTACCATTTAGCATAAAATATAATCTAAAAGTCATACATAGCCTGAAAAATCAGTTAAACTTATCTTTCTTCATTAACATTAACATGATTTAAAGGGAAAATATACAAATATGAGAACTTAAAACAATGTAGGATAAGCTGCTAAACACAATCACCTTTGCATGGGACAGAATAAAATTATTTGAGGGCTATCATTTTTTCAATCAATATATTAACCAGCTTTATTTTTCAAGTTGGGAGGGATATTTTATGGACAGCAATTTCTTCTACTTTATATTTTCTAACAAAAAAAGAAAAATCTCCCCAAAGTAAAGAAAACATAATACAATTTGGCCATGAACTTGGTTGTTGCTAACTGACAAATTTTCCTCTTCGGCTTAATTCCCAAAATAGAGCTGTGAGGAGTTTGGAATTTCATCTAAGCTGTGTTTGCCTGAAGAGGTCAGCATCAGGCCTACTGACATTCTAACAAAGAGAAGAATAGTCAGATTATAACCTCAGTTATCCCCAGAGACTCATGGAAAATTACAGCACAGATATGAGTATTGAATCTTTTTTTCTATCTTTCATGGGGTCCCCTGGAGTCAATCTCAGCATCTAAACAAGAAGGAAAGAAGCAGAAAGAAAGAAGAGGGAAAAAATAAAGCTCACAGGCCAGCGGATGAGGTGGCTAATAGCACATGACAGACTCCAAGCTCCAGAAAAAGAGACAATTTCACAGTGGACTCAAAACAAAGGAACTTTTATCTTAAAAGGCAATTTGTTTCCTCTAAGGCAAAAATGCAAAGAGCTTACCATATTGGCAAACTCTCTACAACAAAATCTCATAAGGGATGAGGATTTATGTGTGCTTTTGTGATGCTCTGGAGTAGTACAGGCAGGCCCAGATTTCCGGGGGTTCTTGGGGTACTATTCTGGCTTCAGCCATAGAATTTAGAGCCAGAAGAAACCTCGAAGACCTTCATTTTTCAGAAGGGGCAACCGAGATCCAAAGAGATCCACAGTAAAATAAATAGTAAATCCTTTGAAACCAGGTCCTTTCACTCCACATCCACATGTCCTTGTCCCTAGACTAGGTGTAATATTAATTCTGGGCCACCTCAGAACTATCCTCAGCAAAATTGTTCGCCTATTTCTCAATATCCTTCTAGAGGTTTTGCCCTTTTTTATCATATATACTGAATGCAAACAATCTGAACAAATGAAAATGTTCCCTCTGGAAACTCTTCTTTGTATACCACCTGACATTCTCATAGTGATTTAAACTAGTTTTCTCATATTCAAATGATTAGTATCTAAATTATTTATTTAGAGGTGGGACCGCAGAGGCCTGCCTCAGTTTACAAGTGATGAAAGGAGAGCCTGGGAAGGTTAAGAACTTGCTTCATCTCACACAGTTGGTTAGCCTCAGGTGGGATCTGAAGAGAAGACTCTGGCTCCAGAGCCTGGCCTCCTTCCCCTGGACTCTCTGCCTCCAACAGTCAAGGAACAGTAGGGCATTCTCTTCACTATAATAACATAGGTGTGTAAACAAAATTCTACCTCCCCAAAAAGGAAAAAGCAACATGATATTGTGCAGACGGTGCTAGCCCTGGATTGAGTTGTGACATGGATTTGAATCTGAGCTCTACCACTCCTGGTGCAGTGACCTACTTCAACATTCTCATCTGAACTTCAATCATCACTGTGGAGATACCTACAGGAAGAGAGCTGCTGTAAGGAAGGTGCTTTGTAATCCCTGATGTAAGGGGGGGAGATGTCAGTTACTATCATGGAGATCTCTTCTCCTCCCCCTATGAAAATAAATGTTCTCCTGACTTGTTCCTCCCTCTAAACTTGCTTTCCAGTGTCTGTATAGTGGAGAAGACAGGGAGTTGATTTTTTTCTCTCTCAGCTGAAGGAAAAGAGAGCTGTAGCAGAGTGAGGAAGTGAACTAGGCCTGGAGTCTGGAAAGCCTGAGTTCAAATCTAGCCTGAGACACGTACTAGTTGTGTGACCCTGGGCAAGTCACTTCACCCTGTTGCCTCAGTTTCCTCATCTATAAAAAGAGTTGAAGAAGGAAATGACAAATTACCCCAGTACCTCAGCCAAGAAAACACCACAAGAGGTCATGAAAAGTCCAATCAGACACAACAGAAATGACTAAGCAACAGCAGCAAAAAACAACAAGGAAGTTTAGCATGGGGATGCCTTTGTGGTGGGTGGTGGAGCCAACCTGATAGCCAACCAGAACCAACAGGGAAAGTCTCTATCTGCTTGTCATAGTCCTGGAATCTCAACTTTGCCCAGATTGAAATGGCGTGTGGCTCCTGGCACAATGCAAGAGACATATGCCTTAGAAAAGATGAGCTGCCCTCTCCCCAGGCTGAGGCAGACCTGCTCGAACAGAGCAAGGCTCCCTTGGTGTGAATGAAGCAAACAGATGAAGTGGAAAGCAAGTGTCTTTACAGGTGAGAAGCCTTCTGTTATCTCCTAGACATCTTTCCTTGCAAGGAAAAAAAAATCAATTTTCTTTGCCCTTTTTGCAAATTCCTTGTTTTCTAATCCTTTTTTCAATTCATGTTCTTGCTCTATAGATTTTATCTTTCACTGGTGATATAAAATGTGTGAATACTGAATTTGGAGTCACAGAATTTGGGTTCAAGTTCTGGTTCTGCTCCTCATCATCTACATGATCTTAAGAAAGTCATTTCCCTCTCAAGAAGCCCCCTTTCACCATCTACAAAGTGACATTCCAAGGGTCTATTCTCAATCTCAGTCTTATGAGTATGGTGGAAAAGATATGGGTTCCAGGAGTGCAGGACCTGTGTTCAAAACACTGTCACTTTGCTGACTCTGTGATCTGGGACAAATCATCAGTGCTCTCTGGACATTAGTTTCCTCCTCTCTAAAATGAACAAGTTGAAAAACATGAGATCTATGGTACCTTGTAACACTAAACCTATGATCTCATGATTGTATGAGTTGGAGAAACTTCAACCCATCTTATCAGAGTACTGGAAGGTTCCTCATATCACTCCCATTTACCAGAAAAAGAAAACTATCATTGCTATGGAATTTTCTTTTTTAAGTGGAAGGTAGAAAAAACATGAATGAGAAGAACTTTCTGTTTAAGGGTAGTTATTCAGAGAACAAAATAATGACCGTAGTCAGAATGGATTAATTTTGTATGGTTTCTAAAGCAGAACAATGACCATTAGGTAGAGGTGGCACATTCTAGCTAAGTAGAAAAGAGGAACTTCTTTCTGCAAATTGTAGGTATGCATAGTTTCAGAAACTGCCAACAAAAATGAGCTTCCTCAGGTTTCTTGTTACTGGAGGAGAACATATTAGGGAGGCTATAGAAGGGGTTTCTGAATCAGAAGTTGAACTAACTGATGCCTAATACCACTCCCAACTCTAAATTCTATGATAATGCTCTAACATGGCATTCTTATCATGCTGAAAATTTTAGTGGAGACTGAAAGCTAGAAACAAAGGCCTGTAGTCTTTAGAATGAAGTAGTTTCTTATCCATGATGATTTCAGTCTGAATAATTTTGTCTAATGTGGAGCATCACATTTTCTGAGAGATAAAATAAGGTATAATGTGACTAGGACTCCTCTCGTGGCTCCATCCAGATCTGAGAGGTAAGCCTTTTGCCTTATCTAGCTGGGAACCAAGCCATTACATCACTTTCTGCAGTCTCCTCTCTATGTCCCTACAGGCTTTTCCAGCACCCCTTTACATATTGTCTTCCCTCATAGGAATGTAATTTCTTTTAAGAGCAAGGATTATCTTGTTTGCTTTGTATGTGTTCCCAACACTTAGCATGATTCTGGGCACATCATAAGTGATTCTGTCTGTCCAAATATCTATAGCTATCTATCTATGGCCCAGATGGGCTACCATATTTCTTAAAGGATATTGACAAGTAGCAGTGTGGACAGAGGAAGCCATACAAAATGATGAAGACACTAGTGACCACAGAATAGAGGGACTGAGACTATTTAACTTAGAAAAACCAGTACTTAAGATAGAGCATCTTAGGTTTTAGAAAATTAATGAATGTTTTTGAATGAATAAAAAATATGCTTTCTAGTCTCAAATATTTGAACAGTCATCATGTGGCTGAAGGATTATATTTATTCTCCTTGGACCAAGAGAACAGAGTAAGGAATAGTAGGCAGACAAACATGACCAACAATATAGTAGGGAGAATATTTCTAACAATTAGATTTGCCCCAAACCGAAATAGTCTGCTTCAAGAGATAATGAGTCCTCTGTTAACAGAGGCCGAAATTTAGAGATGTTATGGACAGTATTGAAATGATGGTTTGGAGTCAGTTTAGGTAACCTGCAAGGTCTCTTTCAGTTCCAAAATTCTAGGATTCTCTTTGCTACAAAAGCTATTTGTGATAGAATTAGCCCTTAAGTCATTAGACATTCCATACTGAAAGGGATTGTCTGCTGCTACTATATTAAAGTTTCTTTAGAATTTAGGAATGCCTAAAATACATTGAGTTGAGTTCAGTCTGTCCTCCCTCCACCTCCGAATTTTAACTGGTCTATGGCTCAAACATAGAATTCACTCCAACTGTCCATATGTCTCTCTGATAAAGTTTCCAGCTGAAATGTCATCCATACTGTACCTCTGAAAAAAGTTCTCCTTCCCAAAGAACAATCGCCTGTGCTGAAATAAAGTAATGTCATTCCTATGAAATCTATAAACTCAAAACAGGGACACAGAACGAGTGGTTGCCAATAACTTTAACTTCATTTATCTATATTTGGCAAAAATTGTGCTGCAGCTGGAGATGAAATGCTGAGCTAAATAACTGCAGAGACGTGAGCTCCAAAACAGCAATTACTAAGCTGTTCTGCCTTGTGTAAGATTTCACTTTTATTTATTATATTTAAAGTAAGTCTCTCACCCCGTACAGTACAGAAAGGGATGTCTATTCAAGGAGTGCCTGATCAACATGAGCATTTCAACCTTGTGATTTTTACACGAAGGTGCATAAAGCGAGACCATATGTCTCCACTGCCGCCAAATGAGCACGATCTGCATGGCAGCTCTGCCACTGGGTGCACCTCTCTATTGTCCCTAATTGCAAGAAACTACTTTCATTTTAAACTCAAACTTGGCTTCTCATATACTGTGCATAACTCTGATTTTCCTTCTTTTTTATCAGTCGAGATATTGATAATTATAATTGGCAGATTGAGGAGAGGGGCTATAAATATCTCATCAGCTGCCACAGAGTAGAGAAGGGGGGAAAAAGAGGTGGCAACCTACATCGCTGAAAGGGGATGATGGAGGAAGACGAATCCATGCCTCCATTGTCTACTCAACCAACATCTGTTTCTTATAGTGGGTGCTGATTTTCATAGAATCATAGAAATTAGAGATAGGAAAGACCTATTAGGTCATCTAGTGCATCTCTTTGCCAGTATGGGATTATTCCCTACAATACAGATTCCAGTTCTTTGTCTAGCATAAAGCTCTGGTATTAATGAATAGTTCCCCATCAGAGACTTGCTTTAAGTGGGCTCAAGAGGTAGAAAGAGTTGAAAAATTATTTAAAAACCCAATCTTGTACAACAATAGCCTTTATGTCTTGATAAGAGGTGGTAAGATATAATGTTTTCAATTTACATATTATAAGACAGACTCCGCCAGGAATACTGAAACCCTATTCAAGAAAACATGGATCTTTCAAATGATTTGAATAGGTCGGTCAGGTAGTTCTTAGGCATATTATTTCAGTGGAGCTTCCTGAAAATGTCTTTCCTCATTGTTTCAAAAATTTGAGCCATCCAGAAATGATAGTCTATTGCCAGTTGCTACCTCCCCATTTTCAGAAGAGGAAAAGGTTTTCAGTGGTAAACTAAGCTTATGCTTGATTCATTAGATAGCTGACATTTCTCCCTCTGAAAGGAATTTCTCTTTCATGTTTGTGATACATGCTTTTGCTCTGTATAGCTCTACTCCTAAAGCCCAAATGTTTGGCCCTGAACTACCTGTTTCCTCATCTATGTCTACCACTCCTAGGAATAAGATGTGTCCTTGACTTCACATTGCTTCTAATTTGAATGCATGGAAATCAATGCTGTGATGACTTGCTCTTTTCTTTTTTATTTATTTATTTTTTATTTTTGATGGCCTATCTCCCAGCTTCAATAATTATCTCTGGGTACTCTACTTCAGTCCTTCAGAATCATAGCAATCATTTCCTTCTTTTACCTTGTCATTTTAATCTCTTCTTCCTTTTCTCTATGTCCCTCCCTATTGAGTGAAAATGATTAGTTCAAACTCTTTGCAAAAAGATGTTCACCATATACTGCCAGTCAGATATGGATCATTATCCACCAATGTAAAATCCAGATTTTGTCCATTTTGAAAGGTGTGGACATAAATGGTCTGCAGGAAAAGATGTTTTTCAAGCCTCACAGGAGCTTGCTGGCCATTCAGAACATGAATTTAAAATTTTGCTCATTCTACCATGTCTCACCATCATTCCACACTGAGTGATTCAGTCATTTTAAAGTCTGAACTGTTGTATGACTGGCTGCCATATTTGGCAGGAGTTCCTAATGTAAAAAAAATGCCTTCCATATGATACTATGATCTTTCCATGATGGTATTGGAATGATACAAAATCTCTCTGAAAAACATTTGTTGCCAATATCTTAATTCATGCCTTGGTACTTAAAAAGTTCAGACGGCTAGGTGGCGCAGTAGAGTGCTGGATATGGAGTAAAGAAAATCATCTTTGTGAGTTCAAATCTGTCCTCAGACACTTACTAGCTATGTGGCCCAGGCCAGTCACTTAATCTTGTTTACCTCCACTGTAAAATTTCCTCATCTGTAAAATTAACTGGAGAAGGAAATGACAAGTCACTTCAGTTTCTTTGCAAAGAAAACTTCAAATGGGGTCACAAAGAGTTGGACGTGACTGAAACGACTGAGAAACAACAATTTCAAAAGTTCAATGATTTCATCACAATGAACTTGTCTCCATCATGTAGATTGCATATTGTTCATATCTTTCTAGATAGTCTCCAGGAATTGTCACCCGACAACAACAACTACCTTGTAGCCAGTCTTCTGGTGATGAGTCTTTCTGAATTTAGCCAGAGCTGGTCTTTTGACAAAAATCAAATAATCTATTTCTGGTTTCATTCTCAGAGCCTTCTGCACTTGCTAAGACTTTATCAAACTTACATTCCACTGGAATACCCACTAAGAATCTAAGTCACTTCTATCACTTAGCATAAATAAACATGGAATTCAACTTTGTTGAGGAGCAAGTCTTTGGTGAAAATATTATTATAGGAGTAAATGTGATACAGTAGAAAGAACTTTGCCCTTGGATTCAGAGAACCTGGGTTCAGTTATATGCTTGCTGCTGACTGTGTGACCATGGGCAAGTCATTTTCTGGACCTCACTTTCCTTATCTGTAAAATGAGGGGATTGCATTAGATGATTTCCAAAGTAGCTCTTATTTTATATATGATGCTATAATCCCATGATCATAAATAGCATCCCATACATCAAATCTTGTCTCCATGACAGATAAGGCTGATTAAAAAATCATGTTACCTGTCTTTTAGCATCTTACATATGTGTTCATCCTTTGTTGCTGAAGAATGCCATCAGAGAAATAATGACATGACTTGCCCTTGACTTTGTTTTGAGTGAGGGAGGGCAGTGCAGGTCACCAGCCTCACTTCTCCTCCAGAGTCATCTGAATCCAGTGACCAGATATTCATCAGGATGACTGGAGATGACCCAGGATGAGGCAATTGGGGTTAAGTGACTTGTCCAAGGTCACACAGCTAGTGAGTGTCAAGTGTCTGAGGTGAGATATGAAATCAGGTCCTCCTGACTCCTGCACTGGTGCTCTATCCATTGCACCACCTAGCTGCCCCAGCTAGCATCTAACATAATAAAAAAAAATGAAGTAGGGATATGAAAACATAATATTTGCATAGTAAAACCCAATAATTATGTATATAATTAGTGGCATTGAATTTCATACTATTTGTGGTATACATACATACATAAATATATACATATATATGTGTATATATATATATATATATATATATATATATATATATATATAAAT
>CM053769.1:247879822-247950459 GCA_028658325.1 Potorous gilbertii
AAAGAAAGGTTTGAATTAGATTATTTCCAAGACACTTACATATCTAAGATTCAAATACCTTTTAGACATGGAATAGTTAAATTAATTCTAAAAACTTGCCAAAATTATATTTTATATTAGATAAAAAGAGGAACTCTGCTTTCTTCACTTGTCATTTCATCCATTTATTCCTTCCACAAGTAATTATTGAACCCTTATATAAAAGGCACTATCATAGTTACAACAAAGACAGGAAAGGGTTCACAATTGAATTAGACCTTGCCCTCAAGGTGCTTACAATATGTTGAATTACTTTGTTGATATGTACATACTTTCTTTTCATCAGGCAAGCATCAACCAGGTTTAATTCAAAACTTAGTAGAATCATCAGTATATTATGACCTCCCAGTGATTTTTCAATATTCATTCAATTAAGGATTTTTCCACTTTGGATGATGTGATCACTTTTGGCTGATCCTATGTCCAGATCTTATGCTCTATCCATGTTAATATATTCCTCCTTGTCTCTGTTTGAATCTCCTCTGATATGCCATAAAGCATTTCAGATCTGCCTAGGGAACCTTTTTACTAATGCTAAACCTCTTCTAGTCAGATTACCTTGGGCATCCTAGCCACTAGCCACTTTTTAGACAAAGATACTGGCTGTGAAATTCCCCTGAACTTTTGTCACTATATGCCACCATCACAATTATCATATTCCCTTGAAAGCTTCTTTTTGTTCTATGCCTAGCAACCCTACTTTCTTCAATGGCCCTTCTAGGATACACAATCAGGACCTGTGGCATCCTGGGTACCCTTTTCTGCATGGTCTCTAAGGAACATGATAACTGACCTAAAATATTTTAAGGGCTATCTGGAGGAAGTGGAATTAAACTCATTCTATTGGCCCTCAGAGAACAGAACTAGGAGTAGTGGGCAAAAATTGATAACAAAAAAAAATGTAGTCTTAATATAAGGAAAAACTTCCTGAGAGCTAGAGTTATCCAAAAGTGAATGGGCTGACTTCAGACACAGTTTGTATGAACACTTGTCAGGTATGTGGTGTGAGGATCATTACTGAGGTATAATGAAGGGTTAGTTGACTTCTGTGGTCCCATCACCTATCACCTATCGGATTCTAGGATCCAAATTCTGCTTTACTGCTTGAAATAATGTGTCAATCTGTGCTTTGCTGGTGTAAAGGTGATGATGCAGTACAGAGGAACGAGTATTGGATTTGGAATCAAAAGACCTGGGTTAGAATTCCAGTTTTGCCATTTGTACTACATGTATGACCTTGAGTAAGTCACTTCCCTTCTCTGGGGCTGAGTTTCCTCCTCTGTAAAAATAAATTTGCTGTACTAGATGAACTTTAATTACTTCTTAGCCTCAAATCTATGATCCAAAGATCCCAAATAGGTATTAGATATATATTGTACTCCTCCAATGGTGGTTGCCATATATAATTCATTGTACATTATCTCCCACTGACTCTCCACTCCTCTTCATGTGAAACAGCACTACATCACTGCTTGTCTCCTTTATATTAAAATGGAGTTCTCGCTTGCTGAGTAAGGAGCCTGTCACTGTTATCCTACTCCTCTGATCTCTAGGTCCTCATAACTCATATTTTACTGTTTCTTTGTTTCTAATATTTTAAAATGCCATAGACTCCCATTATAGCATAGTTTGTTACTGCACCAATTCAAAGATGCCACAGAACAAATCACTCTCCCTCAGAATATGAGTCCATATGGTAAAAGCCTGGCATCTAAGGTAGGTGTTAATCCTGTCCCTAAAACCATTAAAAAGTATTATAAAGAGGTTCCTCTGTGAACATTTCTCTCCGTTTTTCACATAGAATATAACGAAGGAGATGTGCCTATAATCAACCTGTTACCTTCCAGAAGGATTTCATATCCAACATCAATTTGGCACCATTGTTTTATCCACCTGGAAAGCCGTGTCCACAAACATTGGATTCTGGAAAGAGCCTCTCAGACTGTTAAACAATATTGCCAACTGGCTATCAATCTGCTCTCCCATTCCCACTATAGAAAATGCATTCTCCCTTCCTGATTTTTCAGAACTTTTCTTTGTCTCGCTCTACCCTGCATCTTTGTCCTCATTTCCCTGTTCGCTGTGCTTCAGAGTAACTCCTTGTCTGATTTATTTCAATTTTGGAAGTAAATAGTACTGTCTTCTTGTCTGTTGTTCTCTTAATGAAGAACCCATTCTAGGCATGAAAACCATAGAGTTTTCCTACTAAGAGAGACTTCTGAGATCATCTAGTTAACCTTCCTTTTTTATAGATGTAAAAAGTGACATCCCAAAGAAGGGAAAGGAATCTTGTTAGATTCTTGTAATGTATCTGGACAGTTTAAGAATATTATCTAGGAGTGATGAAGATTATGCTAATAGCTGCTATCATGAGGTCAGCACTGAGAATGGAGGCAAACATAACACTTTCCAGCTCCATGGCCTTGGCACCTTGGCAGATATTCTTGTGCTGTGCTTGTTTTTGCTATCATTAATGTTTAGTCATTCAGTTGTGTCTGACTCTTCATGACCCCAGCAACCTCAGCATGCCAGTATATGAGATTTTCATAGTAAAGATATTGGGGTTTCTTCTCCAGTGGATGTAGGCAAACAGAGATTAAGCAACTTGCCCAAGGTCACACAATTAATAAGTGTAAGATGCTAGATTTGAACTCGAGTCTTCCTGGCTCCAGCTCCAGCACTCTATCCACTGATTTCATCTGTAGAATGGCACCCTAACAGCACCGAAGCAGATGCCAAGGATTATCCCGAACAGCCTGGATGCAGTCAAGCAAGAAACACAGAAATAGCGTGTTGCTAAGGCTCCCTTTCCACATCCAAGCTACAAGAAGGCCTGCCTTCCCATTCTGATCAAGGCAAATCCCTTCTCTTTTTCCAGTCTCTTTTTCCAACAAAGCTAATGTGCAGTTGGTCCTTGGGTAGAGTCTTCCAGTCCCCACATGCTTACACCAGAGGTAAGTAAGCCTTGTGATAGATGTAGGGATCAAGGGTTTCATCATCATCCTCATGCTCCAGGTTGAGGACACTCATGATATCCACTGAACTATTGCTTTATGTCATTATTTTCACTACATGTAGTTATTTAACTTTTGTTGCATTTATACCATCTCCTGAATTAGATTTCAGAATCATAGAAGGCAAGTACCTTCTCATACTCCTCTGTAAATACAGAGTGCCTTGTGCAATGCTAGCCACACATTCAGTCATAGGAATGTATTTGTAGGGGGAGGGGGGAGATGATTAGGGGATTCCTGAGAAATTGAGCTCCTACTAACCCATGTGCTGAAAATATGGGATCTAAGGGGAAGATACAAAGATGTATTAAGCCTTAAACTAAAGATAGAGAGACTTTATTTTTCGTTAGTTTTTTAGGTGTAAAAAAGTTCCTTGATAAAAATTTCATAGAACTACATAAGGCAATTAGCAATTGTCTGACTGAAGGACAGTTGCCTCTCTGGTGACATTTAGAAAGTAAGTTATTGAGCTCTGCAGTCAGTCAAGGAGATGTTCCATTATTTGACAGGCAAGAACAGTCAATTATTAAAGAACCCAACTCTTTAGAAGAAATCACTCTACCCTTGCACTTCTTATAGAACATAGGGAGGAAGGGATTTTTCATTCTCCCATTATCAATGATGTAATCTAACAAAGATATTGCACCAAGGAGGGAAAGGGGAGAGGGGAGATTGAGAAGAGGAAGGTATGTGAGATGAAACCATGAAAAGAGAAAGGATATCGGTACCCTGAAACTTTAGAAACAGAGTTGTTTTGGCCATACGTTTGTGTGCCACGCTAGAGGCAGCTAGATGGAGCAGTAGACAAAAAGCACGGGGCTTGGATTCAGGAAAACCTGAGTTCGAATTTGATCTTAGCTGCTAAATAGAGATAGCACCTCCCTCCAAGGGTTGTTATGAGGTTACAATGAGATAAATCAGAAGAGCTTGGCACAATGCCTGGCACACAGTAGGCATTTCATAAATGCTGTTTCCCCTTCTCTACTATTTTGAGGGGTTTAGACTAAGAGCCCCTAAGGTCTCCTCCAGCTTTAAATCTATTATTCCATGATGCTCTGTGAGAGAGGGCACCCTGGTTTTATTGAGGGAGAGAAGAAAATATTTTGTTTTGGGTTTTTTTCTTCAGTTCATGACTTGCTATTTCAGTAAGTAGCTTTGCTTTGTGCTAACTGTGTTACCTGACCTCCATGAACACATTGGTAGGAATACATGAGCTATGCTTTTAGGATTGTAGAGGTCTCATTTTACAAAAGGAAATGGAATCCCAGCAAATCTACCATTATGGCTAATCCATCTTTTTTAATACATTTCTCAGACAACATTCTTTTCTCTACTTTTCCATTATTCTTTGTTTTTAATGTGGAATACATATTTTATTTTGTTTGGAGGGGTAGGAAAGATGGATAGGATATTTGACCCTGTGACTAATTTATGTAAATTCCCAGGGTGAAAATTCCCTTGATCAATATAGAATGGAAATGCATCTATAGTGTTAGCAACTTGGGGGCACTGAGAGGTTTAATACGGTTACACAGACAGTAAATATTGGAGGGAGGATTTAACTCAAGTCTTCCTGACTCAAAGGCCTCTTCTGCATCTACTCTCTCACATACTGTGATGATACTAGCGGCAAGGATGATGATGATGACGATGATGATGGTGGTGGTGGTGATAACGATGACTGTGGTGTTAATGATGATTTCATAGTGGATAGAAAACTGGCCTTGAAGACAGGAAGTCCTGGGTTCAAGTTCTGACTATACTGACTCTACAGCTGTAGGCAAGTCAGTTGTCCTCTTCTCACTACAAGTAATTTTCTAAGATTGTAAGTTCCAAGGCAATGTGTTCATCTTCATCATAATGAATTTCTTCACTTAGGAGTTGTTTATATTAATGAAACCATCAGGTCAATTCCTATTTCTACCACCTATTAATATCTTCACTTTTTTTCTCTGTATCTTCAGTACTGAGCACAGTGTTTGGCACTAAATAAGTGCTTAATACATGCTTGTTTGTTTAATTTATTTTTAGATAGCTCTAATTATTTCAAAAAAGCAACTACATCCTTGAGTCAAATCTATTTGTCTACTGTACTTAGAAAGGGATCATGTTTAGCTCTATACATTCTACTTTCAGTGAAACAAATTTAAGTCCAGTCATTTGACCTTGAGTAATTACAAGTTCCAAGTGAAAACTGTTCATGAACTTCCAGGAGACCCTGATTTTCCTCAATCTGCTGCAGATGGGAGATGAAGCAATTTTGCCTTTCTGGCTCTGACATCATTTCTCCCATCTAAAGCTTAATAAATCACAGCCATCGCACACATAAAACTTTTGCCTGTATTGCAGCATCTCTATCAAATGCAAACCAGCCACAGGACAGTAACATTCTGTTTTCCCATCAACTACCCCCTTTGCTGTTTTCCATTCTGGAAGCAAGTAAAAAAAAAAAGATTGTTTCTTTCCTTTCTCCCTTATCACACAGCACAAACCCAGTCACTACCAGCCACACAGACCTCACAGGAAATGATATACATTCCTCAAATTCCTCCCTGGGCAAATGGTTAATCCTAGAGTCTGACCTACAGTATATAAACAGAAGATATGTAGGAACAACAGAAGAGGTTAGGGGGCATCCGCTGTTCCTACCAGTATTGTAAGAATTTCAGGGACCAAAGAAGCAACCATAAAGATGCAAGCAATCATTGGCTTTTCCCCTGAGAAAACCTGGCAGTAGCCATAAGAGGTGGTCTGGGTTTTAACCTTCGTGACTAAGAAAGACAAATGTCCACAATTTCTGCATTCAATATCTACCCCAATCATTCTGGTAATTGGTTTTGCAATTATCAGATTGTCTCAAATTAGCTTAAGTTCTAAAAACTGATTTTTTTAAGTCAAAAAATTTATTTATAGAATTTATTTTAGCACTTGTTTATTTTTACTTTTAGAACTTCCCTGTATGATGTTGCCTACTTCCAAACTTCAGAGCACCTGCAATTTAATCAGTGTGGGTGCATCCTTTACACAGCCGAGGACAACCCCTGGACCTCTTAGAGGACTATCTTTAAGAGTTGCTGTGGGTGAAACATGATGCTTCATCACCCCACAATGACATTTGTGCTTAGTCTCTATGAACTTCATCAAGTCTGGTATTTGAGCACCAAGCTAACAGTGGGTCCTCTAGGTCATCCAGCTTATTAAGAGAGCCAGGAAAAGGCAGCAAATGAGAATAGGGGGTGAAAGGGAAAAAGAACAGCTACTACCAAAGGAGTTTGCACTGACAGGAAGCTTCAAGGAACTATCAGATGAACACAACCCCAAATGTAACACATTTAAAACCAAACTCACTTTGCCCTCCCAGCCTTAGCTCTTCCACTGAATCTTCATTTCTGCTAATCATGCCATCGTTATTGTCCCAGTCACCCAGACTCATTATGTGAAGTCATCTCAATTTCCTCATTTGTAAAATAAAAATTAGAGTAGAAATCTAAGTTCCCTTGCAGCTCTAAATACATAATTCTGTGATCGTAAATTTATTTCTCTCCCATACTACAATCCTCCCCCTGCCATATCCAATCACTAACCATGCCTTGATGGTGGTTCTTCTTTGGTGTTTCCTACCCCTGCTGCTTGCTTGCCTTTGTATTGGCCCAGGACTAATTTAGATCTTTATTGTACAGAAAAGGGAAATAACTTCTCATCTGCCTTCTAACCAATCAATAGCATTTATTGAGCACCTACTACATGCCAGGTTCTATGCTACCATGGGGAAATACACATGCACATAAAGAAAAACACTCTAGTTTTCAAAGAACTTCCATTTTAACAGGAGAAACAAATATAAATTTCTAAGTCCATTTAGAAAAGGCATAAAGAAAAGAAACACTAAATAGTTAGGAAAAGAGGTTGCTACCACTTGAGGAGATAAAGAAAACTTTTCTGCTGAAGGTGGTACTTGAGGCATCTTAAAGAGAGAGAAGGATTCTGTAAGGTGGAGCTAAAGAGGGAGATTGCATTCCAGGAATGAGAACAGTGGGGAGCCTTGGGGAGGAATACTTTCTTTAAGGGACACAGAGAGAGCCAGTGTAGCTGAATTGCAGAGTGCTAAAAGGTCAGTAATATACAATGAGAATCGAAAGAGAGCAAGGGTCCCAGTTACAAAAAGCTTCTAACTGCTTATCCCCTAAAACCTATCTAATACTCCAGTGCCAAGTTTATCTTCTAAAAATATGTCACTTCCCTGCATACAAACTCACAGTTGTCTACCAAATACAAACTAAAGTCCAATACCAGTCCTCTAATGACCTTTTTCATACTTCCTTTCTGATATTGTCTTCCACTATTTTTCCTACCAAAGCCCCCACTAGGTCAAATTAGGGGGCAGAATACTCATCCCACCCCAAAGATGCCCTGAAAATCCTTCCCCTTTGATACCTGGGTTCCTGCTATTTCCCATATTTAGAATTCACTTCCCTCATCTCAACCCACAAGATCAAAAAAAAAAATGCAAAACCTTGCTCCAAAATATGAACATCAAAAATATCCAAATACTTCTCATTGTATAAGAGTAGCTAGCACTTACACAGCACTTTAAAGTTTACACCGCATTTTACAGCAACCCTGTAAAGTAGGTTCTGTTTTAATCCCCATGTTTCAAATGAGGAAAAGGAGGCTCAGAGACGCCAAACGATTTGTACAAGGTAGCACAACGAGTCCGGAGAATGAGGCATGATTTGAGCTCAGTCTTTCTTCTTGTCTCCAAGTTCAACATCATATCCTCTAACTGTTGCCTGGGTGTGAACACAAAATAGAGCTTTTAGATTGTATTCTTACTGAACTTTCAATTTTGTACAGCTATAGCTTGAATACAGAATGGAATCCCACTTTTTCCCCGTGAAGTCTTCCTTGGTCACATCATCCAAAAGTGGTCTCTTTCCTCAGAAAACCCTCTAGTATATATTACCCTTACCATCTGGCTTTTACCCTAATAATCTATAAGCTTGGTGATATCCCCTATGTGGGGATAATATAAAACATGCTGGATTTAAAGTTAGGAGAGAAGGATAAAAATCCTGGCCCTGCTATTTACTATGTATATGACTGAGCAAGTCACAGCTAGCTGCACCTTGTTTTCCTAATTTATAAGATGGAATTCGGGTGTGGGGGAGGTGAGGGAGGGTGGGTTAAATTCCCTCTGAGATCCTTCTATATCTCTACAATTCGAAGATACTGTAACTTTAGGTAAATCACCTCCCTTCTTCTGGGCCTCACTTTTCTAATTTTTAAAATGAAGGGGGAGGGCAAGTCTAATTCTAACTTTCTCTCCTCGCTCTGTGTCCGACTGAACTTTCTCACCGGGCCTTAGCTGCCTTCTTATTCTGGAAATATCCTCAGACCACGTGAGCTTCTCACCCCAGGGCATTCCTTCACCCGGAGACTGTCTTCTCCCTCCCCTTTCTGGAAAGGTCCAGTTTGGATGGTTTTTTTCAACTAGACCCCCCATTCTCAGTTCCCTTTTTGGGTTGTCTTCCCTCATTAGAATACAAGCTCCATGAGGGCAGGAACTTTATTTACAATGAATCCCACTGTTTAGCACAATGTCTGACACCTGGTAAGCATTTTAATAACTTATTGATTTGTTTAAAATCCTATGATCCTATTTTTTTCTCTCTAAGCCTTAATATTTTCATCTGCGAAATTAGCCTACTTGCATAAAGTTATTTTAAGGTTCAAAGAGGGAAAAAAGCTTTTTAAATGCTTTGTGAATATCAAAGTACTATATAAATGTAAGTTATTTTGTTTACTATTAGCATATCACTCATTGAGCCCTTATTCATCCATCAAGCAATTATCTTATTCCTACTCTACGTCAGGCACTGTTATGCCCTAAAAGTATCACTGGCTCTGTGGAATTATTTATCTTCTTATGTGTCCATGCCTTATCTCCCTAAGTAGACAGCAAAGCGCCCAAGGTTAGAGAACATGTATTGTACTACTGCGTGTCTCACAAATGTATCACAGGTCTTCAATAAGTGCTTGCTGATTGATTGGGAAGTATTCTTTACAGCTTTAAACAAAGTCACAAGGACATGCCCATCAAAGCTCTCATTACAAGAGCATAAAAGTAAGAGCAGTGATTTGTCAGATTCATATTTTTACTGCATTGGGAAACAAGTTGATAAAAGACAAGATAATCAGCAGCTCCATTTCTGGGTGGTATCAGTGACTAATTGCTTATCATGGAGGTTTCAAAATGTCCTTCTCAAATCCTCCCATCTCATTGCCTTATGTGGCCTGCAAGATGTTGTTTTAAGGAAATTTTTTAAAGCAATCTGATATTGTTTGACTGTAAGTAAAACACGTGATTGGACTCATGACTCAGAGAGGACTTTGTGTCAGTAGGGTATGATCTGTACTCCTGAAACAGAGCTGAACTAAAGCATATGCAAAGAGGCATGGAGGTCACAAGGAAAGAGAGGCCCACAAGAAAAACTCTAACAGCTAGTAATGCAATTGAATTCAGGGTAGATTGGCAGAGATAGTGAGCTTTACCCTAGACTTACAGTCAGGAAGTCATGGCTTACCAGTTCTACAACTGTGTAACCACAGACAATTCGTTTAAAATCTCTCAACTTTGATTTACCCATCTATTAAAAGGGGGTAATGATGTCTGGTATACTACAGAGTTGCTGTGAGAGTCAAATATGTGTAAAGTGTTTTGAAAACTTTATATGTTGTTGATGTGTCATGTTTCACTTGTGTCTGACTTTCTGTGACATCTTGTGGGGTTTTCTTAGCAAAAAGACTAGAGGGATTTGCCATTTCCTTTTCCAGCTCATATTTTAAATGAGGAAACCAAAGCAAAGAGGGTTAAATGACTTGCCCAGGGTCACACAGCTAATAAGCATCTGAGGCCAAATTTGAAGTCAGGAAGACAAGTCTTCCTGACTCCAGGTCCATTACTCTATCTACTGCACCACTCAGCTGCCTCTAAAATATATTATAGTTCAATATAAATATCAGTTATTGTAGGTCAGCCAACATTAACTATCCATTATGCTCTGCTATGTGTTATGGATATAAAGACACAACATCTAAAATTCTTCCCCTCAAGGAGCTTATCGTCTGCTGTGGGGATATAACATGGAAATAAATAAATATAAGGCAAAGGAGAACATGCTGGGGCAAATAAGAGAACCAGGTAGAATATTTTTAAGAAATGTTAGTAAGGAGATAACTTTTAGCTCTCATTGAAAATGGGAACTGATCTGAACCTTCTAGGACTAGAATTCTGTATTCTGCGAAGAGAAGGAGACAGAATAACATTCCTGGAACAGTGGATAGCCTGCCTAGATACAAAAAATCAATCAATCAAACATTTATTAATTATCAACTATAAACCAGGCACTGTGCTAGGTGCTAGGGATAAAAAGACAGAAGGGAAAGATCTTCAAGGATCTTAAGTTATATAGGATCACACAGTACAATATATATGACAGAGAGCAAGGTGAGTTCATGGAAAACAGCCCAACTTGGCTATAATATGAAATGTATTAAGACCAACCATGTGAAGTAAAGTTAGGAAGCTGACTGGGTCTAAATTGTGAAGGCCCTAAAATTATCAAATAAATATTTGATTTCATCTTATATGGAGTCACTGGAAGTTTTTAACAGGGAACTTGTATACAACAGCAGCCAGTTTTATTTCCCCAGAAGTCACTTGGGGCAGGCACTGGGGCCATCAAAACGTGAGTTGCTAAGTATGAGAAGAGTTGGAGACAGCTTTGAGGTCCAGGACCAAGGGAAACCATGATATAAAATGAAAGAGTCAAGAAGGGAACAATTGAGGAATATAAGAGGAAAAAATCTTGAAATTGTCAAAGATGTTAAGAAGAGAGAAACTCATTTGAAGATCTTAAGTATTGTGAAAGCAGAAATAGTTGGCAGAATAGAAAAACTTGAAACTACAGTGGTAAACCTTACCAAGTGAAAGAAGAAAAAATAATTAATTAGGAATGCAAATAAATAGAAGTCAAGGATAATTTAGAGGAGAAACAAAAAGCAATGACATTAAAATAAAACATGATTCCCAACAAGCAAAACATGTTTATCTTGACAATAGGATACATAGGCAACTTAAGGGTTAGTCTCCCAGGAGAATATGACCAGTTCATTGTGCAAATTTAGAAAATCCACCCCAAATGTTTACATGGACTACTTGTACCTGACTTGTGATAAAGCATTCTGAACATATATTGGTCTGATCAGGCACAATTGGACACACTGTAACTTGAATCTAACACAGTGATGTCATTATGGTCCTCTTTGAGGATGAAGGACAAACAACCAACCAACCAGGATAAGTCCAAATAAATACCTGAAAATCACAATGCAAGAAATAATACAAGAAACTGCACAGAATTTTGAAACACAGAAAACAAAGTACAAATTGAAAGTATCCACAAATTGCCTCTGGGCAAAAAAAAGAGAAAGAAAAGAATTCTGTACTTTAAACTCCAAGAACCATAGTGGTGAAATACATCATTTCCAATACAAACAAATCTGCAAACAAACAGGAGAATGTCCTTTATATATAAAGGAAATTTGAATGAAATAAGACTATTCTGTATCCACTAGAAACCACAGGAGGAAATGGAATATGTTCCAAAAGGGGAGGGGGCTCAAAATGCAAATCAAGGGGAACTGTGTTGCAAGCATAAATCTAGCCATTAAAAAAAAACTGGACAATTTACTTAAAAAAAAAAGCATTTGAAGAATTCCTATTAAAAAAAACCTCCACTAAGTGACTCTTTTCAGGATCCTCCTGTCTTCAGAGTAATTATCAATAGCAACTGTTGCTCTTTCCATCCCAGCTTAATTTATTGATTATTTTCCTTTTTCTCATTACAGCATCCATTCCTTTCTTACTTCTTAAAGAGGCCTATTCACTGAATGGGTCTAAGTGAGTACCTGAATAGGCCAAGATCTCCCATTGCATCCTGAGTCGTTTCCAGTCATCCTGATGGTTCTGGAGGAGAAGTGAGGCTGGTGACCTTGCACAACCCCCCTTCACTCAAAACAAAGTCAAATGCAATTCATGTCATCATTTCTCTGATGTCATGGTCTTCTTCAAAAATGAAGGACCAACACAGATAAAGAAAATCAGACTAGAATAAAGAAAACCAAACACCCCACAAATAAAATATCAGAAAGGTAAACAAATACAGAAACCAAGTACAATAATGAAAGAAAAACAGAAAAACAGAGAGGCCATATATAGATTTCTTTCTAAATGTACACAAGGAGATAAGAGTGAAAGCCAAAGTCAAATACCAAAAGTAATGGTAAAGTAACAGGACTGAAACAATGCCTCTATCGTGTAAGATTTTATCTACAGATGGATCCATTATTTTTTTTGTTTGGTTGGTTAGTTGGATTTGTTTTGTTTAGGGACTGAGTTTTTTTTTGTTTGTTTTGTCTTGTTTTAATTTTTTATGGTGCTAAATTTCAGAGTGGAAAAGTGCATTAAAAAAGAAAAGGAGATGATAGAGGGCAATATGTGATGTTCCCTCATCAAAGCAAAAGTTAATAATAAAAGGAAAATCACTCCAACAGTCCCTCAAGAAGTGGGTCTATAGAAATATGGGCAAGGAGACGAAAAGAAGGGTGGAAACAAGGGAAAGAAGAGGAGGAATCTGGATTCATTGGTGGGAGAGAGACCCACTGAAGAACATTTCCCACCAGGGAAGAAAGATAGACCACTAATGGGGATAAGAACTTTAAAAGGGGAACAATCAGTAGGGATTTCATTCATCCCGCCTTGAGGAAAGAGACTCAGAACTCTTAGGAATGACTGAGACCCAGAAGAATAGGAGGTAATGGAACCAGAAAATAATAATGGGGAGGAAAAAGGGTAGCAAGGAACTACACAATCAGTAACAGTCCTCTCTATCACAAGAAGGAATTGATATTTCTAAGAGTGAGGTCCAAGGGAAAAATAGGACTGGGGGAAAGATTCACAACAATATAGGAATTACTTCAAAAGAAAGAATTTTAAATAGGTATATTAAAAACTTTAATTCCATGAGGACTAAAGAAGAAATAAACCTGTATGTAGGAAGTGAATCAAAGAAGAAAAGTATGAAATATACAAAGAAATAATGATGAAGATGAGGTGAAGATTTTTTTTTAGAAAAAACAAAAAATGAAATTTAAAAAGAAATAGAACACACTAAAGAGTTAAAGAAAAGTACTTTATTTGAATATTTAATGAAGAGGAATAAAAGGGTAAGAATTAGATAGCTAAGGAAGAGGAAGAAAGAAAAGGTACTAAAATGTTAGGCACAACTCTAAAAGCAAGAGAAAGGGGAAATAAACAAGAGTGCAGGATGGGACTTGGGTTAAAGGAAGAGTTAGTGAGCATAGAGGAGGGAGGTAGGGGGAAGTTTGGGGAAAAAAATCTAAGTTATATGGTAGTGATTGTAGAACACTGAAAAGAAATAAAATTAATAATAAAACATACAGTTTTTACATTCTGTTAAAAAATAAAATAAAATATGAAAAAAGTAAAAAATAATTGTAGTTTTAATGTGATTGCACAAAAAGCAAAAATAAATTCATAACATAAAAGAAAAACAATGAAACTGTCATATGCAAAAGAATCCATAAACAGCAAACCAATATCAATATTATGTTTATATACTCCAAATACTTTAGCATCGAACTTCAAAAAGGAAAAATCAATTGAATTATAGAAAGATATATACAGTAATGCAACAATGGCAGGTAAGTTTGATGCTGCTCTCTCTGTTTTGGGTAAATCTTGCAGAAAGATAAACTAAAGGGATAATATCTAGTTGAAAAAAATTCTTGGAGAATCTATAGCTGAAAGATATATAATGTATTTTGAATGATACTAAAGAATACTGAAGAATATACATATTTATCAGTACTATATGAAACTTTTGCAAAAAGTTACCATGTAAGAGGAAAGACACCAACATATTTCAAATAAATGTAAAGTGTGAGAGAAACTAAATACATCTTTTATCAAACATAATAAATAAAATAGTTATCAGCTCAAGGAGTAAAAAAAGAAGCAAGCCCAAATGGAGACTTTAATAGCAAAATTCTAAAAAGTAAGAGGGGTAAAAGAAAAAAAATCATAGAGTAAATATGAGAAAGCCTATTATAGTGATGAAACAGCATAAAATTTCTGTGATACTGCCAAAACAGTACTTAGGGGAAAAGCACATATCCATGCAAACACTTGATGACAAAATAGAAAGGGAGAACATTAATGAACTGTAATGAATTAATTAACCATTTGATTTAATTAATGAACCATTTTTAAAAATTAAAAAAGTCAAAAAGTAAACAAACCTAAAATAAGCTCAAATGAGGACATGTTAAAATTAGAGGAGAAATAGATAATCTGTAGACAAGATTTTTGAAATGATAAAAAACTATAGGGTTGCTCCTTGAAAATAATAGTGAAAATTATAGTTAAAAACAATTTTTAGCCCATTGGAATAGGGGCAGAAAATAAAATCAACAAAATAGCAAACAAACACAGTGAAACCAAGAGAACCTGCTATGTATAGCTGCATGGATACCAAAACTGAGAACTCAAACGAAGTGGAAGAACACCTTCAGAAATATAAAATGCTCAACCTAATAGAAGACATAGAGAATTTAAATAATTCAATCTCCGGAAAAAAAATAAAACCAGCTGAAAGAAATTACAAAAGGAGATCAAAATTTTAAAAAATAGTACCAACACTATCTAAATTATTATTAAAAATAAAATGTCTGACCAAATTCCTTTGTGAGATGATGAAACTAGAGAAGGATAAAGCAGGAGAAATGTAGACCAATATCATCAATGAATATTAATTTAAAAAATTAAAAACAAAAACTAAACACATTACATCTCAAAAGACATAAGAGAAGCCTTTGACAAAGTACAACACTCATTTATGCTAAATATATACACAAAGTATAAGCATGGAGAGACCTTTTTTTAGAATCATAAAAGATGTCAATCTAAAACCAAAAGCAAGAATCATACACAATAGAGATATTCTAAAAGATTTCTTAATTAATTCAGGATTAAAGCAAGGTGCCCACATTCACAACAATTATTTGATAGACTAGAAGAACAATAAATTCAATTGATCACACTAATAATAAGGTCAGTAAAAAATATATTATTATATCAATACAAATGCACAAAAATCTTTCAACAAAATTCAACTCCCATTTTTGCTACAAGGGCTAGGAAAGATTGGAATAAGCAGACCTTTTCTTAAAATATATATCTACATCTATATCTATCTATCCGTCTGTCTATATGGAAGAGGTATATGTAAGTGGGATAAGCTAGAATCTATTACAATAAAAACAGATGTGAAAAAAGATGTTGATTGTCACCAATTCTGCTTTACATGGCACTGGAAATGTCAGCTATAGCAATAATAGGAGAAAAAGAAACTGACATAATCAATATAGCTTAAAAAAAGAAGCAAAATTTTCCCTTTTTTTACACCCAATATGTTGATTTACTTAACTCTAAAGAATCAAAAGAAACCATTACTTCAACAAACATGCAGAATATAAAATAAATCTGCAAATATCATCATTTCTATATAATTCCAATAAAATCCAGAAAGAACAAGTGGAAAGAAAAAAACATATTTAAAATTATTACAGAATGGAGAAAATATTTTGGAATCTATCTACCACACTCCACACACAAAAAAACTATATGAATAAAACTAGAAAGCTTTACTTTTACAGATATATTGTCACAAATAATTAGAAAATTTTTAATTTTAATTATTCATTGGTGGAATGTCAACATAATAAAAATTATAATAACAAAACTCATATTTAAGAAACAAAAGTCAAGGATCTCAAGGAAAACCATGAAGAGGGAATAAAGGGATCCAAAGGGTGCCAGATCTCACACTATAATACAAAGAAGTAATTCTCAAATAACTCTGAACTAGTTAAAAATAGAGAACTCCAATAACGGAACAGATCAGATGCACAATGCGCAGAAGTAAATATATTAGTATTCTACGCCTCAGTAAACACAAAAACCCCAGTATCTGACAAAAACTACTGAGAAAACTGGATAGCAACATAGAAGGTATTCAATTTAGACCAATACATCATGCTTCATACTAAGATAAGCTCCAAACAATTATACGACCAAATATATATAAATAAAACAAGGTCATATCATAAGTCAATTAGAGAGACATGGAAAAAATACCTATCAGATCTATGGATAGAAAAGTTCATGATCAAGCAAAAGATAAAGAAAATCACAGGAAATAAAAGAGATAATTTTGATTCTATAAAATTAATTTTTAACTGAATCCAATAAAACTAAGATTAAAAGGGAAATAAATATCTGTGGGAAATCTTTGCATCACTTCTCTGAGTTCTCATTTCTAACATATATAAGGGACAAATTTAAATTATAAGAATAAGATCTATCCCCTAATTGATAAATGGAGTAAGGAAAGGAACAGAAAGTTCTCAGAGGAAGAAATCCAGTCTATTTACAAACATATGAAAAAATGATGCCCCAAATCAGTTTTAATTATTGAGAAAGTAAAAATTTACTAGCGAAATTCAAGTTAAAGCAGTTCTTACATTTTTATCTCATACCCATCAGGTTGACAGTGTCCAAAAAAACAAAAAAACAAAAAAAACATAAGGACCTTTAGTAAAATAGGTATATTGAGGTAATTTTTGTGGGCCTGTGAATGAATACAATTATTCTGGAAAGTAATGTATAATCATACACAAAAATTCACTAGATAGTATATGTCCAAAAGAGATCAAAGAAAAAGGGAAAAGTCCTAAAGTAACAAAACTACTTATAGCTGCTCTTTTTTTGTGTGGCAAAAAAATAAAACCTGAAAGTAAAGGAAAGTCCATTGGTTGAGGAATGGACAAATGAAGTGGATGTGATAGAATATTTTTGTGCTGGAAGAAACGAGGAAGCAAGAGATTTCAAAAGGCATGAGAAAATTGGTATGAACTGTTGCAAGATGATGTGAGTGGAATCAGAACAATTAGCCATAACATCAATATTACAAAAGTGAATAATTTTGAAGATTTTTATAAACTGATGAAGAATGAAATAACCAGAACCATTTATAAAATAAAAGCAACACTGTAAAGACAAACAGCCATTCTTGACCACTCAAGAAAGCTAAAGAGGAAACATAGTATCCCTTCTATAAACAAAACATATTAATAAAACTTTAAAAAAAGAAATATTGTGTAGAACCTATAAAAAATTGTATGCCGTCTCAAGGAGGGAGTAGGGAGGTACAGGGGAAAGAGGGAAGGAGGGGAAAAAATGTAAGATATATGGAAGTGACTGTAGAACATTGAAAACAAATAAAATAATCATCAATATAAAAAGAAATATTATTCATACAATCCTGTCTTATAGAGGTGGGAGATCAGGGAGAGAGGGAGAAAATGTGGAACTCAATCTAAATTATCTTTAAATGTAATTGGGAAAAACAAAATATTGTTTTAAAAAAAGAAATGGTAGAAATGAGAAGGCAAGAGAAAATTAAAGGAGAAACATAAGTAAAGAGAAAAAATATTTCTGTTTCCTGATGACATGATGATTTACTGAGAGAATCCTAGAGAATCAGCAAAGATATTAATTAAGAAAATTAACAGCTTCAGCAAAGGTCTGGGGTATGAAAAAACACTCCCAAAATTAACATTTCTACATAATAATAACAAAACCCAAGAGGTGATAATAGATCTATTTCCAAATAACTACAAAGTGCCTAAAATATCTAGGGATCAATTTACCAAAAAATCTAAAAGACTTGTATAGATTCAATTACAGAAGTTCCTTCAAGAAACAAAGGGCAATTTAAGTAGTAAAAGGAAAATTCAGTGCTCATGACTAGGTCATCCCAATGTAATGAAAATAGCATTATAATCAAAGTAAATTTTTATTTTAATGTCATTTTAAGGAACTTATTAAACAGATACTTATAGAACTTGATAAAATAATAAATTTCACTGGGAAAAATGAAAGGTCTGGAATATCAAGGGAAATAATGAAAAGAGGTAAGGATGAAAAAAGAGCAGCTCTTCTAGACCTTAAATTATATTACAAAGCAGTCAATGAAAACTGGTGAGGGGTGGGAGAAGAAAGGCACAGAAGAAGAGATCTGTGTGACAATTTTATTCTTAAGCAAACAAAGGATAGTGGTAATTTCAGAAAACAAAATAGATAATTTCTGTTACACGAAACTGAAGTTTCTGTCCCACCAAAATAAATGCCTCTAAGATAAGAATGGAAAGAGCTGAATAGGAATGGAAATCTTTGTATCACATTTTTCTCATATTATTTCTATATATTTCTGATATTTAAAATATGTAAACAATGCACACACATATATGCATGTACATGTATATGTATTATGCGTGTGTGTGTATATATATATATATATATATATATATATTTACATGTGTATAAATTATCTATTTACCTCTGTCTCAAAAACTGTTCCCCAATAGGGAAGTGGTCAAACTATATTCTCAAAATAAGCATTGCAAACTATTAACAATCATATGAAATAATTTGCTGAATTAATTATGAGAAAAATTCAAATCAAAATAACCCTGTTTTTTTCTATCATATTTTAAAAATTGGCAAAGATTTAAAAAAAGATTGCAATAGTCACTGTTAGAGGGACTGAGGAAAAATAGTTACACTGGTATATTTTTGGTGAAACTGTGAATCAGTACTACCATTCTGGAAATCAATTTGGACTTATGTAAATAAAGTGACTAAAATGTCCAAACTCTTTGACTCAGAGATTCCATTACTTGGTTTATACCCAAGGAGGCCTGTGATAAGAAGAAAGTCCCTACACATGGCAAAATATTTGTAGCACCAATTTTTTGTAATATAAAAAAACTGGAAACAAAGTAGACATTTCATTAATTGGGGAATGGATAAGCAAATTGTGATGGATGATGGTAACAGATTATTTATTATGCTTTAAGAAATACCATATATGATGAATATAGAGAAGAATGGAAAGATCTACATGAATCTACAAAAAGGGAAGTAAGTAGAGCCATCAAAAACATCCATGACTATAACAAAGTAAATGAAAAGACCAACTTCAAAAATACCAAGTGACAATGTTGCAAAATTAAGAAAAATAAGCATGGCTCTAAATAAGGCAGAAGTAGAAGGATGATAAGGATGATGTATTCCACATATTTTCAGAATTGTTTGATGTACCAATCAATTGTCTCTTTCCTTTATTTAAATAATAGTATTTGTTGTATAGGATGGGTCTCTGGAAAGGAAAGCAGAAAAAACGAGGGAAATTTTGGTGATGTAAAGACAGTAAAAATTGATCTTAAAAAGAAGTCACTTTTATTAAAAAAAAAAAAAGTCCAATCAAAAGATACTGAAGAATTGGTCTAGGATAATAGGCATTCTCCATGTAGATAGAAAAAAGAATGCAAATAAAGTTATTGTGAAATGATAAAGGACAGAATTGGGACAGGGAGAGATTATGAATTGAATTTGGTACCTGTTGAATTTATAGGCTGGCATAACATCCAGGCAGAAAGATCCAGCAGTCACTTGATAATGGAGAACTTATCTGTAGTGGTTTATGGTTCATGGTATATTTTTCTTATAACAACCTTGAGATTTTACACAGAGAAAATAAAGGTGAATAAGGCATCATACATTAAGTGAGAAGCTTTTCCTGTTTCCCCTTAAACACCTTGAATTTGAGTTGAAAAAAATAACAAATCCAATGTACAGATGGGTGTTCCGCTATCCACCACAGAAACTCTAAACTTTCCAAAAGTCCTGGAATAGGGACAGAAAATGACAAAAAAATAAAAATCCCTTGTCCACTTGAATATATGGAGTGTGTCAGTGTGTATCAGTGAATCTGAGGTCAAAGAAAGGCACCGTGGAAAGAATGATGAATTTGTCATTTTAGGACCTGGGTTCAAATGTGGATCTGCTAATGATTACTTGTGTGATCCTGAACAACTTACAATCTCATTGTCTTCATTTACAAAATGAGAGAGTTTGACTAAACAACCTCTAAAGTCCCTTTTAAGCTCTAAATTTTATAGCTTTTATGGTCCTTTTCTCATATTTTATTAAGAAGTCTACTTGAAAGTCAGTACTGTGGTAAAGCAGTCAATGGAGGCATCTTTACTGCAGGATCAACAACTATATTAACAACAAAAATGGCACCCCAAAGTTCTAGAAGCATCAGGTATTTTTCCTTATGTTTTCAGCAAATCAAATGCAGAAACTTAGAGCATCTACCTTGTAGCAGACCGTCGGATAGATGCAAAGATAAATAATTCTTGTTCATCTTCTCAAGTCTAACTCACGAAGGAAACTAATAGGAGGAAAACAATAGAAGTTCAATAAAACACTCAGCTTTACTTACCTGTTTATATGTTATAGTATATGGTGTAATTTCCCTGAGGTGTGGATTTTGTGGCTGTCTTTTTCTATTTTGACTTTGTATCTCTATGCCTTATCACAGGACCTTATACAAACTGGCATTTGATACAAGAGTTCTAAGTTTTATACACTTTCAACATGCCTAGCAAACATTTCAGATGGTTAGTCATGCTGCTGGCCCAATGTAGGCAAAATCATGTTCCATCTTTTGAGCATTTTGACACCAGTGATGACTCATTGTGAGTACCCATTGTACTGAGAGTACAACTGAGAGTACAATCCCTTACTGGGATTCCTAGGACCTATGCTTCTCTCAACTTAGCCCAAGAATGTTACTGTTTCTGGTTGCCATATCCCATTACTGACGTATTAAGGTACAAGTCCCACAAACCCCCCCAGATTTTTTTTACCCAAACTGCTCTTTAATCATTATCTCCCTTTAGTATTTTACAATGTGGTCCTACAAAAAGAAAGGCTGAGGAATCCCATGACATTGGTGATGAATACATTAAATACATCTGCCATCTCTCGATGAAGTCAAGGTGTCCTGAGTCAAAGAAATAAACTTACAACTTTCAGATTTTTCTTTGGGAAATTTATACCCCTTATTCACTATCCTACCTCCATGATACAAAAATTTGACCTCTGAAAGGATCTGTTGTAAGATCGTACTCTGTATGAATTTAAGCCACTATCTTCCTTCTCCTTTTGGTAGCTACATTTAAAACTAAATTGTATGACCATGGGAAATTCACTTAACCTCTTAGAGCCTGTATTCTGAGTTTGCTTATTGAAAAATGTGACTAATAAGAATTTGTACTTACTACTTCACAGAATTGTTGCCAGGAAAGCTCTTCATAAACCATAAATAACTACAAAAAGCTGAATAGTTAGCATCATCATCATTGGTTATTATCTCTCATTGTGGCATAAAAAGCTCTATCTATTGTTAGATAATTTCAGGCATCATTTAGCACATGATGGTGGGAGGAGACATCTTTGGTCACTGGTACTTCCTAGTAGCCTCTGCAAAATAGAACCAACTCAGGCCCACATTTTGTTACTTCACTCCTACTCAGTCTACCTAAAAAGTAGGGAAGAATAGCCATTATTAAGCCCTATTTGTAGATTTTAAAACTGAGGCATAAGAGATGATGAGAATCACAAAGATCAGATATTTAATTTGTAGAATTCATATTCAAGTTTCTCAATACTTAGTCCCATCAATTTTCCACTAGAATTGACTTGGAAGACCTGGAGGAGCTACTGTATAATCAGAAATGTAATATATAAGCCAAATAAAATGTGAAAAATACCAAAAATTGCTAGAGAAATATTAACGTCACAACCTCTTTAGTACTGAAAAGTGATTATACGTGAAAGCAAGTCATAAGCTAGGGTGAAGTGTAGTTTGTACTGTGTATAATATGCAACACATTCAATTTAGTGAGATTAAATCTCAAAGGAATTCAGAGTCCTTCTCTGAGGTCTCATTGTACCCTGACAATGACTCTGAATTCTTAAAAGGCATGCCCACATAGTGCAGACCCTAGCAGGTCCAATAAAATAAAATAAATATGCAGTGATAGATTATGCATCCATCATTAAAAACCTAGCAGAGACAACTAATTGACAGAGGTTAGACACAAGGTAATGAATTCTTTCAACCATGTCCATTCACATAAGCCATCCACTAGGACACAAAGTGGATCTGATCTGTATATGTAGAAGGAGTGCTCACATCCATGAAATCATGAATCCTCAAAGTATTGAAGTATGTCAAAATGAATGGTCAATATGTCTACAATGGTGCTTTCTTCCTGTCCCTATTCAGCACTGTACAAATACATATTTCTTTCTCCATTGTATATTCTTGCTCAGGCTCCTTTGTGGCCCCTGAAAGTTCTCTGGGAATCAAACCAAGAGTGGCCACTGCAGGACTCCATGGTGCAGTAGCCCATCAAAGCCTACCATTGTTATTGGAGCATTCCTAGATTCCACAGTGCTTTGTCACTCAGAACTCTTCTCTCTCCCAGGACACTGATGACTTCCAATGAGATTCTGCCTTATCCAGTGCAGCTATAGAGCTCAAAATCTGCTGTTTCCATGGTTAATATTTCTGACTTGATTGGCACCTCCAGTAATTGAACTGCAGTCTCTTGAGTGAGGCAAGTTCTATTCATTAGCTCCTATTGTGTGAGGCCATTGCATCAACCCACATTATATTTCTGTTTAAAAAAAAAAGAAAAGAAAGAAAGGAAAAGCCAGCCATGAATACCACGTTATGTTGCCATATGAGATGTTACAGCTTTGCTTCAAGGATGAAATCTTTATAGATGGAATGTAATGTTGTACCAGTTTTGGCCCCGTCAAGAATTGTGAGATGTAAAGTGAGAAATCTTAATTTTGGTGGCACAGTAACATGGAATCAAAGTTAGAAATCATGAGTCGCGTAGTCCTAGTGTAAAAGGCAACTGCTCATTTGTTTACCGTACTGTCAAAATCCTCTGAGCTGTCTGAATGTATGTCTCCCTTGGATCTATTTATACTCTACCTCATTCAAGGCAATTCAGAAATCTTTTATGAAATGGCCATAATTTTTATTTGAGGAATTAATAAAATAAGGATATGGATCTTAAAATCCTTGGTTTCTGATATTAAGTTGAAAAAGAAAACTATAACAATTTATTTATTCAATCTATCTATCCATCCATTGAGATATTAATTTATTTATGGTAAACTCTCTTTTCTATGTGTGAACCTCCTCCCTTTTCTCTTCCTCAATTACTTCACCATGGTGCCCAGAACAATATTTATCACAGACTCTGTTCCTGAGAAAACCCAAAAATAATCAAGAAAGAAAAATGTAAATTTAAAAAAATCTTTTATTTGCATGTTGGCAGCTACTCATGAACCTATCTCAACTATGTGAGGCTTTATGATGGAGCCAAGAGCATGTAGAGTTTTTGCCGTTGTTTGTTTACTTTGTTTTATTTTTTAAATATGACTCTTCGGAATTTCTTAGCATACAATGAATTACAAGGAAAAGAAACTTGAAGAAGTCATCAGGAAACCTAGGTATGAATCTCAGTTCCCTCACTTATTACTTGTATGACTTTAGGTTAGCCATTTACCTTCTCTGAGGTTCAGTATCATTCTCTGCAAAATAATGTGGCTTGGATTCAGTGATCACTACAGACTCTTCTTGTTGGTCAATAAATGTTTACTAAGTACCTGTTAAATACCAGGCACTATATAAAGAGCTGGGAATACAAAATTAGACAAAAAGTAGTCCCTTCCCTCAAGGAACTCACAGTCTAATGACTCTCACATCCTCTATAATTCCACAATTTATTCCTCAGATCTTATGCACCCTTTTCAATCAAACACTCACTTTATCACATGTGAGGCCCATTGATAGCTGGATTGAATTCAGTCATGGAGAATCACATATATACTTCTTCAACTGAATCTGCAGGACACAGCCTAGAAAACACAAAGGCACAAACTTCCACTCCAGAACTTGAATGACTCCCCCAGAGGATCTGCAGCCAGGGCCATGTGAAACAAAGACAAAGGAAAGGATTAATGAAGCCATCCAATGTGCCTGCAGACATACTATTCATTATTTCTCTCACTACAGCCCAAACTGCACTATGAGCTTCATGAAGATGGGCTACTTTGACAATTATGCACTAACAACCAACACCAAATAGAAATGACTTAATTATCTACTTCTGGTGTAAGAGAAGAGCTTATCTGGTATGTAGCCTGAGGTAGTGGTGCTTGTTTGTTTGTTTGTTTCCAAATTCATCCATAAATCTGTAGCTTATATCATTGTCCTACCAACTGGCCAGGTTCACATTATCTCTATGTGGAATGCTTTCCCTCTCATCCTTCCAATCAATGTATCTAAATTTAACTCATGTTCTAGGACCCAAATCAAGTCCTACCTTGTCTATCAAGGCTTTTTCAGTTATTCTATCCCATGCTGTATTTTTTGCTCAACTCTCATTGCCTATTGCAATGATGATTACCACCCAGCTGAATACTTCCTTGTTCCTTCCTTGTTTTTGAGGGGGTGGAGGGTTGTTGTTATTGTTTTCTTTTTCAATTTTTTTGTAACCAAATTTATAATTTCAGTGGTACAGGAAATCCCCAAAGAGGAATGTTCAAGGAACTGAGTGTTAAAGTGTTATCACCATCCTATATCACTCAGAAGGAGGATTTGAATGGAGGTCTTCCTGACTTTGAGACTAACCCTCTACCCACTATGCCATTCAGCTTCTCTAATTGTTGTATGTACCTTTTCTTTCTTTCATTTTTTCTTCCTTTCTTTCCTCCTTTTTTTTCCTTTCCTTTCTTTCCTTTCTTCTTTCTCTCTCTTTCTTTACTTCTTTCTTTTTTGTCTTCCTAGCTAAAGCAGATGCTCTTTGTGTGATACTATGTAAACCCTATTGGTTCTGGAATCAGAAGACTTGGATTCAAATCTCACTTCTGGTGCTACCTATGAGAAGAAAGGAAGGAAGGAAGGAAGGAAGGAAGGAAGGAGGCAGTTAATGAAGATTGCACTCCTTCTGAATGCAGGTATTTTTCACTGCAACCTCCAATATAAAATGTAAACTCCTTGAAGATAGCAGATGTTTCACTTCTATCTTTCTATCTCTACCGTACCTGGAAGAGAATAGGTACTCAGTAAGGCTTACTGATTGCTGATTAGTTGGACTATAAGTTGTCTTGCCTGACTCTCAGACTTTCAAAATCATCCCCTTTTACCCAATGATAACTGAGATTATTAATGTCCTGAATTTAGCTAGCTTCAACCTAGTATGACAGACACTAGCCCACTTAATATAAGGAAGCTCACATTTAATGTAAACTTCTTGTGAAATGGAGTGGGGAGGTATAGAGTCTTCCTACCTACACTGCATTAGTGGTGTGGACAAAATCAAAGACCTCATTACATTAGCATGTTGTGATAAACGAAGCTATGGTGGGGAAATAAAATAAGCAAGAAACACATTTCTAAATATGTTATTTCAAAAAAAAGATCCTTGTGGGCCCTGTGAGAACCCTTCAAAATCTATTATTTAAAAAGTGTCCTACATGAGACAGCCCACTAATGAACCTGAAACAAAAACATCAACATCAACAAAAATAACACTACATTCAGATAACATTTCAGATTAGCACTTGTAAACAAGTACTTCCTCACACCTTTCTTGTGAGATAGGCAGCATAAATATTTTTACATCTGCTTTACAGATGAGCAAACTTGGGCTCAGAGTAGTTATGACTTATTAAGCCAGGAAGGATCTAATTCAGGTCTTCTGACTCCAAAAACTAATATTCTTTTCCCAACTCCCTACTGCAAGTAATTGATCCCTTTCCAGTTTAGGGGGTTCTGCCAATGCTTGTATCCAACTGACATGGGTCCTGAGAAGCCCGGGTCTCTTTTGTGTTCATGAAACATCACAGAAGAAGTAGCTACAGGCCTGGAGTATATTAATAATAATATAATGAAAATGTTTCTTTATTGCCTCTTATGTACTATATAGTTACTACATCTGCTATTTGATGCCTAGCAGAGCATTTACTGGGTCTCATAAGGACACTTTTTAAATAACATATTTAGAAATGTATTTATTCATCTTCTCATCTCCCCACCTCAGCTTCTTTTATCACAATATGCTGAGGTAATAAGGACTTAGATCTTGTGCACCCCGTGCTGAAGGCTAGGTGGGAAAACTCTTCCCTACTGCATTTTTATAAGGGGTTTACTTTAAAGGCATCCTTTCATATCTGAGCTTCCTTACATTAACATGTACCTATTCGATGCTTTCACATGAGACCTTTTGAAAAAATATCTTAGATCCCTCAATTATGCCCAGTATTTGAATAGAAGAAAAATATATTATTTGATGAACTCTTAAATATTTTGGTTAATGATATAATTTCCATTCAAATTACAGATTCATATTAACTTGCTATTGGTCCTGTGTTTTGAAAAGGATTAATGACATGATTTGTTATATATTCCTAGTACTTTTCTAGAAGAGGGAATGTGGTGTAGCTGGAGAAAGCCTCAAGATTTGCTGTCAGATAAATACCATCTACCACCTACTGATGTATCTTTGGACAAATCACTTACATAGAGCTTCAGAGAGTATGTGTCAAATTCAGGTGTGGTTTATGCATATGTTTGGTCATTTTACTCCTAAACAGCCACTGAGCATCCATATACAGAGAGGGGGACTAGATGAACTCCAAGACATTTTAAAACTCTAAAAATCCTAGGATCCAATTATCTTACTGAAAGAAATAGATTTCTCTCTGGAGACCCTCAGAGCCAAAAGATAACCTGAGCTATCCCACGTTCATAGCCTGGGAATTCTGGTATTGCTAAAATTCCAAGGTTTGAGTATATTCTAAGCTTGCTGAGTCCAACGAAAGTTAAATTCTCTTCAGGTAAGCTTGAGTCTACTATTAATCATAAATGGAAGCAGAAGACCAGTTGGGGGTAAATTAAATGTCTTCCGAAACTTTGGTGGCTCTTCAGCACATTTGGGGCTTCAGGATTGCAGAAACAATCTGCTGAGTGTTGACACCAAGCAAGATGTCAAACAGGAAGACTGAAAGTAGCATCAGGGGGGTGTTGGTGTCACATCCTACATAAAGGCCAGACAAGATGATCCTTTATTAATGGGACTTTCCTAAAACTCCTCTCTGAAAGTAACACTGTACTAAATGCATCAAACCACAGAGAATCGCCACATCTCTGTTACATTCACATAAATGTGAAAGATCTTGGACTAAACCCACCCCACTGGGAGAGCAATGGCAGTAAAAATTGAAAATTGCCCACACAACTTATTGGAAAGTCTACTGAGTGTGTGTGTGTATGCACGTGTGCGTGCGTGTGTGTATGTGTGCAAGCATCTTCACGTGTGAACATATCTAGAATTGTCATTGTTGACTTTAGTGAAGACCTGTTATTTCACTGGTATTGAAAACTCATGGGAGGACACTCCTCTAACTATGCAGATCAATGACTTTGGATCTTAAAGAATTGAGACTTGCCTGGGACACTGAAAATTAAGTGACGTGCTCAGGGTAATATAACCACTATGATAGGTTTAGGGGTAGAATATAAATATAGGCCCTCCTGATTTTGAGGTCAGTTCTCAGTGTTATGGTAAATTTTCTCTCCTGATAGATCGAGATTGATGATAGAGACAGAGATAGGGACAGATGGTGCTTTTTGGGTGAGGAGACTGAGGCTTAAGTGACTTGCACAGGGTCATAGAGTTAGTCAATATCTGAGACTGGACTTGAATTCGGGTCTTCCTGAGTCCAGCCCCATTGTTTTATCCATTGTGACACTTGGCTGCTCACAAGATAGACAGTGATTTGAGTCCAGGTTCTAAAATTCTAAATCCATTTCTCTTTTCATTTCGCTGAGACAAGTGCATGAGAGAGAAAAAGACAGAGAGACAGAGACAGAGGAAGAGAAAGACAGAGACTCAGAGATGATAGATACAGAATAAATGCATGGGGATGTAAGAAGGTCTGAGATGGGATCCAAAATTAGTTCTTACTGACTAGTTCCTGATTAGTTCAGCATTCATTCCATTGCCTCTTTTTGCCTCTCCTTCCTCCAGAGAGTAAATAACCAGGCACAAAGCCTATCCCTCTTCTTCCTGAATCCCAGCATCATCTTCCATCACCATTCTTCATGCCCTTGGAACGCACAGACTAAAGGGGTCCTGAGTCTTTCAAGGAAGTTGATTTTCACCTCTCCCTATAAATCCATTCATTCCAGTGTCTCCCAGTAAAAGAAACCTTCAAGCTCTAACCTGCTGTGCTCCATCCCTCTATTGGTGAGGGTTACTCCCTCCCTACCAAGTAGATCTTTGTTACTTTCCCCAGAAAAATTTATGGCTGATTTCCAGTAAACAAAGGAATCCACTAGGCATTCATTATTTCTCATCTGCATTACCAGGTGGAACTTAATAAGTTCTACCAACTCCTTAAATGGCCCTCCCTGAGGCCCAGTCACTGCAGTGTTGTATCCCTATGCACAATACAGTCATTTTCTCACCCCTATGGGGAATGCTACCAACTCAACTCCAACTCAGGCTGGCTATTTGCTAGTCCTTTAGCTTCAGCCCTCCTTGTCAGCCAATATTCTTAATATGTAAATAATTACATTTTGACAAGAAAGCTAAATGTTTTCAATTCCTTTGTGGGCAAAACCAATAGCCAGTATGTTTTCCCCCACTTAAGATAACTTTTTTATAAGGAAGTTTGGAAACAGCACAGAGACCAAATGTATCCTCCTTGGTTCACTAAGAACAGCATTGTGTAAATAGATGACCTCATGGAAATTGTCAGTTTGACCTGGACATCCCTTGGAACATTTAGACTGATTCTCAACTGTCCTCACCTTAGAAATTCAGCAACAAAATTAAGCTCAGCAAATGGTAACTCTGTGCACTACATTCTTATAGATTAGTTACATAAGACATGTCCTATTACTAGCATAGTCAAAGAACAGAAATTTTTAAAAATGCATTTCCCTTTTAAGATCTATGTTTACGAATGTAAATATATGGGTAATATTGTGAAAGCGATTCAAAATTCAATTCAGTAACCACTTATGTTTTAATATATATTTATTGGCATCTTTTATTATAACATCACTTAGATATTCCTTTTTGTCACTCTTGGCCCCACCCATTATAAAAAAATTAAAAAACCAAAAATAATTAACCAAAACCTTACAAAATCTGACATATGCAATGTTCAATACCTGTGAACCTCTACCTTTGCAAAGGAAGGAGTATATATTTTCTTACATACCTTTCTTGAGTCAGGCTTGTTCTTCATAATTCCACAATATTCAGCTTAATCATTTTGTGAATGCTGCTATTTGTTTTCCATTGTTGGAGTCATTATATATGGGGGTGGTTAGGCAGAGTGAAATGCCAGGCCTGAAGTCTGGAAGAATCATGTTTTAAAGTTCAAATCTGACCTCAGACAATAACTAGCTGTGTAACTATGAAAAAGTTATTTAATCCAGTTTGTCTCAGTTTCCTCATCTGTAAAATGAACTAGATAAGGAAATGGCAAACAACTCCAGAATCTTTGCCAAGAAAACCCTAAATGAAAACCCTAAACATGAAGAGTCAGGCACAACTGAAACAAATGGAAAACAAAAAAGTTATACAAACACATGTGCATGCATGCACACACACATATAAAATATACACACATATATACAGTGTATATATTGTTTTATGGGTTCTGTCCACTTCATTTTCCATATGTACATAAAAACCTTTCCATTTCTCTGAATTTTTCATGTTCGTTATTTCTTATAGTGCAGTAACATTTCATTTTATTCATATACTATAATCACTCCGTTAATTCTCCAACTAACTTTTTTTTTCAATTCTGTTGCTAGAAAAATTGCTAGGATTCTGGGCACCTATGGAACATTTCTTTATGCCAGCCTCCTTGAGGTATATGCCCAGAAGCTGAATCCCTAGGTCAAAGTGTATAAACATTTTAATCCTTGGGTTATTTGTATAATTCCTAAGTGACTCGGTGGATAGAGTGCATAGTGTCTAAAGCCAGGAAGACCTGAATTTAAATCCAGCTTCAGACACTAGCTGTGTAACCTGAGCAAGTCATTTAGCCTCTATTTGCCTCAGTTTCCTCATCTGTAAAATGGTATTAGTAATAGGACCTATAATATAATTTTATAAATAAATAAATATAAGTAAAAAATTTATAATATAAATTAGTAATAGGACCTATCTTGGAGGCTCAAAACAGGTAATAATTACAAAGCACTTGGCACACGGTAAGTGCCTTATAAATGTTAGTTTCTGCTAATATTACTATTGTCGCTAACATTCTGGTCCCATGTCCATTATTAATTTATTGTGGAATACAGTATAAAATGTTGGCTTAAGCCTAATTTCAACCAGACTACTTTCCAGTTTTCCCAGTAACTCTTGTCAAAATGGCATTTTTTTTCCCTAGCAAAGTTATGCGTTTAGGATCACCAAAGACTGGGTTATTGAATTCAATTATTTCTGGCTCTCCCTTGGACTACTTTGTTCCAATGATCCACATTTCTGTTTCTAAGAAGTCCAAAATAATTTTATGATTTCCAATTTGTAGTATAGTTTGAAACCCAATAAGCATTTATTAACAGCTGCTGTGTAGACTGGGGTGGAAGGGGTGTTTAGGGAGGACTGGCACCTCTGGTTCAAGGGCCTGCCAAGTCTTTTTCAGGACTGCTCATCCACCTATGGTGTCCACCTTCACCCAACTCTCACTGTGGCTCTAAGAAACAGGAGCATGCACAGCAGTCATACCCTAGTAAAACATCTCAATGGATGGGTTAAACCAGGTTAAGGGTAACCTATATGCCTCAAATCTGTCAGGGAATCAAGGGATGTCTACCTTAAGCATATGAAGACTTTCCCCTGCAGAATGGACAGATAAGAACAATTTGTCCCAACAATCATTAAAGTGGCTGAAACAGATGCTATGGAGCACTTAGAGCTTGGTCAGGCATCAAAGACGCCAAAGTCATGCACTGCATGCTGGGCAGTCTCCTGTCATCTTGATTTCTGTCTTTCCACTAAACTTTGATGACTCTGGAAGAGTGAGGCTGATGACTGTGCAACTCTGCCTCATTTAAATCCAATTCACTTGCAAGTCAAGACACCACCTGTGATGACCTTGGTCCTCTGTGAACAACTGTGGGGATGACACTTTACTAGGTTCTGGGATATGAATATAAAAAATGATAAATATTTCCTCCCTTCAAGATGATTAAATTCTACTAAGAAATAAATACAAATAAATGAGTAAATACAATCTAATTTGAAAGGGAAGAGAACACATTACTATGGAGATTAAAAAAATCTTTCCATAAGAAGTAGACTGTTATTGGAGCCTTGAAAGGAACTACCAATTCTAAAGGGTGGAGATGAGAAATGGACACATACCAATCATGACAGACAGCCTGTAAGAAAGCATGGAAGCAAGAAACAATGGTAAGTTCAGGAAAGAAAAACAAAATGGCCACTTTGGCTGGAATGGAATGTGTTCAAGGGGGAGTAATGTAAAATAAATCTGGACAGATGCTCAGACTCTCTACTGTGATGGATTTTAAGTCAGGTTGAAGAACCCATATATTTATCTGTATGTATATCATCTATATCTATAGGTAGATAGATCTACTATAGATCTAATCTATATCACCTACTTCATAAATTATATGTAGGTCTATCTAAACATATATATGTTCACATATATCTACAACTATCTATCTATTTATCATGGGTTTTTTTAGAAGCAACGGGGAGTTCCTGAAGTTTCATGAGCCAGCAAGTATGATGGTCAGACTTGAGTTTTTGGAAAATTATGTTGGCAACTGCATAGAAGACAAATTAGAAAGGAACAGGAATGAATCAGAGTAGGCAAACCTCTAACCTTTCAAGCAAGAGACAATAAGGAATTGAATGATGGCTTATGAAGAGATGTGAATAGAATTTAGAGGCAGAGGTGTGTTGATAAATGTTTAACAATCAGCTTTTGGTGGGGGGAGAAAAATGTGTACATAGCAAAATTCTTAAACGTAACCTGCATTGTTAGCATTTTCTCCATTCCTTTCATAAATCAAACCTTGATATATGGTGTTTACCAATCTCTGAGATATAAATGCTCACAAAAAAATTTGAGAATCAACTTGAGTCAGTATGACCTTGTTCCAGCATAATACTATGAGCATTCTTTAGAATAACCCTCTTTATTTAGTGACTCATTGAAGATCAAATTACTAAGCTAATCTAATATTGGTATTGAATACTGTAGCAACAGGACTTATCTTGGAGGTGAATCTGGGTTCTCAAAAGTAGTGCCCATGAAGTACAAGCTCTGGCAAGTCCTAGCTGAAAGGACTTCTCCCATAGCTTGGCCATAAACTATATGATAGATGTAGTAGGACCAGCCTAAATAATGACAAGAAGCTCACCACCAGAGTAAAGAAACAATTATTGATAATATTTTTCAGCCCCATTAAGTCATGCTGGCTACCTCCATAAGGCATAGGAGGGGTTATGAGAGTTGGTAGTGGAAGGAGCCAATTGGAGAACGGCTGAACAAGTTGTGGTATATAATTTTGATGGAATGCTACTTTGCTATAGGAAATGATAAGCTCAAAGATTTTAGAAAAACATGGATAGACGAATGAAATAATGAAAAGTAAAATGAGCAGAAGCAAGAGAATGCTGTATACAGTAATAGCAATATTATTCTAAGAATAATTTTGAGTGCCTAAGTAATTTTGATTATCATAAATATTCAAATTAACTACAAAGACCCTTTGAAGGAAAATGCTGTATTCAGACAAAGAACTGAATAAAGATGTATAGAGTTATAGACAGACAGATAGACAGATAGATCTGTGAATTATGTATGTGTGTCTATTTATGTTTAATGGTAGCCATAAGAGGTAGGGGATGTTACATGATCATTTGATTATATATTTAAAAGGAATAGCAAGGTGTACTTTGCAACTTTATGTGCAATCATCTTTTCTTCTATTCTACTATGTTACAGAAATGCTTGTTTTGTTTCTTAAGTTCCGAATAATTTTTTTTTAAATACTGCATTCATTTCTAAACTGTATCTCTTTCTGGTTTTTCCCCCCTTTGGGTCCCAATTGCTTACATTTCTCTGAGAGTTAGAGAATGTCAAGAGTAGAAGGGATCTTAGAGGGAATCAACAGTTGTCCATCTCCATCATTTTACAGAAGAAGAAACTAAGGCTTAGAGAGAGGGAGTCATTTGCACAGGGACATATGTCTAGTTAGCAGTCCCCCCAGAACCACAACCCAGCCCCACTGCTCTTTCTATAATACCATCTTGCTGTTTACTTTAGAATACAGAAATGCTTTTCTCTTGGCTTAGCATTCCCTGATAGCTATATTACTGGCATGATTTAAGAATAGTTCACCAGGAGAACTGCTTTTCTTCCCACACTGTACTTATGGTAAGAGCACATATGTTAACTCTTTCTGGTTTAGGAAGAGAGTGGGTGAACATGACTGTTTGCTGGGCAGCTTCTATATGACATCAGTATCTTTTCCAAGTTATAGCAATTCAATCAAATTAATACCTACCAAAATTCCTGTAATGTTTCCGAGGAGCAGAAACGACAAATGTCCAAGTGTCTATTATTTTCCACAAAAGGGGAAATTTAACATTTATTTTTCAAAAATTGTAACATAAATGTTGAGATATCCCTCTTCCAAATGAAGATATCTATTCCCATACACTCTTGGCAGAAGGTGTCCCTGGAATTCATTAACCCTGTGGAAGTTGTTTGCCTTTTATTCCAAACTCCACATCCCACAGGGGAAATTCTTCCCTATGACCTCTGACTTCTCAATTTGGCCCCAAAATGCACTGGAGCAAGGACGTGGGAAACTCCCATAATGTCGAAAGCCTGCCCTTACTGATCTCTCTAAAGTACACCCATCGTAGCATGAGTTGTATCAACAAGATTGAAATCTAGCAGGGATCCTAGACATCCTAACATCATAGATTTGGGGGCCTTAGAGATCCCATAACCTCCACACTTTAAAGAGGAAGAAAATGAGATACAGAGAGTTAAGTGAGTTGCCTGAAGTCACACAGGGAATTTGGATCACAGTAAAGATTTGAACATAGTCCTCTATGGCTTTCTATCACCTACAGGATCAAACATAAAATTCTCTATGATATTCAAAGCTCTTCACAAACTGATCCTCTCCTACCTCTATAGTTTTCTTATATCCCCATCCCTAACATTTTCACTGACTATTCCCTATGCCTGGAATAGTCTTCTTCCTTTTCTCCACCTCTTGCCTTCTCTGACTTCCTTCAAATCCCAGCTACAATCCTACTTTCCATGAGAAATCCTTTCCAATGCACCTTCATACTAGTACCTTCCTTCTGATTCCACCCAATTCATTAGGTTCTGAGTTCCTTCAGGGCATGAACTGTTTTTTGCCTTTGTTTTGTGTATCCTTAGAGTAGACATTTAATAAGTGTTTACTGATTGATTATCCTGTATATCTTGTTTGTAAACAATTGCTTGCCTTCTGTCTCCTTCACTGGACACAGCTCCATGAGAGCAGACTGATTTCTTTTGGTTGTTGTTGCTATTTTGTTTTGTTTTGTCTTTCTTCATATCCTCAGGCTAGCATAAAGTAGACATTTAATAAATGCTTATTAACTGACTGAAGAAATTACTGATTCCATTTGTTTGTTCTAAAATATGGTATTTATTCTAAAACCTCCTCACTACTAAATAAATTAATTGAAAAGTTGAATATTCCGGGGATCTCTTAATTGCTTCATGGGTACCAAGCTTTAAAAATCTTCATTGAATTTCAGACTAAATGGTTTTAGGATTTGTTTATTTCTCAAGCCAGCTAAATAGATGGATACATACATATGGATATCGTACAGCAAGAGCCAAAGTATGGTTTAAGGGGTACATAGACATGGCTACTCTTGCTTCCTTTCCCTGACTCCCATATAATTCAAATAAACCTCAACTCCTGGACCTAATGAAATATATTGGGGATTGTTTTGCTTTCTTTCCTTGGGAAAAAGTTATTCATTTAAAGACCATGATAGAAAAAAATCTCAAATATGTCCCAGTTGAATGTAGGGCTCTAAGTCCTTCTGTCCCTCTCTGTGACTGCAGAGGTTAGGATCCTGCCCTCTTCCCCCCAGCATCTGTTCTTGTTCACTGACAGTTATAAGGGAAGCAATTAGCACAGGGAGAGGGAATCACTAACACATTGTAATTTTTACCATACCCTAACAGTAATATTGTGACAAACAATTCCACATTAATTCAGTGCCTGCAGACACCCAGGGACAATAGTGAACTCACAAACAGCTCTAAAGTTAAACTCCTGACTTAGGTTAGCCAGTCTGAGCATTTTGGAGAGCAAGGATTTGGGGAGACATTTTGACTGGGTTGAAGACCAGGTTTACTGTAGAACTCCTCTTCCAGCTCCTTGTTCCTGAGCTGTATTGTGGTTCAAACTATATTATACAAAGCATCTGAAGTTGTGTGTTATTGAAGAGTTGGGTCAAAATGGGCCGTTTAAAATAAAATACTTTCTCTGGCAAACCATTTTGTGCTAATGTAAATTAAGAAAAGCACTTACAATGTTAGGAGGATGTTCCAAATTTAAACACAAGCAAGTTACTGAAAAAACAAAGTGTACTGCTAACTCACCCACATTTTATGTATGTAGTATTCTGAAGTACTACTTTGTCTGATGAATGGAGGAAAACATATTATGTGCATAAATAATGCACATTTTAAAAGAATTTGCACATTTTGTATGTATATTATGATATGTGCATTATAAAAAACAATGTGGTAGAGCGAAAGAGGAGCAGATTTAGAGCTAAAATATTGCCTTCAATCCAGGCTCCCAGATTTACTAGATGTTTACCTCTAAGCAAGTCATTTCCCTTTGGTAGGTTTCAGTTTCTTCATCTGTAAAATGATGGAAGTGTACTATATGATCTCTAAGTTTTATTCCAACTCTAAATCCTATGATGATATGCATTTATGTATGTGTAAAAGAGTTCTGTGGTTGGGTCATGTAATATAAAGAGATGGCTCAGCTCATTATGTGGCATAATTAAATATTTGATTTGGCATCTGGAGCACTCCTCTCCAAGGGGAACATCAATTTCTGCATTTTAGAGAAGTAGACAAAGGGCCCATCGTTGAACATTTATTGTCTCTGTCTATAACCAGAAGAAGTACTGAACTAGAATTATATCTATTCATCATACCTCAAATAAAAAACAGGTCTAGAAAAATTGGCCACAAATTATAAAGGGTATTAGACATCAAACAGAAGGAGGTTGAAAAAAAAGACAAAAATGAAAATTATTTCCTACCCTTAAGGATCTTACAGTCTACTGGTAACCATAGCTATTGTGATGATAGTAGTTACAGTGGTTGATGATGATGATGATGATGGTGGTAGTGGTAGTGGTGGTGGTGGTAGTGGTGGTCATGGTTTTTAACTGGATAATAGTTCTAGATCATATAATTTCCTTGATTTTTATATAGTCTTCTAGAACATTCCACGTAGGATTAGCAATAATTTTATGCCCACAGAAAAGTATAGCAATTAAAAGCCACTTTGAGCCTTATAGAATTAGTCTGGCACACACTTGCATTGTGTCAGTCCTTCACTGGATACAGATATTCCTTTCTGCTGGCGCAGATCAAAATCTATCCATCTCTTCTTTTCTAGTGTGACTCTTGTCCAAGTCCTTCCATATAGACCACAGGGAATTCACCTATGAGCTAGGGGTGAGGAGGGTGATAGGGATTACTTCCATCGGATCTCTTGATATAACAGAAATAGTAATGTAGCCTACAGGCTCACTACATGATTGTCCCACATCCTTTTTCACATTTAACTTCATTTTTTACAATTCAATTTGGTGGAAATTCATTGTTGACCATAGCCTTTCATGCCCAATAAGAATGTTTCCATTGTCCATTGAATGACCTATAATTTTCATGCCTTAAAGGTTGTGGTATCATACCAATATAACATCCCCAGGAGAGCAGTGATACTGGCAAGGTCCCCCCTCATAACACCAAGAAAATGCTTGAGGTCACTGATAGCACCACACGATTTCATGAATGTAATCCATCCCTCTTTTCTCCTCCCATTCAGTTCTAGGCCCAGTTCATTATCAATATACAGTATATATCCAAGATCTAAATATTGATGGGCCAGTTTTGTGGGATATCATTTCAAATATATATGACTGGCTAAATAATGGGCATTCCTTCATAACTTGATTTTTCCTATGCAAATAGTTAAGCAAACTTCTCTTGAGTGATTATATCTCTCATTTAAGAGTCTCATGGGCTTGATTTTTTAAAAAAGCAATGACATCACCCATAAACAAGAAAATATTAGGGGACCTCAAAAATCTTCATGGAAGCCTTCTTCTTTCTGAACTCAAATATTCTTCACAACAATGAAGAACACCTTCAGTAAGCATAAATATCTCATTTTGTGCTTTGCTTGATAGTAAAAAACAAAGGAAGGCTGAACAAATCTCTTCCAGTGCATTTTCAAGGATTCTTTTATGAGCTTAAGAGGCATGGGAGTCACCTTGTTTGAAAAAGGTCTTTAAGTCTTACATTTGTTTTACCAAATCAAATTCTTTTTTTTTCATAATTGCAAACAATAAGCTCAGTAGGCTCTTGTATTCTCTACACCTTTCAGTTGATTGTATGACTGTCAAGAAGTTGTCTGCTTTAGAATAGCATTTGTGAAAGCCTGTCTGACCCCTTCTCAAATTTTCATCAATGATGCATTCCATACACATGTAAATTATTTGCACAAAGATTTTGGAGTGATGAGAAAATAGGCATATGCCTGAGTTATTATTGAGATCTCTTTTATCTTTTTGGTATTAATAATTTCTGTCATTTTTCTAGTAGTTTTGTATAATATCCTATTTTGGATATCCTAAGAAGCAATCCTTTAACGGTCTCAAAATTGTGCAATCTTCCCTACAGACCTTTGTATATTTTTTGTTTTGTCCAACTGATCTCTCTGCTTTTGTTTTCTGCAACATCATTCCTTTTTCTTCATGAAATATATCAGGAAATGCCACGTTAGAGTCTAAATTTGGTGTTCCACTGTCACTGATGATGAAAATCATTTGTCACAGATCTTGATGGATCTTTTTCCATCTTTTGTTCTACTTTCGAGTTTTATATTTGAATCCTGCTAAAAAGGATCTAGATTAATCAGGTCCCATGGCAAATTTTCTTACCTACTGCTCAGTGTTTTATGAGGCAAAAGTGCTCAAAATTTTCTACCATGTTCCTCCATCAGATTTAGAAAATGACTTTAAATTGTAGATTGTTGATTTGCTCAGCTTTTCTACCTCTTTGATTGGTAAAGTGATCAATTGTTTGTTCGTTTGTTTCTAGGCTCTTTTAGCTTCCTATTTGTGGTGTTTGTCTTATACCAATTAAATATATATAGGAAACTAAAATCTATTTCTTTATCCATTTCCCATTTATTGGCACTAACAAGTTATTCAAATACATTGTGCTTGAGTTGTTCTACCTTAACGATATGTTTTCTCATTTATCTTCCAACTTCTAGTTTGATGCCTCTGTTGACCTTTTGTTTTAAGAAGTCAGGAGTCTACAGCTAACTCAGCAATTACTTTCTTATTTATAAAGGATACTTTCTTATCATCTAAGATAGTTAATTACATTTTGGTGATTTTATTGAGTACTGTACATGAGAAGTGTTAAACATTCAGCCCATGGGTCACATGTACCCTGAACTGGGATAAAATTTAATTGGGGAATATTTAACAAGATAAAAATATAGCAAACTAGAGATAATATTAATATATGGTTTTCTAAATTAATAACCAGCCCACAGGGATTGTTAAGTATTTAGTTTAGTGGCTCAAATTCTTATTTGAGTTTGATACTACTGGTATACATGTTCAGATGCTCTTTTCTCCTCTTCTTGATGAAGTGTTCATGATATGTATGTGAAAGACTTCTGTCTAGTCAACAAACATTTCACCTCCTTTCATTCCTTGATTCTAAGCCATATTTCTTCTTTTAAATGTTTTGTTGTTATATGACTGTCACTTCCCAGTAACTGTCCCACTAAAACACTATCTTGTAACAAAGTTAAGCAGTTAAACAAATGAAACTCTCACACTAAACATTTCTGACAGTGTATGCAGCATTCCACACCCATAGACCTGCAACCCTTTATTGAGAGTAGAGAAATAGAATTCATAACCAGACCTCTGGAATCAAGAAAGGGTAAGGCATTGACCAGAATTCTTAGTAATGTTCTGTACTGTTTTCCTACCCCCAAGCACAATTCAGCTGCACTCTTCTACTTAAGGCTCCTCAGTAGGATGCTCCATCTCCCATCTCCTTGCCTTTACACTGATTGTCCTCCATGCCTGTAATGCTTTGCTCTTAATATTTGTCAAGTACTTTCCATGGTTTTCTTTAAGACTCAGTTCAAATGATCTATTCTGTATTTCTCTGCCCAATCCCTAGTTGCCACTATCTTCCCCTGAGGTTACCTTTAATTTTAATTATTTATACACACACACAGAGGTATACACACATAGGTATGTATGCATATATCTTATATATACACCTACTTATTTACATGTAATCTCCTAGAGTAAAGTGTAACCTTATTGTGAAGAGACTGTTTTGACCTTTCTTTATATTACCAAAGGTAGCTAAGTGGTGCACTGGATAGACCACTGGGCTTTGAGTCAGTAAAACCTGAGTTCAAATATGGCTTCAGACACTTACCAGCTGTGTGACCTTGAGCAAGTCCCCTAACACTGTCTGCCTCAGTTCCTCATCTGTAAAATAAGCTGGAGATAGGCAAACTACTCCAATATCCCTGCTAAGAAAACCCCAAAATGGAGAGTTGGACCTGACTGAAAATCTACTGAAGAGTATTCCCAAAACTTAACATCATGCCTAGTACATAGTGAGTGCTTAATAAATGCTTGCTGATTGAATAACCAATAATTAACCTTCTGATTGAAGTCCACTAGAGAAAGGTAATTTCAGTGCCTCTTTAGGTAGCCCGTTCAACTTATGGATAACTATTAGAATTTTCTTTCTTATATTTAACTAAAATCTACTTCTCTATAAATTTTATACATCTGTTCAAATTCTGACAGTTGGGATCTCTTCCTTCTTCTTCATGAGAAGCCTGCAAACAGTCAAGGTATCCATTAGGTCTCCACTCTATCATCTATTTAAATGTTCTTAGTTTTTTTTTCAGCCAATCCTGGCTTACAAATGCCCCAGCTCTCCTAGTCACCCTTCTCTAAATGCTCTCCAGTTTGTTACATTCTGCCTAAAATGTTATGTTTCATAGAACCTAATACTAGAGACCAGTCTTTTTCAGGGCAGAATACAATAGGGGTAGACATCTAGGTGGCACAGTGGATAGAGCACTCTGTCTGAAGTCAGGAAGGCCTGAATTCAAATCCACCCTCAAACACTCACTAGCTATGTGACTCTGGGCAAGTCATGTAAACACTATTTTCCCCAGCTGTAAAATGGGGCTAATAACCCTATCTACCTCCCAGGGTTATTATGAGGATCAAATGAGAGATTTGTTAAAAAAAAAAGTGCTTACACAGTGCTTAGCCCATAGTAGGTAAGTCATATATATTTATTCTCTTCCCTTTCCTAATTATTATTTCGTTAGTACTCTCTAAGATTTGATGAGTCTTTTTAACTTTTAGGTGGATGAAGCCAGTTTATCCCAGTTTAGAGACGACCCTCCTTCAGGTTTTGGTATACACTATAAATCCTAGCTTGATTTATTGTTTTTGTAGATTGTTCAGACTTAAGAAAATAATGCAGATTAAACGTTAAAATGTGTTATGCCTCTCCCCCCAAATAAAGTTTTATTTTTTTTAATTTATGCACACTTCATATTCAGCTTGTTATGCACTAAAATAGATAGGTCTGTTTTGTCACAAAGTTTTTCACTTCTTCATGCTGTAAATGCCCAGGTTTAGGACTTACATTTATTCCTATCAAATGTAATGGTATGAAATTTTCCTTATAATCATAACCTGCCAAAATCCTTTCGGACTCCAAATCTGTTATCTAATATATTTGATATCCCTCCTAGGTTCCTGTTATACATGAATTGGTTAATATTGCAGTTGTGTTCTCATCCATATTGTTTATGGCCACATCTACTGTATATATTGATGTCATACAAACATAAATTTTTCTAAAACCAAGTGAAAATTATATATTTTCTATTGCCACCACTCTTCTCCAATTATGTAAGCAATGAAAGCTGACTACTCTTTTCTTATATAAACTATTATCAGCAAAATTTTCAGTGAAAAATGAACTTAATACTTAAAATATACTCTAGTGATTCTGTTATGAGACACTCCTCTTCTCATCCCACAGATCCACAGATAGAAATATTTTCACCAAAGGCAAAACATTCTTTGTCAGAGGAATTTGGGTGAGGGGAAGAAGGGGACAGAGTAGTAGTTGCACAAAGCATATTTTGACCACATACACAGTCATACTAGGTAAGGCAATGGTCTAGCAACTAGAATCTAGCTCTTTGTGCCCACAGGGCTTAAAAGGCAAAGTGGACCAAATCTGTACTAAGATATGACCCTGAGAATGTCGTGGCAGCATTAGGCAGTGGAGGAATAGAAAGTTAAACATGGAGAGAATGGTCATAACAGGTTGGAAACATAGCAAACTGCATAGGAAAGGTACCATTCATTGGATGCCAATATGCTATGGAAAATTTCATTTGGCCCATGCTAGATACAGTTTCTCATGGAGCTTTCAGAATAAAAACTGCTTTGTGAATGAAGTAACTTAGTAATCACTTCCCATTAGCCTTTCCTTACATTTTTTTTCCCAGAGTTCATATTCTCAGTGTGAACTGAGTCTAAGAGGTAAGAAAGGTGTCACCTATTCTAAAAAACTACAATCAACATATAATTTCAAGTTACTCTTCTAACTCTGATGAAAAATTAAAGGATGGATAGATGGATGGATGGATGGATGGATGGAAAAAGGTTATAAAATAGGGGTTACTTTCTCCAAATACCTGAGTGGCACAGCTCCCTAAACCTCTCAGTTGAATGGACAAGATTTCTTTTCCTCCCTTCTTTACCTCTCATTTTATTTTTCTAGTCTTTCAATATGAGTCCATAGTCAGTTTTTTGGACAATGTACATGTTATTTTCGACCTTTCAGCAGATTTTTAGGAATGTTTGTCCACAACAGTGGATTATTGCCTCACCTCATGGAAGGCCATTTAATTCAGAGACTCCTAATTAGGGGAATTTAGAATCCCTGAAAGCAAACACCTGTATTCTCATTACTACCTGAATTTTATGCTCTCCAAGTGTTAATCTGTCCTCGAGGGTTTACCTTCTGAGCTTGAACCCGGTGCTCAATGAGCCCCCAGGTTTCCTAGGCACTGACACCTCTGGAAATGTTTTCCACATGGGAGTCAATATGAAACACATGCGGCTTCTATTGATTTCTCTCTGCGGATTTCCAGATGGTGGCACTCTGACAGAACTAACATGGACAGTAATGAAATCCGGCATGGCACAAATCCCCAGAATAATGTTATTTTAAATGGGAAGTTTTAAGATTGGGATGACTGTGGCAATAGTGGTGAGATCACAGGTCATCTCTATGAGGTTCTCAAGCACAGGGGAACTTCCCACTGAGATTGTACCTGATATTTATTTTTCCTTGTTGAAAATCAGGACTTTTCCACCATTGAGAGCTTTTGATGAAATATGCAGGATAGCTGGGAGCTAAGTTGCATAATTGAATTCACAACTCTTTGCTACAGGACTATAATTTAATCAGAGCATTATAATTTACTAAATACCATTACAGAGGCATCAGATCCTATTAATCAAAAAATTTTAAAGCTATATTGTGACAATTTTTCTTTAGTCTTCCTTGCAGTTGATCATCTAAAGACAGCCACAAAATGGAAAGGACCATTGCATTTGAATTCCCCTTTTAAAACATTCATAAAATGCCACCATCATCCACGTTAATTGGTTCAACTACTTCATCTCAAAGGAACAAACCAAGTAAATATTGGCAGCTATTGTTCTGAGAGAAGCAGAATAACAGAATGTAGAGAATCCTAGATTGGCAAATCAGAACTGGGTTCAAATCCCATAACTAATATTGACTAGCCATGTGACCATGGGCAAAGTATTCAAACCTCTCCGAGGGTCAAGGCAACCCTGAGAAATCTTCACAAGAACACATCTAGAGAAGGCATCTTAGAAGTCACATAGTCAACCTCCTCACTTTATAGATGAGGATATTAAGAGCTAAAACGTCAATTATTTGCCCTAGGTCACACATCTCCCAAGTGACAGAAGTGAGATTCAATGCTAAGTCTTATCACAACAAATCCAGCACTCTCACCACTGTACATAGTGTATTAGTGTTGAAAATTCACACAATGTCAAGAAACTGAGACCCAAAGAGGTTATTTGTCCAGGATTACATAGATAGTTTCTGCTAGCACCATGATTCAAAAGGCAGGTCTTCTCCTGGATATTCAATATTTTCTTGGTTTCTGTGACATTGTTCCCTCTTCCATCTACTTTTCTGATTGGTCCTTCTCTCTCTTTATCTGAACATCCTCATTCTCCTGGTAATTAACTATGTGGTATCCCCCAAGGCTCTGTCCCTTCTCATTTCCTTATGCTCTCTATCTTGGTCATTCCACCAGTTCTCATGATTATCTCTTTAAGTAGAAACTACTCACAAACTGAGAGAGAGACAGTCACAGACAGAGAGACAGACAGATTAGAAAGGGGGTAACAGGTAAATAGATAAGTAAGCCCATTCATCTGTATAGTGTCAATCTCCTTTAAAATCTTGGATTTGCTATACATCTTCATCTGGATATCTTTTAGGCAACTCATATTTGGTATTAATTGAAAGGTATTATATTTTACAGGAAAATTAATTCTCACTTCAAACTTCCTTATTTCTATCATTCTCCCAGTCCCTGGGTTTGCAGCTTGGAAATATCATTGACTCTTCCTTCTCAATTACCCCTAAATAGCTAATCAGTTGGCAAGGCTTATCAATTCTATCTCTACTTTTCTCTCTGCCATAGTATAAGACCTTATTTCCTCTCATTGTTTTATTGCAATAGCCTTCTAATTGATTTCTTTCTGCCCTTTCTCTCCCCTTTCCAGTTTATTCTCCATACAATTGCCATACTGATACTCCAAAATCACATATGTGACCACCCACTGTTTTTGTCATTTTAGTGCCCTCATTTGGAATTTTCTTGACAAAGATCCTGGAGTGGTTTGCCATTTTCTTCTGCAGTTCATTTTACAGGTGGGAAAACTGAGGCAAACAGGGTTATGTGACGTGTTCAGGGTAATACAGCTACTAAGTATCTGAGATCACATTTGAACTCAGGTCTTCCTGACTTCCGGTCTGTTGGGCTATCCACTGTACTACTTTTACTCAAAAATCTTTAAAAAATTTCTATCCCCTCTTGGATAAAATACAAACTCTGTAGACTGACCCCCACATACCATTTAATTTTATTGCATATTAGTACCTTTCCTACACTCTCTACTAGTCAAACTGGCCTGATAGTTATTCCCCATACATAGCACTCCAAGTCTTACTGTTGTGTCTTGGCATAGATGGTCCCATTTTTGGCAAAATGCGCTCCCTTCTTAGTTGTGCCTCTTGGAATTCCTAGATTCCTTCAAATTGAAGTTCAAATGTTATATCCTCAAGAAGGTCTTTCCTGATGCCTATGTGTTATTAACAAACTCTCTTCTGGAAATCATTTTGCATATACTTTGCACTGAAGAAGGAGTTAGGAAAGTAGGAAACTTGAGGGGTGATTCATGGAATGTCATAGAAAGGCCCATATGGCATTGCAGGAGGGGGACAGCCATGGAAATGAAAAAAGAATTCTAGATCCAAGGAACATTTGGTAATTTGGAGATCAGTTGTACTTGGTGGTCCTGGACATTAGAAGGGGAGGAAATAGAAAATAATTCCATGGACATGGAGAACTGAGAAGATCATGGAAACATTGGGAGTGAGAAGGAAATTAGGAACTTTTATAGAATAAAAGTTCAAGTATTAATATATTTTCTCTCAAGTAGCAGTAGGATGCAGATCATAAGATTTAGAACTGAAAGAGATCTTACAGATAATGCAATCTAATCCTTTCATTTATTATAAATTTTATAATGTCATTGACACATTTCTTATTGTTTAGGGGAGAGGGGTGAGGATGAGAGCTGGGGTAATATGTAAACTCTTACACTACTGAATTATCAGAAAACCAGGAAAACTATATCCAGAACTATATCTGACTCATAGATTTAGAACTGGAAGGAGCCTTAGATGTACTCATGGGCTATTCCTTTATCTTTGGAGAAACTGAAAACCTTGGAATTTCTGGAATTTGTCCAAAGTCATAATAGCACTAACTGACAGAGCTAAGATTTGAACCCAGGTACTCTAAACTCAAATTCAGCACTGTACCAATGATCAGTCATGGTCTGAGATGGAAAATTATGAGAAACATTTTTTCTCTTCTTGATAGAAAAGCAAGGACAATCAATTCAGAAGGTCACAACCATAAAACTTGAAAAAGGAGAGATGTTATCAAGCCAAGAATTTATTCATTCAGTAAGCATTCATAAGCACCTAGTATGTGTAATATAGAATTGAACAAATGATAAGTGACCCTATTGCATCAAATCTGCATATATTTAAATATTCAGTGAGTTCAATAAGAAAGATAGGGAGTAGGGAAACCATTTGGAAAATATTGCTCAGGCACTAGCAATGAAAGAAGCCAAAGGCTTGTCAGCTACACTAAAGAACTATGCTTTTATATTATGAATACTTTTTTCTTTCAAAAAGAGAGTCAAAAGCCCCTGGATCTGGCAAATACCAAATGACATAGCATAAAAAGAAATTGACTGTAATCTTAACAGACAAGAAATTACTGGTTACAGATGTAGCAGTCATTTCAGAATCAGCTGTCTGTGTAGTCATAGTATTGACTGGCCAGAGCAAAAGCCAAAATAAACACAAAACTAGAAGAAAGGTAAAAAGAAAAGACATTGTATGTGATTGCAGCAGCTCCAAACTGACTTGTTTAAACAACCTGTCAACTTTGAAAAATGGGAAATGGATAAAAGTGAGGACATTGACTCTGACTATTATCATTTCCTAGAAAAGTTTAACCAATAAAAAACAGTTGCTACAACAAGTAAGCCAAAAGAACATAGAAAACACCTTTGCCAGCAAATGCTTAATCTCCTCACCAAGTGGAGACACATGGTAACCTAGGGAGATAATGGTTTAGAATACAAGCTTATTTGCAGAATGTACAGAAGAGGAGAATGGAAGAATGCCAGCAACATGAGCTCACAAAATGAGGAATAATAGCCGAATAGAAAACAAAACTGAAGAAAACTTACATAAGCTGAAGCTAAGTGAAATCATCTCCCAGAGAATATTTGTAGATGAAACCTGAAGGCAGACTACAGATAAATGCAACAATATGAAACCAGCATATTTGGACTCTACAGGGTTTCTATCTGCACCAGTATGCAAAGAATTTGTAACAATACTAAGAAAATGAGTTTGGAACAGCTGGATCAAACCACACAGAAGAAATCTACACTGGAGAGGATGCACTTTTCAAAGCACTCAGGAAACTATTTTCAACGTAGCTTGAAGAAAGAAAAAAAAATTTTAAATCTAAGTTGGTGATGTTAACCAAAGTGGGGGAAAATAAAGAGCAAAAAATTATCAATTACAAGAATATATGTCAGCTTTCATTTCATCAAATTCTTATGAGGAAATATCCCCAAAATACCAAAATATTCACAGTAGTATTTGTCTTTGTAAGAAAAAAATGAACTAAAAGCAAGGGGGATGCCCCACGGACTGGGGAGTAGGTAAAAAAATTTGTGACATATGAATGTTGTGGAATATTAGGAGCTATAAGGCATGATAAATATGAATACTTCAGAGAACTATGGTGACTTATATGAACTAACACTGAGTGAAGAATGTACAGCAAAAGAGCATTTTGCACAATGAATAGTATAATGTAAATTAAGACGGCACTCAAAAGCAATAGAATCTCAATCAAGTGTAAAGGTCAGTGTCAGAGTAGGGGTGACAGAACACATTTCCCTTCCTCTCAGTTGAAAGACTATAGATAGAGAATGTTATTTACTTCATTGTCAGTCATAATCACTTTATTGAACAGATTTGTGCATGTGTCCATGGATGTGTGTAGAAAACAGTACTGTGGGAAAGAATTGTTTTAGGAAATGATTGTAATATAAACAAATCAATGGCTTATGAACACTAAAGATATACTTTAAAAAACCACCAGAAAGAGTCAGAAATTTCAGTGTGATTGTCAAAGAAGGATTATACCTTAGAGTCACATAACTAACTGAGAAGTTTAAAGACTATGAATCCACTGTATTTATTATCTTTAATTTTAAAAACTGGATTAACACAGCAAAAATACATCTTGCATGTTTCGCTTCAATAAGATATCTCACTTACATATGTCAAAATTATACAGGACTCCAAAGACAGAATTCATTATAGGGACTAATTAATTCAGTGACCTTCTGAGCACTGATATCAGGTGAAATGCTAAGGAAGGAGATAGAGGTTCACCAACAAAAACCAAAGTTTACTTTGGTCAAAGATGATCTACTTAAAAATTAAAATAAAGGCAATGATTCACTATCAATTGTCAGGTTCTGCAAAAGTTCCTACTCACAGAGGCAGAATTCAACCCGAGTTCAACATTCATGTGAATCGCTTCCAGCGCCCCAAAGGATTCTGGGCAGCCCATGAAAAATGTAGAGGAAGTAAAAGAAAGTAAAGATGCAATGAGAGCTTTGTCTTTGTCCCACTTACCCTGCCCACCACTAGTCACTATTGCATTCATCACGTACCTTGGCAGATGGGTTGCACTGTACACTCTCTTCTCTTTTTCACTCAACTTGTAGCAACCAGCTATCCTCAGTCTGTCTCTATTCTGAGAAATGCAATAGTTGTATCTTTTCACTGTTTTTGGCCATTATTGGCATAAACAGGGACAAAGCAGTGCTGCCACATGCTAATGCAGCTGATGCCCACTATGCAATGAGCAGCAGCAACATGAGGGCTTCTTCCCTTCCCTCTATGCACAGCTGTCTTCCAAGTTACATACGTGTTTGCTGTTGTCTCCAAGGTCAGATGCTCAGTTCAGTATTTCTTTGTATGTGAGCAGTTTCTGTAGAGATTTTTTTGGTTCTAACATTAAAGTTTTGGGGATGACGTTTTAAAATGGGTGATAAAAATGAAAGATCAAATCAGAACACAGAGTGCTTAATCCAGAGTGGACAAATAGATATATGCTTACCTATAAGGGAGATAAAATATTGTGCCTTGTTTTCTGAGAAGTAATAGCCATTCTAAATATAATCTTCGTCGCCATTTTACATCAAAGCATCCTAACTTAAGCAAATTGGACACCAATGAAAAACAAATTAAAGAGTCCAAATTCCTGAAAAATCTCAGTGAGATTAAAACAATAATTAAAACAAATTATAAACAATAGTTTTTCAAGAAAGTAAATTCAGAAAATGAGGTGGCTACTAAAGTCAATTTTCAGATTTCTAAACAAATTGTTCCTGCTGGGAAGTCTTTTACTGAAAGTGACTTCATAAAGAAGTGCTTGCTAATTGCAGTTTCTTGATTATGTTCCAATAAAACAAGTGTTTTTGAAAAATAGTTTAATCATTAGTTATACCTTTACTTGGAAAGTGAGCTCCTAAAAACCTAGCTGCAGTCAAGGTGAAGATGATTAGCCTATCACTATCATCACCATCATCATCCCTCACAAAGCACTTAATAAATGTTATCCTAGTTGGCCCTATCAATAGGTGCTATATCTATGCCAGCTTTTTGGATAAGGAAGCTGAAGCTGAGAGAAGTTAAGTGACATGTTTAGTCTCATACAGTTTATGTCTGAAGCAGAATTTGATCCAGACTTCAAGTATAATTCTCCATCCACTACAACTCCTAGTTAACTCAGATTGAGATCCAGCACATAAAAGGTACATAATTAATTATTTTGAGTTCAAATGAGGTGACTCAACAACATAATATGATAATCACAAAAACCGTTACAGTCAAGTTGAATTATGTTGTTCCATACTACCCACTAATCTCCAAACATAAAGAAGATAAATACAGACAAACGTAGGTACAAAAAGATAGCATAACCAGGAGGGAAGGTACCTTTAAGGAACATGACCTTTGGGACCAAAGATGAAAGACAAATGTGAACTTAAGAAAGGACCTCTAGGTATGGCCTTTGGTGTTTTATAAAAGCACCAAAAGTAATGAGTTATCACGTGTCTACATAGGTAACTACATGCTCTCTTGAACCTTCTCTTCTTGTGTACCTATGTGTATTTGTGGGGGAATGTGCTCCAGATTTTCAAGGGAATGTTTTGTTCCAATTGTTCTTATCATACTATCTTAGTAAATACTTTTGCTCAAATCTAATTGAGTCTACTGGCTAGTTGTTAATAGAAAGCACACCAGTTGGAGCTCATGGTCAACAGTCCTAGAACAAAATCCTTGCTATTACTACTCCAGAAATATGAGGAAGAAAAGAACAGTTAACCACTATCTGGGACTCCTGTATTTCTTATTTCTCAGTTTTATGCAGGAACAATACTCAACATTTGTTCCTAAAACTTTGAGTTCCAACTTCTCTTCCTTCCTCTCTTCCCACCCATCCCTACTGAGAAAGCAAGCAATTCATATAGGCTATATATGTGTTGTTTTGCAAATGACTTCCATAATAGTTATGTTGTGTAAAACTAACTATATTTTGCTCCATCCTATCCTGCCTCCAATTTCTTCTCTTCTCTCTTTTGACCTTGTCCCTCCCCAAGAGCATTTACTTCTAATTGCTCCTTCTTCCCATTTCCCCTCCCTTCCATCATCCCCCCACCCTGCTTATCCCTTTCTCCCCTACTTTGCTATATTGTAAGATAGGATTTCATACCAAATTGAGTGTGTATGTTATTCTGTCCTTGAGCCAAATGTGATGAGAGAAAGCTTCACCTTTTCCCTCTCAACTCCCCCCTTTTCCCCTCAATTGAAAAGGCTTTTTCTTGCCTCTTTTATAGGACATAATTTACCCCATTCCATTTCTCCCTTTCTCCTCCCAATATATTCCTCTCTTACCCCTTAATTTTATTTTTTTTTTAGATATGACCCTTTCCTATTCAACTCACCCTGTGCTCTATTTCTCACTATGTGTGTATGTGTTTGTGTGTGTAATCCCACCAACTACCCACATATTAAGAAAAATTCAAGAGTTACAAATATTGTCTTTCCATGTAGGAATGTAAACAGTTCAACTTCAGTAAGGCCCTTATGATTTCTCTTTCCGTTTACCTTTTCATTCTTCTCTTGATTCTTGTGTTTGAAAGTCAAATTTTCTTTTCAGCTCTGGTCTTTTCATCAAGAATGCTTGAAAGTCCTCTATTTCATTGAAAGACTATTTTTCCCCCTGAAATATTATACTCAGGTTTGCTGGGCAGGTGATTCTTGGTTTTAATCCCACTTTCTTCGACTTCTGGAATATCATATTCCATGCCCTTAAATTCTTTAATGTAGAAGCTGCTAGATCTTGTGTTATCCTGATTGTATTTCCACAGTACTGGAATTGTTTCTAGCTGCTTGCAATATTTTCTCCTTGACCTCGGAACTCTGGAATTTGGCCACAATGTTCCTAGGAGTTTCTCTTTTTGGATCTCTATCAGGAGGTGATTGGTGGATTCTTTCAAAATTTATTTTGCCCTCTGGTTCTAGAATATCAGGGCAGTTTTCCTTGATAATTTCGTGAAATATGATGTCTTGGATCTTTTTTTGATCATGGCTTTCAGGTAGTCCCATAAATTTTTAAATTGTCTCTCCTGGATCTATTTTCCAGGTCAGTTGTTTCTCCAATGAGATATTTCACATTATCTTCCATTTTTCATTCTTTTGGTTTTGTTTTGTGATTTCTTGGTTTCTCATAAAGTCATTAGCTTCCATCTGTTATTTTCTAATTTTTAAAGAACTATTTTCTTTAGTGAGCTTTTGAACCTTCTTTTCCATTTGGCTAATTCTGCTTTTTAAAGCATTCATCTCCTCACTGGCTTTTTGAACCTCTTTTGCCAATTAAGTTAGCCTATTTTTCAAGGTGTTACTTTCTTCAGCATTTTTCTGGGTCCCCTTTAGCAAGCTATTGACTCACTTTTCATGATTTTCTTTCATTTCTTTCCCAATTTTTCTTCCACCTCTCTTACTTGATTTTCAAAATCCTTTTTTGAGCTCTTCCATGACCTGAGACCACTGAATATTTATTTTGGATGTTTGGAATACAGAAGCCTTGACTTTTATGTCTTTTCCTGATCATAAACATTGTTCTTCCTCATCCAAAATGGTGAGAGAAGATATCTGTTCACTAAGAAAATAACTTTCTATAGTTTTATCTTTTTCCTTTTTGGGGGCATTTTCCCAACCAGTTACTTGACTTTTGGGTATTTTTCAAAAGTATGGTATACTCTGGGTAATTGTAAGATTTCAGTTCCTCCAAGGGGTACAATCAAGCCTGCACACTAGTCTGGGAGCAACCATAAACTTTTGTGCCCAAAATCTGCAAGTAGTAGAATTTCTTCTCCACAACAACCTTGCCTCCAGTTCTGCCATGCCAGCACTTGGGGCTGAGATTCAGATCAGCTGCTCAATTCCCCCAGGAGCTTTAGGTGGAACCAGGGCTGCCACTCAAGGCTCAGGTTCATATCTGCTGCTCAGTTCCCCTAGGGGTTTTACAATGAGGCCTCCAACAATGGATGCCAGCTGCTGCCTGACATGGGAGCCGCCAAAGGCTTCTGTGACCTCTGAAACCTCCTCCTGATGTCAGAACTATGTGGGGACCCTGTTCCCTTCTCAGCCAGCTGAAAAAGTCCTCTCACTGACCTTCAGCGCCTGTGGGTTGAGGGATCTGTGAACCGGCATTGCTGCTGCTGGGGATTCTGTCCCTGAAGCCTGCTCCAGTCCTGCTCCTCCTGGATCCATGTGGTCAAGGTTGGACTGTGCTCCAGTCCCAGTCTGATGTGACAGACCTTTACCATTGGCCTTCCAGATCACCCTGGGCTGAAAATCTCCACTCCATCATTCTATGGATTCTACTGCTCTAGAATTTGTTGAGAGTCATTCTTTACAAGTATTTTGTGGGCTGTGGGGGAAGAGCTAGATTATGTGTATCTTTCTATTCTGCTATCTTAGCTCTGCCCCCCACACCCTCCACCCCCACCCTGGGACCCCAATCTTTGAAAATGAATGAGTTAGATTCATGATCACAAAAAGATACCACAAGAAAAACAGAGTCCAGAAATACAGGGGTAATCCTCCCTTTGTGCTATCCTGGTCCAAAAAGATATGAAATATTGTGTTCAGTTCTTGGGACCACATTTTAGATTGATCATTGAGAAGACAGAGAGTATCCAGAAGAGGGCAGCCAGAATGATGAAGGATCTCAAAGTCATATCATTTGAAGATCAACTGAAGGGGCCAACATTGTTTTGCCTAGAGAAGAGAGATTGGGATGGGGGCAGATAACTGGTTCCAAGTATATGAGGAGACATCATTTTCAGAGGTTCAAAGAGTAATCAATAACTGTCTTTAAGTATTTGAAAGTTCATAAAAGTGATTTCATTAGTGTTGATAGTTCCTGGTGTAGAAATACCCTCTATTGAGGCAGATAAGTCACTCCTAAAAGAGTTGCCTGAGGCATTAGGTGACTTGCCCAAAGTCACATGATTAGTGTGTACCTAGGCAGGATATGAGTTCAATCTTACTTTACTCCAAGACCAGGACTCTATCCATTATATCACACTATTTCACACTGTGCCCTTATTTATTATATATATTTGATTGGAATCAACTTTGGAGATCCTGCAGGGATTTCTTGAAGTAAAAGTTAGGGAATTTTAAGAAAGCCTTTCAATCATTGCTCTAGGTAAGAATATTGATCTTGCCCCTCCAACTTTCACAAAAATGATTCCTTTCAGATTTAGTTTGAATTTTAACTTTTTGCTCCATGCTGTATTTTTTTCTTCATTTGCTTTCCCATGGTAATTCTATTTGAATTTAATTATTTTCTTCTACCTCTGCTAACTTCACTTTCATGTTTCCTCTTTTACTTTCCTTTGCTTCTTGTTCAGAGTCAATATGAGAATTATTTATTTTCAGGAAATTCTTTAACCCCTTAAGTTTCAGACTAGTACTAGTCTGGTAAGTCTAGGTTGAATATTGTATATTTTCCTGGTCTCTCCAATTTTGCTTTTTCCTACCTCTGTGATCATGGACAGGTCAGTTACCTGACAACCTACTTCACTCCATTTTCAATAAACTCCAGTGGCTTCCTTTTGTCTCTGGGATAAAATATAAAATTCCTTGTTTGACTTTTAAAATCTTTCATTACCTTCCTATTTTTCCAGTCTTCTTAACACAATACTGCCCTCCCTTATGGGATATAGTGACAACTATTCTCCACGTGTTACTTCACAAAAGATACTTCATCTCCTAAGTCTGTGATTTAATCTGCTGTCACCCCTTCCTAGACTCCTCTCCTTCCTCATCTCTGCTTTCTGACTTCCCTACTTTCCTTCATATCCCAGCTAAATTTCCACCTTCTGCAAGAAACCTTTCTCAGTTGTCTTGAATGCTAGTTTTTTCCCTATAAAATTATTTTCAATTATGTTCATGGACTTTTATTAATGAAAGATATATACACATATAATTTGAATATATTGTTTGAATGCTATCTATCCATTAGATAATGAGCTCCTGGAGAACAAGGACTGTTTTATTCATTTATTTTACTTTCTTAGTATCTTCAATTCTTGGTGCAGTTCCTGGCAGATAAGAGACACTTAACAAATGTTGACTTACTTGATTACCATATACCATGCATGTCTCCACTAACTTTTGGATCATTTATAATTTGGATGTATCTGAGATTGTGATCTACCATAATTTTACAGTATTATTGGGTAGATATAAGAATGAAGTTTTGGGGTCAAGTTTAAGTTTAAGATCTTTGAAAGAAATGCATAGTTTTGAAACTATGGTAAGGCATGATGCTGTCTTATTCAATTCTGCACCCATATCATTGGTCATCAGTAGTCTGTCCCAAGATTTATGTATTGATGAGTTCAGGATGTAAATGAATTAGAGTTAGAAAATATCTTACAGATCATCTAAGTCAAAGGTATGAAACATGAAACCATCAGGCCACCTGTAACCCACAATACTCTCACTGTACTGCTACTACTAGTAGGTTAAAATGCATTGGATAAATGTTTGATAAAATAAATAAAAGTAAAAACAATCTAGATATGCCAATTTGTGGTTTTCTAAGTCAGTATAGTTCTGCAGGGATTCATTTCTATTTGAGTTTGGCATCACTGATCTAAGCTAGTCCCTCCTTTTAGAAAAGGAGAAACTGAGGCCAAGTATAGTAAAGTGATTTTGACAAGATCACAGAGCTAGAAAGTGGCAGAAAAAGGATTTAAACTAGGTCTTTGAATTCAAATCTACTAATATTTAAAATTTTTCTTCCATCGATATTTTGTAGAATGGAGCTAGAACAGATACCTAATCCAACTGACTCATTTTACAGAAAAGAGAACTGAGGCCCAGAGAGGTTAAATAACTTCTGCAAATGTCCTCTGACTCCAAATCTAGGACATTTTGCAATGCACCAAACTGTTATCTGAAGTATTTTTATTACATTATGAAACACATAAAGATTCAATTTCCTCATATTACAAAGGCAACCTTCATTAATATATCTATACTGATATCAAAAATAATTAATAACAATACTATTAGTTAACATTTACATAGAATTTTGCATGCAAAGTACTTTGCATGCCTTATTTCCTCTGCACAGTGCTTGGTACAGAATAGATACTTACTGAATGTTTATTGAGTGATTTCAAATACCCTATGAGATAGGTGCTCTTACTGTCCTCACTTTAATGCTCTGGAAACTGAGGTTGACAGAGGTGAAATGATTTGCCTGGTATCACACAATTGACTACTAGCAAGTGTCTAAAGCAGGATGACAGCTGACTTTTATATAGCATTCTCCAGTATATAGAACACTGAACATGCATGATCTCAATGGATGTTCTCCACCATCTCATGATGATTCTTTTTTTACTAATGAGTGTAGTCAAGGAGGTTAGTTATCCATGGTGATATAGCTGGCAAATGTCAGACATATTTGAACCTAGTTTCCACTATTCATGCTATACAATAAAATATAGTTATCAAACTATGGAAATTAATGAGAACTTACACAAGAATGCCCTCTTATATTAGCATACGTATAAATTTATTTTTATTAATTATGGTTACTTTTTTCATGTCTTTAATACTCTAGAGGGAATCAATTTAGTGCTCTGCACATAATATAGTAGGTGCTAAAACAATTTTGTTGTGTTTTTTTTTTAATTTGAATTACATTAACACCTTCCTGATTATTCCTGGGAGGCCTGACTCCATACCTTCCTTGGATTTTTTATACAGCTTGAATATTCTCTCCCAACCTGCCCAGGGGATGAAATGCCACAACACCTACACATAACTTCTCAAAAGTGATTTTGGAATCATTTCCTTCTTCCAAAATTCAGAGAATTAAATCAGACTTGTAATTCTCTCACATTCTCTGACTTTTATCTCCAGGCATTCTTCACCAGAGACCACCCACCAGGTAAACACTGTTTCATATTTACATGAAGGAAAATATAGACCACGCTTATTATCTGTGCTGACTGGTTTAGTCAGTAGGGTTAGACCACCAGAGTAAGCTTTTCAAACATTATGGATTATCTGAACCAGTGATAAAGCTAGAAATCCAGGCCCAAATTCTCCTCATGCATAGGGTATTTCTGCCTGTGGACAAAATCAAACCTGACGACTGGGGATTGGGACTAGAAGACTGAGAGATCATTCAAAGAATGACAACATTTCAGAGCTGAAGATAACTATAGCAGCCATCTAGTCTAACCCATACTCATTTTTTTAACAATTACTGCTACAGGGTACCCCCACAAAAGATCATCAGTCCCTCCTTAAAGGCTTTCATTGAGGAGGAACCCACCACCCCCAGAAGAAGGAAGTAATTTCTGTGGAGATTCTGTTATAACATTGTTGTTTTTCCTGATATGAGTCTATATTTGCCTTTTTACAACTTCTACCCATTGCTCCTTGTACCCTCGAAGCCAAGGAGAATAAATCTCCCTTTCCTTCCCTTTCTTTCCCTTCCTCTCCCTTTCCTTCCCCCCACCCTCTCCTACCCAAGGTCACACAGTTACTAAGTATCTGACACTGGATTTGAAATCAGGTCCTCTTGACTTCAAGGCCAGTGCTCTATCCACAGTGTCACCTAGCAGAATCCAGTTGTTTTGTGTTGCTGTTGTTTTGGGGTTGTTAGTTTTTTGAAGCAATCTGGGTTAAGTGACTTGCCCAGGGTCATGAATAAGTCTACTCTCATTTCCACATGACAACCCTTCAAGTACTTGAAGACAAATGTCATCCAGCCCCACCCTCCCAATTCCCCCAATCCCGAAAACTTCTCTTTCACAGACTAACATCTTGTGTTTCTTCAACTGAACCCCCCGTGTAGCATAAACTTGACACCTTCCTTTATTCTGGTTGCCCTCTTCATTGTCCTCTAGTTTATCAATGTCTTCTGTTCAGTCTCTGTTCCTTATTTGAATAAGATAAAAAACACTCTCTTAAAGTAGTTGAAATAATATTTTCCTTAACAAATACTAAGGGGAGCAAGGGAAATCTCAACTTGTGAGTTCAACAGTTTTAGGAATACTCAGTAAGGGAAATCTGTCTCCCCATCCAGATAAGCAATTATTCCAAGTAACCTTGCCTAGAATACTCAGAGGTTGCCTTTATGTGTGTGTGTGTGTGTGTGTGTGTGTGTGTGTGTGTGTGTGTGTGTGTGTGTGTGTGAAACCCAGGTCATCCTGGCTCCCAAGTAAGGCCTCTATCCACTGCTTTCAAAAGGCCTCTTTATCAAACATAAACATCAAGAATTTCCAGATAACATAGCTCACCAACATCCATTTGCATACAAAGTGACTCCCTTTTCTCTGTAACCTCAGTACTCAGTCCAGTTCCCCTAGTATTTAGTAGAAACATAACAAATACTTATTGCCCAATTGAATTTTTTCTGAATTTCTAAGACTGCTGTTGTATTTGAGAATCTTTTTTGTTTGTATGTTTTGTTTTGAATGAGGTCTAAATTTACTTCTTTTACCTTTTTTTGGAGTGAGGGTATAAGACTTACTCTTGGGACACCTAAGTGGCAGTGGATAGAGTGCTGGGCTTGAAGTCAGGAAGACTCATCTTCCTTAGTTCCAATTCAGCCTCAAATACTTAATAGCTGTGTGACTCTGGCCAAGTCACTTAACCCTGGATGCTTGTTTCCTTATCTATAAAATGATCTGGAGAAGGAAATGACAAACCACTCCATTATCTTTGCCAAGAAAACCCCAAATGATCTCAAGTAGAGTTAGACATATCTGAAACAACTGAACAAGAACAAAAATAAGGTTTTCTCATTCACTTTGGTAATTTAGATTTAAAAAACAGAATTAAAGCTGCTTCAAAACACAATCCACAAATCACAAAACAAGAGGTTTTTTTTTTAATTTAACAACTTGAAGTATATTGCTTTTTAGCATTGCCTTCACTAATGACTTTAACTCCAAATAAAATCTTTCAAAAGAAAGAAAAAAACTAACCAATACCTTTCCATTGGCCCGAAAATCTCCAAATTATGTAATATTGTTCCAGTACAAAAGAGGCCTCAGCTCCCTCTTTGGAGATTTCAGGAGGCCCCAATTGCACACAAAGAGGGGTTTGATATTCTTTAGGTGATTATAGATGGTTAAGATTCCAGCTGTTGGATGCTCTGAATTTCTTGTACAAAAACATCATGTTCTAAAGTGAGACCTAGTGCTTATGGGTGAAGAAATAACTTTAAAAAATCCATTTCATGTCATTTGATTAATTTTCTCTGCACCTCGGGCAATTATATTAGCAGCAATGCTATTCTTTGCAGAACTTGTCCCTTTGCAAGCTCTATAATTAGAGAAAGCCTACGTCCCAACAGACAAAGCCTCTGTAGACTGGAAAGAAGGGCCCCATTACATTTAGCCAGAGCACCTTCTGACTCTTCCAATCGGCAAAGAGCAATGCAAATGCACACTCTGAAAATTAACACAGCTAGAAAGGAAACATCCCACAGGGTGAATCAATACCCAGCAAAGGATAATGGGATCCCTGTTCAGGCAGCTGTGTCCTGCCCCCCTTCCCATCAGCACCTGTCAGTGAATGCAGTCAATGCTGGTCAATCGGCAGCCATCCTTACAGCTCAATTCACATGGTGATCATTAGCCCCAGCCAGCCCGGTGGCACCCCATGCTTCCAAATGGTGTCCTTTTCTCCTTAAATGCAGGCAAACAATGACTTTCTCCCCACTCCTTGGCATAACCCTTGTTAATCTTTCTTGTTTCTCTTCTGTTTTGCCCTTTTCACAGTGTGCAAGGAGAGATAGAGTAGAAGGTAGAAATTAGGTTATTCAACTTAATTTCAGGACACAAGTTCCTATCAGACTTTAGACCCATCTAAACTGGCATGAGTCACTTAGAGATAATCACAGGGTGAAAATTATACCCCACTGATCAATTCAGCTGGTAAATGATCAATACCTGCCATCTTGAGTATATTTAACTGTTTATAAAAAGGATGGAGATCTACCTTGTTTGAGGATTTTTCCTTCTTTCTTTCCCTCCCTTTTTCCTTCTTTCCTTTTCCTTCTCTCCTTTCCTTTCTTCCTTTCTCCCTCCATTTTTTCCTTCTTCCCTTCCTTTCTTCTTCCTCTCTTTCTTCCTCTCTCCCTTCCTTTCCGTCCTTCTTCTTTTTCTTTCTTTCTCTTGTTTCTGCTTTCCTCTCTCCCTCTCTTCCTTGTTTCCTTCAGTCATAGAATCAACCTAAGACTGTTAAAATTAAAAGGAAGTTTAGAGATTCTAGAATCAAAAAATTACAAACTCTCAGAGGAAGAGCCCCATAGTCCAAACTAGACCTGAGTAAGTTGGCAAACATTTATTAAGTGCCTGTTATGTGTAAGGCACTATGCTAAGTATTGGGCATATAAAAACAGGCAAAAGGAACTCAAGGAGTTCATGGTCTTGTGGGAGAAAAAACAAGCAAACAAATACAAACAAGTTATATACAAAATAAGTAGGAAAAAATTGAAAGAGGAAAGGCACTAGAATTAGGAGGGATTGGGAAAGGATTGCTGTAAAAGATGGGATTTTAATTGGGATGTAAAGGAAGCGAGAGAAACTAATAGATGGGGATGAGGAAGGAGAACATTCCAGGCATGGTAGACAGGGCAAAAATAAACAAAAAAATAAAAGCCCAGAGCCAAAAGATGGAGTGTCTAGTTCATGGAACAGTAAGGAGTCAAGTGCCTCTGGATCAAAGAATACAAAATTGGGAATAAAATATAAGAAGATTGGAATGGTACAAAGTGCTTATAAAGGGTTCTGAATACCAAATTCTCTTGTATCTAATCTTGGAGATGCTAGAAAGCCACTAAGTTTTGAAGAGAGGAGTGACATGGTCAGATTTGTACTTCAGGACATTCATTTTAGTAGCTGAATGGGTGATGTATTGGAGTGAGGAGAAACTTGAGGCAGGCAGATGCACCAGCAGCCTATTGAAATAGTCCAGGAATGAGATGATAAGTACCTATACCAAAGTGGTGGCAATATCAGAAGAGAGAAGGGGGAATATTTGAGAGATATTGCAAAGGTGAAATCAACAAATTTTGGCAACAGTTTGGATATGGGGGCAGGGAGAGTGAGGCATAATGAGGAGTCAAAAATGATATGCAGGTTGTAAGTCTAAGGGACTGGGAGTATGGTGTTCCCTTCTTGTTCTAGAAAAGTCAGAAGAGAGGGGGAAAAATAATGAATTCTGTTTTGGGTATATTGACTTTAAGATATCCCCTGGATATCCAGTTCAAGATGTATGAATGACGGTTGGGGATGTGAGACTGGAAGACAGCAAAGAGTTTAAGGCAGAATAAATAGCTAAGAGAATTATGGACAGATAGATGATATTTAAATCAATGTGAAATAATGAGATCATCAGGGGAAGAAGTATAGAGGACCAGGACAGAACCCTAAGGAACACCTATGGGTACAGGGTGGTATTTGGATGAGCATCTAGCAGAGGAGACTGAGAAGGAGCAATCTGATAGGTAGGAAGAGAACAGGGTGTGGAGAATCTTGAAAACTTAGAGTAAGGAGGTTATCTAGGAGAAGAGAGTGAGCAATAGTGTGAAGGGCTAAGGAGAGGTTGAGGAAAACGAGGGTTGCGAAAAGGATCTGCCTAAGCATTTCATCTACAGCATCTAAAAGGTGTGGTCTTCTATTCTTCTCTTGATGTGCTCTAATGAGGAGATTCCATTATTTCTCAATGCAATCCATTACAATTTTGGATAGGTCTAACTGTTAGAAAGTTTTCCTTACATAAAATTGAATTTTACCTCTTTTTTGCCCTCATCCTTCACTCCTAGTTTTACCTTTTAAAACTAAATTGAAAAAGTCTAATCCCTTTTTTCTAGTAACAGTTCACCAAATATTTTTAAAGCACTCATATTCCCTTACCCTACCCCAAGACTCTTCATTTCCAAGCAAAACATCCCAGATTGCCCAAATGATTCTACTAAGGAATGGTCGTGAGGCTCTCAAATGCCTGAGTCTACTCAACATGCCGCCTGGTTTTTCAATGCTTTGGCAATTTGACTTTTCATTTTATAGAAGAGGAAAGTGATTCCAGTTAATCAATATCCTTCCTGGTTATAACTCTCATTTTACAGGGGAAGAAACAGACCCTGGACATGCCCAAGGTCATATAGCTGGTTACTGTGAAAGCCAGGACCAAAACCCAGGCTTTTTGATTCCCAGTCCACTACAGCATTTACTAGACCAGTAAAGCCTTTTACAGTCTCAGATGGCATATACAGGGCATTTTCTTTAATGACAGTTTTTATTACTCATAAATTGGTTTTTTAAAATTAAAAATGCATGGACTCACTTAGAAACAGCCACATCCTTTTCCAGAGTAGACTGACTCTTGTACTGATCCAGAGGAAATGAAACATGCTTTCAGGATTCATTTTCACAACAGTTACCCAAAGGGAATTCTAGTATTTGCTCCAAAATTCTTACAATTTTCAAAGCATCTTGGCAATCAAAACCTTTGGATTTCTTCATAAAAACCAAGGAGATTAACTATCACTTGCCATTAAATCCATTCATATAAAACCTCAGGAAACTTCAGTAGGATCCTCTACATTTTGAGCTTCATAGGATTTGGAACACAAAAAGAACTTTAGAGACCACCTATTTCAAATATCTTCCCTATATCACAGATAAGAAAACTAAGGCCTCCCCAAAGAGAACATTTATCATTTGAGCCATATCATTTTCTAAATTAAGCCCAGCAACCAGAAGTGGCCCTTAAAGGCAGATGCTGGTAGTAAGTGTCTTGGATGTTGATAATTCAAAAATTCAATCTTTGCATCCAACATTTATTTTTTACTTTGCATCATCACTGAATTTAATTCTGTAGTTCATGTGCCAAAACATTTCCACTTAATACATAAGACTATTTGTTCTCTCTCCCACTTTGGGTCATCTAAACTGCATTGATTAATTTTCTGTGGCAAGTAACCTGTTCCAACAAGGCTTCCTAGAATCCAATCAATGTTAATACAAATATATCATTCTCTTTTTCTCCCTTGTTATCTGTAGGACAGTAGTGAAAAATAAGGAAGCAACACAGGTGGAGGGGAAAAAATAGAATAAAATAGATCCAGAAAATATGTGGGTTTGGAAAACAACTCTAAGATCATTCTCTCTAATTCTTGCTCAAATCTACCAGGCATTTTTGCTTTGAGGAAAAAACCCCAGTAGCTAAGAATTTAATAATCGGCAAACTCTGTGTATTAGAGATTCCCCGGAAAGTCTAAGATCAAAATGAATCACCAATTCTCCATATGTTTCCCCATATTTCACAAGATATGTGACAGTGAGCTACAGAAAACCCCTATAAAAAGGCTTCAAACTTGTCAATTTTACTTGTAGAAATGTTGTAAGAAAGGATTCCAATGATGGGTTCCATTTATTTGGTATGAGGTCTTTCAGTCTTCCAGTGGTGCCATATGGGCATGAATCTTTCAGTCCAAGATCTCAGAACCCAAATTACAAATGACCCAAGTCCAATGAAGAGACATATGGCCAGCATAAGTAGGATGTATGTAGCATATCCCCAGTCACATTTTTATTCAAAATATGGAATAAAAGATATCATCCGGGACAAAAGTGGCTAGAAGGATGCTATAGGAATATCCAGGAAATATCCAAAAAACCAGAGAAAAGATTCCAGATCATGATGGAGGTAGAGCCTCCATGGAGTACTTATAGAATGACATAGCAAAAAATTGCATAGGATGGGAAGGTATGCATGGATTACTATTTGCATCTTCTCCTACTCATCTGACCATTTCTTTTCAGTTGCATTTGCTGGATCACCATTCTTTTCCCAACCTGTTATGAATAGAAGTTCCCTGGGATTCTGTTTTAGGCCTCTTAGATCTCTCTTGGTGATCTTATCAATAACTATGGTTTCAAATAGCACCTGAATACAAATGAATCCCAGCTCTATGTATATGGTTCCAATACTTTCCCCAAACTCTATTCCTACATTGTTAGCTTTCTGGGAGCCAAGTTGTTCTGCAATGCTCTTTGGGCATAGCAAACTCCACATATCTTTAAAGGAAGTGATTCCTTTCCCTCCCTACCCTATTCCAACCCAACTCTCTTCCCAACTTTTCTCTTTCTTTTGAGGGCCCCATTATCGTCCCAGGGATCCATAGTGACAATTCCAGATATATCCTTGACTCTTTCCTCACTCTTCTCTCTCTCTTTTATCTATTGAGCTGCCATGTTTTGTCTATGAATATTCAAAACTTCTTTACAAGCCCTCCTCTTCACTGATGGTACCACTATCCTAGTTCAGACCCTCATCATCTATCGCCTAGACTATTAGAGCAATCATGTACTTGGTTTCCCAGTCTATTCCCTCTCTAATTTATCCTATATAACTGCCAAAATAATTTTCCTGAGCCGCTACTCTGAACTATGTCACTCTCTTTCTTTAAAACCTTCAGTGGATCCCTACTACATCTAAACAAATAAAAAATGAACTAAAAATTCCTCAGTCTGACCTTAAAGATCCTTCAGAATATGATTTCCCCTATCTTTATAATGCCAATACACAAATTTTGTCTTCTAGTCATATTGAACTACTAACTACTAACCAAATTCACTACTCCATCTCTCACCTCTATGTATTTATACAGATCCTTTCCTAGTGACACTGTAGATACTAATACTGGATCTAATATTCCAGATTTAATTTCTGTTACGGATTTGCTAGTCGTTCACCTAAATCCCAGAAGCTTATTTAATATTTTAATTGTATGAAACTCTTTTAGTTTTTCTACAGCCTATACCAGTCTGTCTGCCTTTCACACTCACTGCAATAACTTTGCCCAAACATTAATTCATTAGTAAATCTTTTCCTAAATTTTCTCTCTGTTAAAAAAAAATACTTGGAATTAATGCTTGGAATTAATTCCCTTATCATCTTTGTCTCTCAGAATCTTTTTTTAATCTCCCAAGGCTCAGCTCAGGTACCACCTCCTTCACAAAAACTTCCCTGACCCTCATCCCCTGTGGTTAGTACTCTTTCCTTATTCTATATACCTTATTTTATATTATGCTTGTATACATAGTGGATACCCTAACCACCACCCCCACAATAGAATATAACCTTCATTGGGAAAGGGTTTGTTTTCCTTCCTATTTTTCCCTTATTTCTCCCAAAACCCTATAAACATAGCTCCTTATGCATATATGGAATTAATGAATGTTTAATGAATTGAATTGATTTGAATTAAATGGAATCAGTGGAAGGAATGCCTATATCAATGAAATCATGAAACCATCAAAGCATGGGAATGAGAGATCTTTTAATGAAAGTCATCAATGCATTTACAGGTCAGGCTCTAAGAAAACTTAGCTTTGGATTCTAGATCTACCACTTTTTAGTTCTGTGACCTTAAGTAAATCATGTCATCTGTCTAGATCTCAGTAACATCATCTGTTAAATGAAGGGGGTGGACTATATGACCTCCAAAATCCTTTACCCCTCTAACATTCCACAATAACTCCAAGTCTCCGTTGGAAAGAAGTCATTCAGTTAATTAGTCCTTAACTTTGGCAACAAATCTTTCTGCTGTGGTAGGTAGAAATTCTGCTTCTGATACATAGTGGCTAACTGTACCAATTAGAACCTACTGGTACAACCATAAGTTGCAGACAGGCTGCTGATATGCACAAGCAAAAATACTTTCCACAATGGAAATGGAATGATGGCGAGGATGATGATGATAGTGATGGTCGTAGCAATAAAGAATGATATTTTTTACACTTCTTTCAGCTTTGAAAATGCTTAACATGTATAATGTCATTTGAGCTTCAATACAGTATTATTTTTATTTTTTAAAATTATGTTATCATTATTTTTTATATCACTTACATTTCTCAATATATCCTTTCCCTGGCCCATTCCAAAGAGCCCTTATAACTCAGGATACAAATATAAGAGGAAAAAAGCTCAATGACAACAAGAAAAGCCTACCGACCAAATCTGGCATTGTATGAAGTGTTCCATATCCATAGTTCTCTACTACTACATAGAAAAGATGAAGGTAACTCCTCATACCTTTTATTTGGGACCACAATTAGGCATTATAATTTTGCAACATTCAGTTTCGATTACTTTGTGGCTCTTTCCATTTCCATGGTTGCTGTCCTTTGTGAATTTTACTTTCCTAGTTCTGCTTGTCTGCTTTTTCCGCTTGTATAGATATTTCTATGCTCTTCTATATTCATTATAGTCCTAATTTCTTGCAGCACAGTCATTTTCTCTGTATGTACCAGGATTTGTTCCATTCTACAAGTAAGGAATATGTGTGTTTCAATAAAGCAATTTGGCAGATAAGCAGACTTTGCTTACAGGAGTTAAGTGACAAACTAATACATCTGAGACAGAATTCAAACCCAGGTCTTCCTGATATTGAGTTGCTGTACTACTCTATATCAATTAAGCAAGCAATCCATACTTCCAACACCTCCCCTTCCACTGAAATCAGATCTGGATTTATAAACAAGTGAGGAAATATTCTCAAGCCATCTTTTCTGAAATGTATAGTCTTGAGAGATTCCTAAAGCACTGGGAAGTTAAGTAACTTGCTGAGGATTAAAGCCAATCTGTGTCAAAACAGGACTAGAACTCAGATTTTTTTTTGGTTCTTAGGCCAGCTGTCTAGATGAAATGAGTGTCTAGAAAGAAGAGGGGGGAAAGCAGGGAAAGAGGGAAAAAGAGAGAGGGAAGAAGAGAGACAGAGAGATATAGATAGACATCATAAAGAGATGATAGATGAGAAATTTGGAGATAGAGATATGTATAATGAATCCTTTAAACAAGTATTTGTTAAATACTTACTGTATGCAAAGCTCTATGGAAAAAAAGGCAAAAAAAGCCTTGTCCTCAGAGTACATTCTAACAAAGTAAATAACATGTAAATAGTAAGATATATATATACAAGATACATATGTATATATATGTACATACATACAACATATAAAGTTAAATGAAGATGAAAGGGAAAAATAATAGCAGCTTACAGGGAGGGATGGGATCATGAAAGAGCTCCTGCAGAAGTTGGATCTCAAATGAATCTTGAAGGAAGTCAGGGAAATTTGTAGACTGAAATAAAGGAGAAAAGCATTCTAGGCATAAGAGATAGGCCATGCAAAGAAAGACATGGAGGTGGGAGATCAAATGTCATGTTCAAGGAACCATAAGCAGGTCAGTATTGGATCATGAAGTATGTGGTGTGCGTGAGTGGGGCCGGGGGTGTTGGTGCAGTGGAAGAAGACTGGAAAGATACAAAGAAGCCTAGTTATCAAGAGTTCAACAAGACAACAAGATGAACTTATATTTGATTCTAATTGTAATAGGGAGCCCCTGGAACTCATTAAACAGAAGAGTAAGACTTACTGTTCAGAAAAAGTACCTTAGCAACTAAGTGAAGAATGGGCTAGAAAAAAGACATGAGACAGAAAATCAGTTATAAGACTATTACTGTGGTTCAGGTGATTGGTGATGAGGCCCTGAAATAAGCTGGCGAGAAGGGGACATATGCCAAAAATTATGTGAAGATAGAAATACTAATATTTGGCAACAGATTAGATTAAATAAGTATGATGAATGAGGCAATAAGAATACAAGACTGCAACCCTAGTTAAGTGGAAGGATGATGGTATTATAAGAAGTAACAATTATAAAGAAGTTCAGAAATGGGAAGGATTTGGAAAGGAAATACAATGAGTTCTGTTTTGAACATGTTACAGGACAACTTGAAGTCCAAGAGGCAGTTGGAGATGCATGACCAGCTCATGAGAGAGATCAGGGCTGGCTACATAGCTCTGGGAATCATTTGCCTAGAGACGATAATTGAATCCCCATGGAGGTCGATGAGATCACCAAGTGGTATAATTCCATGTGATACTATATTAACATACAGTATCATCATCTTGAGGACAAAATCTCAAGAAAGACTGATGTCTAGTGAGCCTGACATAACCAGCAAAGGAGAAGTGGTGTCCTCAAAAACCTAGAGAGGAGACAACATTCAGAAGAAGGTGATCAACAGTCCTAAAATCAAGGAGGATGAGGATTGAGAAAACATCATTAGATTTGATTATTAATAGATCAGTGGTAAATTTGAAGAGGACTGTTTCAGTTAAACAATAAGGTAAGAAGCAGAGGGTTGAAAGGAAAGGAAGTAGAGACACCAATTGTAGATGACTTTGTCAAAAAGGTTAGTCAAGAAAGGGAGGGAGATATAGGGTAACATATATGGTAAACCTAGATTGGGATGGTCAGATCAAGTAAGGGTTTATTGTCTTGTTTTGCTTTTTTAAGGATGGAGAGACATGAGAATGTTTGTAGGCATAAGAAAGGAGTCAGTAGATAGGAAGAGATTAAAGGTAACAGAGAGCAGTTATGATAGTGTGGGCAATTTGCTGAAGCACTTGGAGGGAATGGGGTCAATGGCCCATGTAGAAGGGTTTGCCTTGGCAAGAAAAGCCACTTCGGTGTCAAATACTGGAATGAAGGAGGAAATAGAAGGTAGAAATGTCTGAATAATATGAGATAAGAAGGAGGGAGAAGAGGGAAGGCCCAGGAAAGTTTCAATATTTTCAGTGGAGTATGAGAGAAGGTCCTCAGTTAGGAGAGAAAATACAGTAAGAAGCTGTTAGGCGATCCTATGATGTAGATCTCTACACAGGTGATAAAGATATCAATATAGAAACTACAGAGCTATAGATATATACCATGTATGCATGTAATGGGCACAGCATTGATTTTTCTCATCAACTATTAAAATCTTGTCATTTTTGGTCATTGATTTCCTCCATAAAGTATTGAGGCTAAATTTTATGTCATGTCTATGTATCTTCTAGAAATAAGAGATAGACATTCATCTGTTTATAAAGAGAGGGTAGTAACTGAGACAGAAATGCAATAGTTTTAACTGAAGTGCATGTCTTTCAACTGTAGATTTCTGTAGATTCTCAAGGTATGCAGATTTCAAACGAAGCACTTTGTGAATCTAAAAATTCCATCTCTTTTTCCCCCTCTTCCTATGGGAGAAACTGAGACAAAGTGACTCACTTAAGTTTGTGCAGTCACCTGACTTGTAAGTCTTGAGTCCTCTACTCTAACCTCTAAATCATGCTTGCTGTAAGTCATGCCTAGTACAGACATTACATTGTTCCAGGATGACCTCCTGTCAGAGTCATGTATACATAAAAATCAAGGCCCTCCATGTGAGCACATGGAAGTCATTGGTGGTTATGGGAGAGTCTTTTGTGGTCCGTGGAATGATTGATCACATATTCACAGCTAGAGATTAAATAGATATGAAGATATAGCAGCAGCCACTCTTTGCGGCAATTCCAAAGGAGTAACACCCAGTAGATGCTAAACATCTCTTCTCTTTCCCCATAATTTCCCCCATATATTCTTTCACTGGTTTCTCCTACACCTCCTTTCTCAGTCTAATGATCAATTTTTGGAGTTTTTTTACACTTTACATTTTCAAATAAATGCTTTCTTTACATCAAAGGAAAAAATACGAGAGAGAGAGAGAAGGGAGAGAGAAAGAAAAAGAAAACAGCAAGTGTAAATAGGAGCCATTCCAGTGACAAATAACAACATCCCAAGTTACACCATAATTCTCCCTTTTATGTAATTTGATGGCTTTCTCTGTCTCAACTACAGAAAAAAATAACGGGTTCTCACTAACAATCAAAACATTAACAAGAATTCAATATAACACCTAGACAAAAAGCTTTTCTAGTCCATGTTTACTGAAGGGAGTTGCAATAATTAAAGAAAAATAAAAATCCCTATTAAACCACCACATAAATTTTTTACATACATATAGGTCTCCCTATTGCCCCGTCTCAAAATTCCACTCAAAGCAACATGTCATAGGGGTCAAAAGATGAAACCTTGGGAATAGTAGCTGTTTAAGTTTGAGAGGGGTTGCCAAAAGAACCTACGGAATTTCTCAGAAACTTACAAAGTGTACAATATTATCTCTCTTCAGAGTAAATTAACATAACCCAACTCCCTTAGAAGTTTCCCCCACCACAAGCAAAGCAATCAATCAATCAACCTTCATTAAGGGATTAGTATATGGCACAGCACTATGCTAAGTGCTATTGCTACAAAGATGTGCAAAAAAACAGCCCCATGTTCAAGACTTTCCTTTTATTAACGGAAATATCATGTCAATAAAATTGATACCTGCTAGAAATGTACAGAACAGATGGAAGGTCATTTTAGTCAGAAAACTCCAGCAGCTTGGAGGAGGAGGAAAGGTGTCCCACAGAAGATGTTTTCACGACTTGTGTTTCCATTCGCGAGCTTAAATCTTTTATAAAAGAATCAACCCTTATTGAGTGCGGCGTGGGGTCCACTTCTGATGGACTGCCTTCCTGTGGGTTTCCACAAAGTGTGTCCTAGAGGCAGCTGGACTGAAACTCCCTCCCATCCCCCACCTCTAGCCTTGTGCAGCACGGATGGCCAGGTGCCGCCAGATGTGCAGGAATTTCTCCCGAGCTGCCGCAGGCTGCTGTTGTGCCCTTACGGGGCCAAGTTAAGGTGCAGACTGCCAGGACTATGAATTGCACCATGCCTACATCAGTGGCATGAATTATCAGCGGCTGATGCTCACCACCAAGACCTTTGACTATGAAGACTTGGAGCTACACTTGGTTCCCAGCACCAAGATTCCGCCCCCAAAGTTCTGCAAACTCACCCTTCGGCATATCAGCAGGTTTCCAGAGCACATCCTACGTCCAGTCCAGGGCCAGCGTTACCAAAAGGCTCCGCACAAGTAGGAGAATCAGAAGCAGGCTGGGGAGTATATTCCTGCCTGCTTGCTGTCAAAAAGAAGGAAACAGAAAGACCTGATCAATGGTGACCAATAGCCCTGGAAAAAAGGAGGATTTCTTGGAAGCCTGAGTCCAGTGATGAAGAAGACCAGAAGGATGATGACATGAGTGACGTACTCAGACCCACCTGAGCTGGTCACCGAAAAGCACCCAGGCGAGAATGGAGATGTCACAAGGAACTACCTGACTGATGCTGAAGAGGACAATACACAGCTTTCAAGAAAGTGTGGCACTACGAGTACAGGAGAGAAGACAGAGCTGGACAGATCCACATGCACTGAAAGAACAAAGAATTCGGCTTCGATCAAGAGGCTCAAGGATCCCTACTGAGAACTCAAGTGTTTCAAAGGAGAAACAGAAACATATAACTGAAATTATAGCGTGGATAAAAAAAGAATCAACCAGTGCTTTTTCAGCATAATCATAAAGTGTGTACAAATAATGTTATCAAGATCATAGGACCAAAAATTTAGAGTTGAAAGTAACTTTACAGAATATATATCCCAAATCCCTCATTTTATAGATTAGGAAACTGAG